>NW_024121169.1:18107-170607 GCF_016745375.1 Pimephales promelas | reverse complement strand
TATGTTAATTATGCATAATTTCTGATATCCCTATGAGACGTTCTGTAAATTTTACACTATCATGTTGCTGTGTGAATGACTTAAAGTGATAATTCACCTAAAAATAAAAATTCTGTCAACATTTACTCACTCTCAAGTTTGAAACTCCCAGTTTCCATGGTATACTATGGAAGTCAATGGCTACCGTCAACTGTCTGTTTATCGACATTTATTAAAGGGATAGTTCACTTTGAAATTAATTTTTGATATGTTTTAGCTTATCTCAAGGACATCCAAGATGTAGGTGTCTTTGTTTCTGCAGTAGTTTTAATTTTGATATTTTTAGGTTATTATCTGTCCGTCATATAATGCAGGTCTATGGTCACCACCTCAAAGAGCATGCACAGAGAAGTCCAAATTAAACATGATTTAATGACTCGTAAATGTAAGTGCACATTGATGGCCTAAGACACGAAACGAGCGGTTTGTTTGAGAAAACGAACAGTATTTATATCGTTTTTATTTATATCGAGGTTCATTTTTCACTGGTTTCCAGCTGTATTTACACTGTTTTATCATTGATTTTTGTTTTCAGTATTAGTAAATTGCCATTTTGTGACATTTCGAGTAAATTTTTTGCTTAAAACGACACATTCAAACACAAAAACGATCCATCAAATGTTACCACCATTGTGTATTGTCTACCAAGTATTGAGGTGTTTGCATTCACATAAGGCTTAAAGTCTGACATGATGTATATATAAATTACTTAGATGATCTAAGTAAAGCACATACTATAAATGACTAATAAAATTCAAGATTATTGTTTTAGTGAAATGTAATACAAAGGCAAAGGAAATCGGTATTAATCAACCTTTTACAAGCCGAGTTAAAACTTATTTTTTGTAAAGTTTACTTAATTCCACATTCCAAGTAAATTTAACTTAAAGATTTCTAATTAAAGCTACTGATAAATATGTTTAGGTTTTTACTTGGCGAATCTTTGTAAATTTACTAGCATTTTCTGAGTAAGATCGTTTAGCAAGGTTTTTAAAGTAAATCCTACTCCAAATTTTTTACAGTGTATGATGAGCATTTACCATGGTAATACCATGCTTTTCTTTTTAGCATCTTGAGGGGCATTTTCTAAACCTAACTAAATTGAGTTGATCAAACTTAAATTTAATACATGACACTATTTCAACATTTTATGTTAGACTCATTAAATATAAGTGTGTTTTACTCTTAATTAGATGTTTTTAAGCAAAGGAAAGGAAATTTAAATGTGTCATTGCTATATGAAGTGCTATATTTTTGAGTGTATGTGGGTGTTCATTCAGTACCATGAAACCATATTGTTAGTTTGAGTATGTCTAAGAGTGTATGGTCTACTTTCACACATGCTTTTATAGATGAATGTTTTACTGTCTTGAGTTAACCGTGAAGCACTTTTGGCAATGAACGTTGCTATTAAATGTGCTATATAAATAAATAAAAGTTGAAGTTGAAGTAGTTGTAATGAAGTCACTCTGTATTACAGTTCTTTTATATATAATCTTTTAATAATAATAACATGTTTTTCGACATTTACTTTCGTAATTTCCTAGTAAGTGTCTTGTAAATACAGAAGCATTATGCTGTAGGCTATGAATATCGTTTTCATCTCCTCACTTTACCAGAGTATCTTTTTTGTGAGAACAAATGATCTAGATCATTATAATATAATTCATAATATCCAAATGATTTCTTGTATGAGTGAAATGAGTTTCATTATATCAGATGTGATTATGAGTTGTGTGTGTGTGTGATTCAGGTGGATGAATGCTGATTTCTTTCAAGTGTCTGTGAGAATGACTTCCATCCGTCAGCTGAAAGACCACCCAGAGTCCATTAGGTGGTAATAGGGTCACTTGTCTTCTGCTGAATCCTTTCTTTCTCACACTGAATAAAGGATGATTTTTCTTGGCTGTTATACACTCTCTGTCAGACAGAATCAACACGCATATCTACTGCTCATAAAAAAAGCTTCTATAATAATACAGTTTATGGAAACAACAACTTCATCTAGATCCGTTTGTGCATACCAGAGTTTAATCACGTTCTCTAGTTAATTCATAGTTTACTAATGGAGTGTGTATCATAATTTGGCACCAGTCCTGTTCATCCAGCAGGATCTTATTTGACTCTTGGCAGATTCTCGGGGGATGTTAATTGTTTCCCATTAGTATTGGTTACAAATTATGATGGAATTTCATTAGCGATCTTGTACAGATTTTTTCTGTATTATTACAAAACTAAATATTTAAAAGTGTTCCAGTGAGGGAACATTTTAATATTAACCTCCTAAGATGCGTTTATTCTTTGTGGAGAAGAACTCCGCAAGGTCAGTGAAAAAAATATCAAATGCTGATTAGAAATAGCTTTATTTTGTGCACTACTGAATAGTATGGATGGTTGAGTGCAACTAAAAAATGGACCCAGTCATTAATTGTGAGTGATGTACTTTATGCTTTGTAGAGATGCTTACATTTGTTCTCAGAGGAGTTTCTGGATCTCATTAGGATCTTTTAGTAATGGCTCCAAATATTGAGGGAATTTCAGTAGCGTTCTTGTACAGATTTTGACCATGAATGCGAAATTAAAGGAGTAGTTCATTTTTAAAAAAAACTTTTGCTGATAATTTACTCACCCCCATGTCATCCAAGATGTCCATGTCTTTCTTTCTTCAGTCGAAAAGAAATTAAGGTTTTTGATGAAAACATTCCAGGATTTTTCTCCATATAATAGACTTCAATGGGAACCAAACAGTTCAAGGTCCAAAAGACAGTTTCAGTGCAAACTGCAAACTGTTGAAAGGGCTTTAAACGATTCCAGGCGATGAATAAGGGTTTTATCAAGCGAAATGATCGCTCTATTAGTAAATAAATAACAAAGTTTAAGTTTTATAAGCTCAAATGGTCGCCTTGCTCTCTTCTGTGATGCGCATTCGTGACTCTCCTGTTCAAACTCGTTCATCAAAATGAAGGAATCTTTTTCCGAGTCAATTCCTTCATTTCGTTCGTTGAATCAACCAAATGACACGAAAAGAGTTCGAACAGGAGAGTCATGAATGCGCATCACAGAACAGAGCAAGGCGACCATTTGAGCTTATAAAACGTAAACATTGTTGCTGTTTTTTTTAAATGAGCGATCGTATTACTTGATAAGACCCTTATTCATTGTCTGGAATCGTTTAAAGCCCTTTCAGCAGTTTGCACTGAAACTGTCTTTTGGTCCTTGGACCGTTTGGTTCCCATTGAAGTCCATTATATGGAGAAAAATCCTGGAATGTTTTCATCAAAAACCTTCATTTCTTTTCGCCTGAAGAAAGAAAGACATGGACATCTTGGATGACATGGGGGTGAGGAAATTATCAGCAAAAGTTTTTTTTAAAAGTGAACTACTCCTTTAACCTGATGTCATGGTTTCTTTGAATATGTTCTGCTCCAGTGAGCTGCCTATATAGGGAACATTTTAAGGGACATTGCAAAATCTAAGCAACATACAGTAAATACGCTAATATGAACCTCTTTTATCCTTTGTGGAGAAGACAATCCCGAATGCATTGTGATAAGGTCAGAGAAAAAGAAATATTTTTGAACAATACTGAATAGTATAAATAAAAAAGATGTGTAATTAAAAATGAATCCAGTAAATTTGTGTGATGTATTTTTATATTAGAGTAAGCATCTCTGTAACACCTTTATTATTGAGTGTGTTTCATGTTCTGCTAATGGCACAGTAATGCATGTGAGTGTTTGTTTTGTCTCTATAACACAGTGGACTGAAGTGAGGTGTGTGTAGCTGATCAATGACTCAGCCTGACGTGCGCATGAATCCAGAAACCCGAGAGCTCGGTCCCTGTACGCGCCGCTGATCTCCTCGTGAGTTACGCTGCACTTCACATTGTCAAATGAAAGGAAACTGTATGTTTAGTTGATGCTGTTGTTTAGTGACTCGTTCCTCCCTCGTAATTAAACCTGTCTTGGCAGATGAGCAAGATTAATGGCGTGTGCATTTCACACTAATTCACTTTTAGTCGCAGCAAAGCATCAGGTCATAATGGTCAAAGTCTTGTGAAGAACATACTCGGGTCATATACAGTGTTGGGCATGTTACTTAAAAAAGTAGTTATAGTTACTAGTTACTTCTCACAAATAGTAACTGAGTTAGGAATTGAATTAAATCATTATAAAAGTAACTAATTACCAGGGAAAGTAATTATTGTGTTAATTAAAAAAAATACAAAGTTAAAATAGGCCTGTATGTCAAATAACTTGGATGCACCCAATATTAAATATGTTAAATTAACGAAATGGACACTATAGAATAAATTATTATTATAAAACATTGTACACTAATCTACACTATCGTAATGTTGCTGTGGGACAATGTGAGAGACACCTATAAAATTCAATATACGTATTATTTCAAGTAGCCTATTATCATTACTATAGTAGAACAATAAACCATAATTTTAGGTTTAGAACTTTTAGTATTTAATATTGCACAGACCACAAACTGGCCAACAAATAACGTATGCTTAAATGTACCAAAAATGAATAAATAATAAAATATACATACACTCTTTCTAGTCAAAATGAAAATGATAAACAGTTTAACAAGAAGTGTTCGCTGGTTATTTTTTAGATTTTATTTGTATAACCATGTAAATTAAATAAAACGTTGTAGATGATAGGCTACCAATAGGCTGCAGAGATTATTCTAATGCGGAAATTTGTAATTTATTTATAAACAAACTATATAATGCTCGGACACACTTGTTTTCCCTCGCGCAGGCGAGCGCGCTCTCGGACACACTCTCTCGCGCATTGTTGAGCGCGCTCGCGGTGTTCGCTTTGCATTCGCTTCAGGCGTGTCCAGTCCGGCGCGGCGGCCGGCGCCTCATAAACACACACACACACACAGAGAAAAAACTTTGCAGGTCCCCTGGCGGAGAGAGAGCCTGCTCGGATGGAAACCGCTGCATTGAGCTCAAATAACGGTGCGTTATTGTCATTAACGGTAACGGCGTTGTAACGGGGGAAACAGTAACTCGTTTGATTACTCGTTACTGAGAAAGATAATGCCGTTAGTAACGCCGTTTATTTTATAACGCTGTTATTCCCATATGTCATATGTCACCCCAAAAGTAAGAAAATAATATGTTTAAAGGCAAGTAGATTTTTTATTTTATTTTTTTTGTTATGCTAGTTGAGAGTTTCTATTATTATAATTGCGTTTCAATGACTACACTATTAACGGTGAAATGAATCTGCAGCAGTCAGGTGGTACAGATCAGCGCTCTTTAAGTTGTTTATTTCCATTATTAACATTATGTGGTAGTTCAACGCTTTAGTTTGCTCCCTGTTGTACGCGTTCATGTGTTTTGAAGACGCTGTGAAGAAAGGGTGGGATCTTATGCTTTCAAAGCTAACTCGCTATTGCTAGCCTCTCCAAAAATTGCAGAATCATATGAACATGTTTTAATGAGCTTCACCCCTGTAGAGCGTTTAGATGTTTACCGAAGCAATAAAACGATGTTAAATTAGAACTTCTAAAGTGAGTCTTTCTCCTGAAGGCTCGAATGAAAACCAATTGGAATTATTTAAAGTGAATTTCGCTGTAATTTGTCCATTTATATTTATACTCCATGAATTAATGAAGAGAACAAAAGTATGATTATTCTCAAAATGATCAAACTTTTCACACACCATCAGCCCAAACATTAGTCTGAAGCGTGTGTGTTACCCATAGTGCACTGCAGCCTCTCATTACACCCGAAACAGAGCAGGAAAAGTGTGAGGAGCGTCTGCTGTGAATTCTGATGTGTGTATTGATCGTGGTGTGCGAGGAAGCCCATCTCTCTCAGCGGTGGCCGTAATCTACTGCACGTTCTCTGTGGATATCCATTTTTTGCATGAGTGCTTTTTGCGGCGGACTTTCAGACCAGGACCTCGCTCCGATTATTCTGATAAAACACGCTCAGATTCATCATGTGAGTTATTGATGGCCTATTTCATATCATGCCATTTACGGGGTGGGTGACAGCCCTTGCTCTGTGGCAGTAAAGGAGTGAGATGTAGTAAATGACATTTTTAAGTATTGTTTTACATTAAGCACTGTAAGCTGCTCTGAAATGGTGGGGCAGTTATTCAGCCGCTTGAATCACGTGCTAGAACGTAAAGATGAAGGTCAAACTCTCATTTACATGTGTTAAAGCTGTGGTGTTATATTCACTGAATGGTAAAATCCATCATATGCCAGTATAAGATTGGTGTTTGACTCGAGCATTAGTGCGATCCAATCCGTGAATGATTATACAGACCACACAGAAGAAAATGTGGTTATAAATGAGAAATTTCTGTCCATTCAAAGGTGTTTTTAATGTTTTTGGCGCAGAACTTTATGGTTTCTGTTGGGGTTTTCTGGATTGTTGCTAGGTTCGTAAAGTGTTCTAGGTTGTTATTGCTTTGGTTTGCTGTTACTGGTGTGTTCTAGGTGGTTGATGGATTTAGGGCATTGTTTTGTGTCTATTAAGGGCTCAGCACATTGTTATGGAGTTGCTATTGTTTTGTGGATCATTGCTAGGGAGTTGCTGGGTGGTTGCTAATGTGTTCTAAATGTTTGGTACAATGTCATATGGTTGCTGAGGTGTTTGGGGTTGTTACTAGGGTATTGCTAAGCAGTTGTTAAGGTGTTCTAAATGTCTGGTGTAATGTTATATGGTTGCTGAGGTGTTTGGGGTGGTTACTAGGGTATTGCTAAGCAGTTGTTAAGGTGTTCTAAATGTCCAGTGTAATGTTATATGGTTGCTGAGGTGTTTGGGGTTGTTACTAGGGTATTGCTAAGCAGTTGTTAAGGTGTTCTAAATGTCTGGTGTAATGTTATATGGTTGCTGAGGTGTTTGGGGTGGTTACTAGGGTATTGCTAAGCAGTTGTTAAGGTGTTCTAAATGTCCAGTGTAATGTTATATGGTTGCTGAGGTGTTTGGGGTTGTTACTAGGGTATTGCTAAGCAGTTGTTAAGGTGTTCTAAATGTCCAGTGTAATGTTATATGGTTGCTGAGGTGTTTGGGGTGGTTACTAGGGTATTGCTAAGCAGTTGTTAAGGTGTTCTAAATGTCTGGTGTAATGTTATATGGTTGCTGATGTGTTTGGGGTGGTTACTAGGGTATTGCTAAGCAGTTGTTAAGTTTTCTAAATGTCTGGTGTAATGTTATATGGTTGCTGAGGTGTTTGGGGTGATTACTAGGGTATTGCTAAGCAGTTGTTAAGGTGTTCTAAATGTCCAGTGTAATGTTATATGGTTGCTGAGGTGTTTTGGGGTTGTTAGGGTATTGCTAAGCAGTTGTTAAGGTGTTCTAAATGTCTGGTGTAATGTTATATGGTTGCTGAGCTGTTTGGGGTGGTTACTAGGCTATTGCTAAGCAGTTGTTAAGGTGTTCTAAATGTCCAGTGTAATGTTATATGGTTGCTGAGGTGTTTGGGGTTGTTACTAGGGTATTGCTAAGCAGTTGTTAAGGTGTTCTAAATGTCTGGTGTAATGTTAAATGGTTGCTGAGCTGTTTGGGGTGGTTACTAGGGTATTGCTAAGCAGTTGTTAAGGTGTTCTAAATGTCTGGTGTAATGTTATATGGTTGCTGATGTGTTTGGGGTGGTTACTAGGGTATTGCTAAGCAGTTGTTAAGGTGTTCTAAATGTCCAGTGTAATGTTATATTGTTGCTGATGTGTTTGGGGTTGTTACTAGGGTATTGCTAAGCAGTTGTTAAGGTGTTCTAAATGTCCAGTGTAATGTTATATGGTTGCTGAGGTGTTTGGAGTGGTTACTAGGGTATTGCTAAGCAGTTGTTAAGGTGTTCTAAATGTCCAGTGTAATGTTATATGGTTGCTGGGGTGTTTGGGGTTGTTACTAGGGTATTGCTAAGCAGTTGTTAAGGTGTTCTAAATGTCCAGTGTAATGTCATATGGTTGCTGAAGTGTTTGGAGTGGTTACTAGCTTATTGCTATGCAGTTGTTAAGGTGTTCTAAATGTCCAGTGTAATGTTGTATGGTTGTTGAGGTGTTTGGAGTAGTTACTAGGGTATCGCTAAGCAGTTGTTAAGGTTGCTGAAGTGTTTGGAGTGGTTACTAGCTTATTGCAATGCAGTTGTTAAGGTGTTCTAAATGTCCAGTGTAATGTCATATGGTTGCTGAGGTGTTTGGAGTGGTTACTAGGGTAGCGCTAAGCAGTTGTTAAGGTGTTCTAAATGTCTGGTGTAATGTCATATGGTTGCTGAGGTGTTTGGGGTGGTTACTAGCTTATTGCTATGCAGTTGTTAAGGTGTCCTAAATGTCTGGTGTAATGTTATATGATTGCTGAGGTGTTTGGGGTGGTTACTTGGGTATTGCTATGCCGTTGTTAAGGTTTTCTAGGTTGTTATTGCATTCATTTGCTTTTGCTGGTGTGTTCTAGATGGTTGCTGGAGTGTAACTAGGGTGGTACTAGCTGGTTTCCAGGGCATAATGTTGTGCAGTTAACACCTGTGTGGTGTTAAGCATGCTACTATGCATGTTTAGCATGTTGCTATGACACACATATTTTGGTTTTGTGTGTCATTGCCAGGGAGTTGCTATATGGTTGCTAAAATGATCAGTGCAATATTGTATTGTTGCTGAGTGTTCTGAGTGGTTGTTAGGGTATTGCTATATAGGTTGTTATCACATTGCTTTACTGTTGCTAAGGTGTTCTGGGTGGTTGCCAGAGTGTTACTAGGTGGTCTGAACTAAAGTCTGTCAATTTAAAGATAAAAACTGTAAAAGAAGTGCTGGATCAGAATGTGCAAGATCCATTTTGAGGGGTCGGTGTGAAATCAAAACAAATTGGATTGAAATCACAACTGCCTCATTGGTTAATGAATGAGCACATCAGAGTGTGTTGCAGCAGAAGATTATCTCGTACATTTTCTTCCATTGAAATCAAAACATGATTACGCTCATGATATCTGCTGCTGTTAAGTCTGTTTATTCATTTCTATTCTTCTTTTAAAGTCATCATAAGTTGCAGTGTTTACAATAATTAAATCTGAATGCTTTCAGTGAGGTGTCAAATCCACTGATAAAACATTGATTAGAGCGTTTGAAGTCCGCCCATCCTCTGCGGTGCCCGTACTGAAGGTTCACTAGATAATTACCAGCAGTCTATATCTGATTAGCAATCCTGTGGGACTGAACGTTACACGGGAAAACATCTCCACGCACCGGCCAATTACACAATCCTCTTGTCAGTTTATATCCATCATAATCATCATGTGCAGTTCACTGAGAATATTAATGTGACATTTATTGATACAAAGGAGACCCGCGGTGTGCCGAGGTCCTCTGGTTGTGCGTCGTGCCCCGTCATGTCAACCCGCCGCGGGGAAACACGCTGTATATTCTGACGGGGTCGCGTTCGGGGTCACTGCAACAGAACTCAGACTGAATGCTCATAGCGGGCTCGTTCCTACGGATGCTGTTCGTGGAATCACCTCATGCGCTTTCTTATGTTACAGTCGAGCCGTGGAATAAATGCGAAGCAGTGGTTGGTATTGATAAACGAATAAGAGTGAAATACAGTATTAGCAAGGTAAACAAAGGCCTACCTGATATTTTATGGCATCTGAAAGATTCCCTCTGTGAAGAGCGCAAATACATTTTATTCTCAAGTCGCACTGTAATGAATTGATTTCCAGAAAATGTGTTTCAATATCACCTTCGCAGCTTGCAACTGTGGGCCGTAACATCTGTAAGTACATGAGATATTAATTGAGCCGCGTTCCCAAAGCCCTGAGAGATCTGATAACGATAAGACATAGATCATAGGGTTTTGTGAGCAGCAGATACGGATCTGAGGCGCCTATATAAATAAGAGCGATCTGTTAGATGTGAAGCCTGCTGCTCATGTTTTATTGATAGTCGCCTGCCTTACCTTCAGCCTGGCGATAAGTCTTTCCATCCGCGCGTAGCTCGATAATCCCACAGCACTTGAGCAAAACTCACAGCTACACTGCCTGCTTTAGAGTGTCAAGTGAATTATGACCCTGTCTACCTGTGTTTGTGAAGTACATACTGGGAAAATTTAAGCAATATTGTCGATGCTGTTTCAGAAATGGATAAGCTGTTTTTCACCGGTCGGTTACACAATGTTGTTTATAGTTGCATAACATGTAAAACTATATTTTATGCCTTTAATGCATGATGCTGAAGTGTTGAGGGTGGTTGCCAGGGCATTGCTGTGAGGTTGCTAAAGTGTTTGTTTGGTTGCTTGCCAGGGCTTTACTATGAAGTTGCTAGGATGATCTCGGTGGTTGTTAGGGAGTAGCCATGAGGTTGCTATGCTGTTATGAGTAGTGTTAGGCTGGTCAAGTGTTACCGCTGGTTGCCAGGGCATTGCTATGCGGTTGCTTGGATGATCTGTGTGGTTGCTAAGGAGTAGCCATGGGGTTGCTACCCAGATAGCAAACTGACATTGAATCAACGTGGAAATATGACATCGAAACAACGTTGATCTGACATTGTTTTGCTCATCGAATTAACGTTGAACCAACGTCAGACGCGTCATTCTTTCAAAACTAACGGAAAATCAACTTGAAATCAACGCGTTGTGTCAACGTTATGAAAGCAAACCAATTTTCGATTTTCATTTAGCTTTGAAGAATGCCGCGTCTGACGTTGGTTCAACGTTAATTCGATGAGCAAAATCAACGTTGTTTTAATGTCAAGAGAGACGTCGTTTCCACGTTGATTCAATGTCAGTTTGCTGTCTGGGTAGGCTGTTATGAGTAGTGTTAGGCTGGTCAAGTGTTACTGGTGGTTGCCAGGGCTTTCCTATGAGGTTGCTAGGATGATCTCTGTGGTTGTTGGGGAGTAGCCATGAGGTTGCTATGCTGTTATGAGTAGTGTTAGGCTGGTCAAGTGTTACCGCTGGTTGCCAGGGCATTGCTATGAGATTGCTAGAGTGTTTGTTTGGTTGCTTGCCGGGGCGTTACTATGAGGTTGCTAGGATGATCTCTGTGGTTGTTGGGGAGTAGCCATGAGGTTGCTATGCTGTTATGAGTAGTGTTAGGCTGGTCAAGTGTTACCGCTGGTTGCCAGGGCATTGCTATGAGATTGCTAGAGTGTTTGTTTGGTTGCTTGCCGGGGCGTTACTATGAGGTTGCTAGGATGATCTGTGTGGTTGCTAAGGAGTAGCCATGGGGTTGCTAGGCTGTTATGAGTAGTGTTAGGCTGGTCAAGTGTTGCCGGTGGTTGCCAGGGGCGTTGCTATGATGTTGCTATAATGTTCTGTGTATTTGCCAGGGAAGTGCCATGAGATATTATTGTTGGTTTGGGCATTACTATGAGGCTGCTAGGATGTTCTGAATAGGTGCCAGGGAATTAAGTTGTTGGGTTGTTCTGCATATTTGCCAGGGCATTGCTATGAGGTTGCAATGGTGTTCTGGGTTGTTGCTAGGCTGTTAGGTTAAGTGTGAATGGCGATTGTCCGAGCATTGCTATGATGTTGCTAAAGTGTTCTGCAAATTTGCCAAGACATTGCTATGAGGTTGCTAGGATGTTCTGTGTAGTTGCCAGGGCATTGCTATGAGGTCGCTAGGGTGTCCTGGGTGGTTGCCAGGGCATTAAGTTGTTGAGTTGTTTTGCATATTTGCCAGGGCATTGCTATGAGGCTGCCATGGTGTTCTGGGTAGTTGCTAGGCATTTCTATGAGGTTGCTATGGTGTTCTGGGTAGTTGCTAGGCATTGCTATGAGGTTGCTAAGGTGTTTTTCTGTGTAGTTGCAAAGACATTGCTGTGATGTTCCTACTGTTCAGTGAGCTTGCCATGGGTGTCGCTATGAGGTTGCTAGGGTGCTCTGCATAGTTGCCAGCACGTTGCTATGAGGTTGCTAGGGTGTCCTGGGTGGTTGGCAGGGCATTAAGTTGTTGAGTTGTTTTGCATATTTGCCAGGGCATTGCTATGAGGCTGCCATGGTGTTCTGGGTAGTTGCTAGGCATTTCTATGAGGTTGCTATGGTGTTCTGGGTAGTTGCTAGGCATTGCTATGAGGTTGCTAAGGTGTTTTTCTGTGTAGTTGCAAAGACATTGCTGTGATGTTCCTACTGTTCAGTGAGCTTGCCATGGGTGTCGCTATGAGGTTGCTAGGGTGCTCTGCATAGTTGCCAGCACGTTGCTATGAGGTTGCTAGGGTGTCCTGGGTGGTTGGCAGGGCATTAAGTTGTTGAGTTGTTTTGCATATTTGCCAGGGCATTGCTATGAGGCTGCCATGGTGTTCTGGGTAGTTGCTAGGCATTTCTATGAGGTTGCTATGGTGTTCTGGGTAGTTGCTAGGCATTGCTATGAGGTTGCTAAGGTGTTTTTCTGTGTAGTTGCAAAGACATTGCTGTGAGGTTCCTACTGTTCAGTGAGCTTGCCATGGGTGTCGCTATGAGGTTGCTAGGGTGCTCTGCATAGTTGCCAGCACATTGCTATGAGGTTGCTGGAGTGTTCTGTCTGTCCTTCAGTTGTTTGTTTTTTTGTTTCTTTGTTTCGTTTTGTTTTATAATATGCCAGTCAAACATTATTGTAAATCTGATATGTTAAAAGCTTATTGTAGATGGGTATGAATGTTTAATTTTTCTCCCAAAAACTTTAAAGCATCTGACTTCATACAGTATGTGTGGTTTATAGTGTGTAACCTGACAAATTATGTGGACTGACTAAATAGCGTTATATAACTCAAAATGCATAGAAAGACATGTTTGTCAACAGAAATGTAAAGGCATCAGTGTGCGCAAAATGTAAAACATAAAACTGATTTTGTGCAAGTTAATCATACAAGTTCCTTCCATTTTTTACAAAATAAAGGTGTTATAATGTGCATGAATAAATAAACTTGTGTGAATTATGTACTGAATTTACATTTCTGTTGAATCCAATTAGCATTTTGACTTTCTCTGAATGAAATGATTAAATATAACCAATAAAAGAAAACCAATCACTTTTTTGTGGATGAATTTAATCATTTAAAAATTGCAATATTATTACACGTGGACTGACTAAGCATGCAATATTTCTATGTTTGAAACCCGTTTTAATAAAACTTTAACACAGACAATTCTTTGACATTTTAAAAAATAAGGCAGGCAATCATTGTGATTCTGATGCAGAATACCACACAATTTCATCTTTCTACCAAACCCATTACAAACGGAGAAACAGGACAGGACTGTCTTTGATTACAGTCTGAGAACAGATAAGACAGTGAAAAGCAATCTGAATTCAGCACGTTTTTATTTTCATCAATTACAGTATTTCAGCACCTGTTATGCAGTGTGTGTTTAGCCCGTCTGAAGCGCTCTGCTGCAATAATGAAGAAATGGTAAATGGACTGCATTTATATAGCGCTTTCACAGACCCAATGGCCACCAAAGCGCTTTACATTTTGCCTCACATTCACCCATTCACTCACGCATTCATACACCGACGGCGGTGTCAGCCATGCAAGGTGCCATCGGGAGCAGGTGGGGTTAGGTGTCTTGCTCATGGACACCTCGACACTTGGTCAAGTGGAACCGGGGATTGAACCACCAACCTTTCGGTTTGTAGACAATAAACATGAACCACTGAGCCACTCTATTGTTTCTCTATAGATGAGGGGGAGGTATCCAAATCACATCAACTGGTCATTGGGGTACCTCAGGGATCAGTCCTTGGACCCCTACTCTTCTCTTTACAGTATATACTACATTATACAGGGACATGGTTTCTCCTACCATTGCTATTTTCATTTCATCCAGTTGAGCCCACGGTAGCTGCATGGATCTCAGAAATCTCAGCCTGGATGAAAGAACATCACCTAGCTAAGACAGAGCTTCTTATCTTCGTTTACCACGTTTACCATCCAGCTAGGTTTATCAGCGATAATCCCATAGAGTTCAGCCAGGAATCTTGGTTTTAATCTTTGATGACCTGCTGACCTTTAAAGAGCATATTGCAAGAACAGCGCAATCATTCAGGGTTGCACTGCACAACATTAGGAAGATTAGGCCCTTCCTAGCAGAGCATGCAACACAGCTTCTTGTCCATGCCTTTGTCATTTGTAGGCTGGACTATTGCTGCACTTGCTCAACATGTGTAATCAGACCATTGAAAATTATTCAAAATTATTGTTGTCTTCAATGAGCCCAAGAGAGACCACGTCACATTATCTCTCTGCACTGGCTTTCGGTTAAGTCATCGATACTTGAGAATGTAACACAGCTAGTAAAAGCTGTGTAATTAAACCTCACTGTATTATGCTGTGGTCTTTAGCGTCATTTTGAACGTGCCCGCCTCCCATGCTGGAGACAACAGTTCGATCTCACTCTCGGGTCGAACATGACCGATAACATTTGGTGCCGTGACCCGGATTGGAGTAAGGTTTGAGGCCAGCTAGTAAGAGCTGTGCGAGTAAACCTCACTCCCCTGGCCTCAAGTGGAGCATTAGTGAATGAGGGTAGAGACCGATGCCAGAGACGTCGGTCAAATCTACTCAGAGCAGGTTGAGTAGTTCAGTTACATTTGGTGCCGTGACCCGGGTTGAGCGTAAAAGAGGCCAGCTAGTAAGAGCTGTGCGTGTAAATCTCACTCAGCTGGCTTTATGAGGCGCACTAGTGACTGACGGTAGAGACTGCTAGCGTGGTTCGAATCCTGCTCGGAGCAGGTCGAGTAGGACCAGTTACAAGTGCAGAAAGCGCCACCTAGTGGTTCCTTCACAGGGAAGCACAAAATCACTCTCAAGGACTTTTAGTTCACTGTTCCTTGCTGGTGGAATGATCTTCCCAATCCTTTCCAGACAGCCGAATCCCTCACAATTTTCACAAAATTGCTGAAAACTCATTTATTGTGTGAGCACTTATTTGCATCCTGCTAAAAAAAAAAGTCTTCTATTCTTTCACTATTGCTTTGTCTATGCTCTCATTATTCCAGAATCCCTCCCTTGAACGATGACTGAAACTTTGTATAACTGGCAGTTCTCTTGTTTATTTCCTTCTCAAAACAGACGCTTTGGATAAAACATCTGCTAAAAGAATAAAAGTAAATGTCTGTCTGCCGCCTTCGTATTTTGACCGCAGCACCACTTGTCCTTGTTTTGTCCTCTGCTGTTGAAACTTGTTGTCTGAGATCTACATTAAACTTCATTTGCTGGCTGTTCTCCTAAACTTGGACTCATTAGACAAGACACCTTTATTTCCCAAATTAAGGTGTTACAGCAGCAATAGAAAATCGAGGCAACACTCAGGACAAAAATAGACAATACAATCAATAATCTCAATAATCTGAATATCTGTCAATTACAAAATACCATACAAGCTAGATACAAGATACAAGCCATACATGCTAGATTTTTACTTTTTTTGTGCATTCCTCCATCATGTTAAGGAGTTAAGGTGAAAGCTAAGGTGTTTATCACGCTGCTATGCAGTTGCTATTTTCAAAAAGAATTGCTACTTTTTTCAAAAAGAATCGCTACTGTTAAAAAAAACACTACTTTTTCTAAAAGAATCGCTAATTTTAAAAAAAACTACTTTTTCAAAAAGAATCACTACTTTTTAAAAAGAATCACTATTTTTTAAAAAGAATCACTACAATTTTTTTAAATCGCTACTTTTTCAAAAAGAATTGCTACTTTAATCGCTACTATTTAAAAAAATCGCTACTTTTTTGAAAAGAATTGCTACTTTTTCAAAGTTTGAATCAATACTTTTTTGAAAAGAATCGCTACTTTTTTTAAAAAGAATTGCTATTTTTTTAAATCGCTACTTTTTTCAAAAAGAATCTATACTTTTTAAAAAGAGTCTCTACTATTTAAAAAAATCGCTCCATTTTTTTAAAAAGAATCTCTACTTTTTCAAAGTTTGTGAAGTTTGAATCGCTACTATTTAAAAAAAATCGCTACTTTTTCAAAGTTTGTGAAGTTTGAATCGCTACTTTTTTTTAAATAATCGCTACTTTTTAAAGTTTGTGAAGTTTGAATCGCTATTTTTTAATAGAATTGCTATTTTTTAAATCACTACTTTTTTCAAAAAGAATCTATACTTTTTAAAAAGAATCTCTACTATTTAAAAAAATCGCTACTTTTTCAAAAAGAATCTCTACTTTTTCAAAGTTTGTGAAGTTTGAATCGCTACTATTAAAAAATCGCTACTTTTTCAAAGTTTGTGACGTTTGTGAAGTTTGAATTGCTACTTTTTAAAAAAGAATCTCTACTTTTTCAAAGTTTGAATCGCTACTATTTAAAAAAATCGCTACTTTTTCAAAAAGAATCGCTACTTTTTAAAAAGAATTGCTACTATTTAAAAAAGCGCTACTTTTTCAAAAAGAATTGCTACTTTTTCAAAGTTTGTAAAGTTTGAATCAATACTTTTTTAAAAGAATCGCTACTTTTTTAAAAGAATCGCTACTATTTTTTAAAATCGCTACTTTTTCAAAAGAATCTCTACTTTTTAAAAAGAATCGCTACTATTTAAAAAAAATCACTACTTTTCAAAAAGAATCGCTACTATTTCAAAGTTTGTGAAGTTTTAATCGCTATTTTTTTTAAAAGAATCGCTACTTTTTCAAAAAAGTCCCATAGAGTAGCAAACCTTATCTAGCATTATCTCTATTGAATTATTTCCAATAGTCCAGTAAAGAACTTTGCAACATTTTAAAAAACATTCTAGATACTGTAACAATAAATAAAACATTCAAATAATCTGCTACAGCATCTTTATGTCTCTTATAGTATCTTTCTTTCATCTGTTTTCCATATTCATATCTGCTGTCCGCTGCGTTTAAGGGCATGGGTATCTCAGTATAATTATTCACCCTCTGCTCTGTAATGCATCACTGCTGTTGTTTACAGCTCAAGGTCACGGCTCTACATCGAGACAAAGAAACTGTGGATGGATAGTATTATGCTGGCTTCTGGACTACATGAGACAGACGCCGCATTTCCAAGATGAAGAAACGGCCTGTTTTACTGTCAGAATCTGTTTAATGTCACATGAGTAATGTTTCTGGATGGAGCGTTTCTGCATGACCTTACAGCATTAAAGCACATTTAAACGCATCGCCATGGTGGGTCTCTTCACACTTAATCTTATGTCAAAAAAGAGGCCGTTCGTATTTACCACACTCAGAAAGCAAATGTTGGCAGCTGAATAAATGTCAAGGTTTATGACATGATTCCCTTATCTTGTATTAAAGCGCATACGCTCTTTTACACCGCTCCGCTCATGCCATTCACAAAAAGACAAGCGATTGCCATCAGATATCATTCGGCATGATTCAGCCATCAAGTCATACAAGTGTGAAAAGACATTTGTGCTCCAGATCATTCAAATGACATGTTTTCTTGAGGAGGGATACACAACCTTTTAAAAGGTTGGGGTCGTTAAAAAAAATCAATTAAAATATTATTACAGTTTAAAATAGCTGTTTTCTATTTGAATACATTTAAAAATGTAATTTTTTCCCTGTGAGGCAAGGCTGAATTTTACAGTGTCACATGATCCTTCAGAAATCATTGAAATATGATTCACTGCTCAAGAAACATTTTTGATTATTGCCGATGGTGTAAACAGTTGTGCTTCGTGTTTTTGTGAAAAGTGTTTAAACAGTGTAAAATGTTTTTTAGGGTGTAAACTTTGCCGTCGCATAAATAAAATATATTTTAAAATCGATTCAAAAAGAAAACAGTTATTTTAAATTATAACAATATTTAACAGTTTTACTGTTTTTTTTATTCAATAAATGATGTCATGTTGAGAAGAAGAGACTTCTTTCAAAAACAAACAAATATTACCAACCCCAAACTTTTAACCAGGTAGTAGGAACACTATACTAATACTGTGTTTTACCCCCTTTCGCCTTCAGAACTGCGTGACACTAAGGGACCTAAAGTGTGCCAAGAAAACATCCCCCACACCATTACACCACCACCACCAGCCTGCACAGTGGTAACAAGGCATGATGGATCCATGTTCTCATTCTGTTTACGCCAAATTCTGACTCTACCATCTGAATGACTCAACAGAAATTTTGTTGAGCTCTTGCAAATTGTGGCCTCTTTTTCCTATTTGTAGTGGAGATGAGTGGTACCCGGTGGGGTCTTCTGCTGTTGTAGCCCATCCGCCTCAAGGTTGTGTGTGTTGTGGTTTGCTGCATACCTCGGTTGTAACGAGTGGTTATTTCAGTCAAAGTTGCTCTTCTATCAGCTTGAATCAGTCGGCCCATTCTCCTCTGACAAGACATTTTCGTCCACAGGACTGCCGCATACTGGATGTTTTTCCCTTTTCACACCATTCTTTGTAAACCCTAGAAATGGTTGTGTGTGAAAATCCCAGTAACTGAGCAGATTGTGAAATACTCAGACACCAACAACCATGCCACGCTCAAAATTGCTTAAATCACCTTTTCTTTCCCATTCTGACATTCAGTTTGGAGTTCAGGAGATTGTCTTGACCAGGACCACACCCCTAAATGCATTGAAGCAACTGCCATGTGATTGGTTGATTAGAGAATTGCATTCATGAGAAATTGAACAGGTGTTCCTAATAATCCTTTAGGTGAATCTACATTATAATAGTAAATAGCTAATACTAGAATAACAGTGACTTTATTTGACTTTATAATAACAGTGTGCTGTTATTTTACTAAGTGATCAGACAATCTTCAAAAATAGCATATTTAGCACTTTGTTTGATGTCAGGTCAGTGGTGACATCTCTGTGGTGTTCTGATGACTGTCCGGGTCTCATTTGGAATAATAACTCCAGTGAAGCCACATGTTTAGCGCCCTCGGCTGTGTTTGTTTTACCATTCGCCATTGTCGCCCGTTCAAGGCCGAGCCAATTAAAAAGTTCTCTGCAAAGTCACTTGTGTGACAACAAATTGAGCTTTAAAATGTCCACATCCATCGCATATGAAGAGGAACACATTTACACATTATAATTGAGCATTGACAGATTTTCTGTACTGTTAATTATGTAGAAGCTTTAAGCAAGACATGTTTTAGGTGAAAACACTCTTTACAATTAGTTTCTTTTAGGTGGAAACAATGCAGACAGTTTGCACTGTGATATAAATATACATCATTTGTTGTTTTATTGGAACAGATTCCATGTTTAAAATAAAACGGGAGCCAAATACATTTAAACAGTTCTTAATTCTAATAATTTATGCTTTCCGCTATTAAGCATTTTGCTCAAGGCCACAGAAGATCAGCAGGGTGGATATAAGCAGCAGTTCTGGGGTTAATTCAAGACACACACATCACCTATGACCTTGTAGTGTTCGTGGGCTAGTGCTGTTTCATTCAGCACACGAGTGTCTTCTGTAATGACCTGTCTGTTTAGTGTGTGTATACCATCCTCAGCCATGCAATATTCCCTTTATTATGAGTCATTTCTGCCCCTCTAACATCACCACACACACTGCAAAAATAACGACTTCTCATCTCGTCTGCTATTGGTCGGATATAAGGACGTTCTGGCTCAAACGTGCACGATTGGTTGAGCAATTATTATCATATTCAGCCCAGTCTACTAGTTGTGCACTTTAACTTTAAGGCAAATTAGTCCAATTGGTAGCCATCTTATTTATTAATTGTTGAATCAGTGCATTTTTTTTTTGCATTTTTTTTGTGCATTTTTTTTATTTCACTTTCATATTTGAGATCAGTCAAGCTGGTTAATATGGTTAATATTCATACATTCCACTTATTTCTAACTAAAACTATTGCAAATCGTTTGCAAAACTATTGTGAAATATGTTTGAGTTGAACTTTAAAATTCCAAAACCTTAAATTGTTCTTAATATTAATATTCTTAAATTATTATGAGAATATTATTCTCAAAATTAATATTCTTAAATTATTATGAGAATATTATTCTCAATATTAATATTCTTAAATTATTATGAGAATATTATTCTCAATATTAATATTCTTAAATTATTAGAATATTATTCTCAATATTAATATTCTTAAATTATTATGAGAATATTATTCTCAATATTAATATTCTTAAATAATTATGAGGATGTTGTCAAAATATTAAACCAAAGAAAAATGACAAAAGCACATTAAAAAACGACAAAAGATGTAACTAAAATTAAAAATTAAAACTGAAAAATATAAAATAACAGCTAATACAAATGATTAAAAAATACTATAATAGTATGAACAACACTAAAATAACACTGACATATTTGATTAGATGTAAGAAGACATTTAAGGACTGTTCTTTACACGTAGGAACTGATAAGAATTTAAACGTGTACCTTGAAATGCAATAAAAGTGTCTGCCAAATGCATAAATGTAAATGTTTTAGAGTAATCAGACTATCAAAATGATGATTGGCTCTTAAAGGGATTTCTGATGAATGTTATTTTCTTTGCTGTTAATGAATGCACTATATTTCTACATTGCAAACAGCCTTAAGTTGGTCTAATTAGCTATATTGATTATGATAGGCTATTTTTTCATTTGTAATGATTTATTAAAAAGGTTGTCTTTATGTTAATATTGTTTCTGCCATTTTATATCCACATGGATTATGTGTGTCACAGTGACTTTACCTTTAACAAGCTTACCTAGAAATTACCTAGCAAGAGGTAATTACCAAGCCCCCTCTTCCCCCCTCCCCCACTTGCTGAAATATATGGTGAGAGGATGGAGTGTCCCCCTCCCCCTTTATTTGCTTAATAATGTATGACAGCTCTTTAATGTGCCGGTCAGGTGCACACACACAGTGTTGTTTTGGACGGCTCAGATGGCGTGATGTGGTCCCGTCGGTGGAGGGCTCATTTTCGGGTGTGTGTGTGTGTAAACAGAAGTGTGATTATACAGAGTTGACCGGCCACGGCGCTCCTCATTGAGTTCTCATTAAAGGCCTCAGTCGGGACACGTGAAGAATGCTAATGCTGTAATTACTCCTCCGTTAAGCAGACAAACTTATCAAGAGCCACTTTGCCCGAGCTTAAGAGTTCTGAGAGTTCGGCTATGAATATAACAGTCTTAATGCTAATTATTTAACATGGACGTTTTGAATTAGGCCATGAAAGTCAATTTAACTTATCTCGAAAAGGGCCACGCGAGGAGGAGGCTTTGAAGGGACTGTGATATTAAAGTGGCTTTGACCACTAGAAGAGAACCAAACGCTTTGAACATAAAGGATAGAAAATGAAAGATTTTTCTGTGGTCTATTGAGACTTTCATAAGTTCCAATGAATGCAAATTTGACGAAGAGACAAGATGAAAATTCGCTTTATTATTGACTCTTTACCTTGATATCGTTTATAGCTTATTATTTTTATATAGGATGTTTATTTAATAATTTTCTGAGTCATGTATATATTTATTTATAGCATTATTTTATTGGATTTTTGTGGCATTTTCAGTTTGTGTTTGTTTTTTAATCATTTACTTTAATCATTTAATATGGATTTATTCATGTATTTAATCTAGGGCTGTCAAACAATTAATCGCGATTAATCGCATCCAAAATAAAAGTTTGTGTTTACATAATATTTGTCGGTGCACTGTGTATAATTATTTTATATAGTACACACACATGCTTGTATATATTTAAGAAATATTTTCATTTATATACTGTATATAGATTTATGTATAATTTATATTATATATAAATATACATATTTTTCATTTAAATAATATTTTTTCTTAAATATACATGCATGTGTGTGTTTATATATATATATATATATATATATATATATACACACACATATTTTATTTATTATTTATTACATACATTATTTATTTATTTATTTATTTATAGTATGTTTTATTTATTTTTTGGCATTTTCACTTTATATTTTTATATTATTTACTTATTCTTATAAAGTGATATTTATTTATTTCATAATTTCCAATTTATTTCTTTGTATTTTTTAGTTATTTTGTGGCATTTTCATTATTTGTTTATTTATTTATTATTATTTTAATCATTTACTTTAATTATTTAATATGGATTTATTAATGTATTTAATCATTTTCCGTATTATTTATTTATTTATAGTATGTTTTATTTATTTTGTGGCATTTTCACTTTATATTTTTTTTAATCATTTACTTATTCTTATATAGTGATATTTATTTATTTCATAATTCCCAATTTATTTATGTGGGTCCCAATTTATATTAAGTGGCTTTACTACTTACATCGAAAAATAAGTACAATGTACTTAGGGATTTATTAATGTATTTAATCATTTTCCGTATCATTTATTTATTTATTTATTTATTTATTTATTTATTTATTTATTTATTTATTTATTTATTTATTTATTTATTTATTTATTTATTTATTTATTTATAGTATGTTTTATTTATTTTGTGGCATTTTCACTTTATATTTTTTTAATCATTTACTTATTCTTATAGTGATATTTATTTATTTCATAATTCCCAATTTATTCATGTGGGTCCCACTTTATATTAAGTGGCTTTAATGTACTTACATTGAAAAATAAGTACAATGTACTCATTGTGTTCAGGTTGTATTGTAAAACTCTTTTTCTGCTATTGAGGTCCAGCAACAGTTCAAATGTGGTCATTATAAACTTTTCAATATATATTTTTATAAAAACTAATGGTGTAAACATGCTTTCAGAAATGTTCTTGGAAGAGTTTTGAGGGTCAATAAATGATGATTTTTAGATGAACTTTAATACCGTGTAATGAACGATTTCATTTGTCGCTGTTTCGGTCCTTAACGTGCAAATGAATTATTATTTTAATGCCGCAATGAATGAATTATGAATGAGCTGAGAGATTTACAGTTTAATTGGACCTTGAAGGGTAAGATGATGTCATGCCTTAAGAAGACGATTTAATCTCATTAAAAAGGGAATGTAATCGCCTCTAATATTTGCTCATAGATTGCCAACAACTTGAAAGATTTGGGAATCAGCATCGCTATGATCCAGATGCCACGGCTTTTTTATTAACGAGAGCTTAGTTTCTCTGCCAATATGCACAATATATTTATATAAATACATGCTAATATGTAATAATGAATAAACATGACCCAATCCTAACTCTTTTGTGTCTCCTGGACACCTGTTATTTCCAACAGGAGTTCAGGAGGTGCTGTTTATCATTAGCATTTTGAAATTACTGCGGCATCCCTTTAATATTAACAAATGAAATCAAATTGTGTTTTCTCTGTACATGTTCGTCATTTACATCTATTTGTTTCACAGATGCTTTAGTCCAAAGTGACTGAAACATGGAGGAGAATAAAGTCTCTCTCTCTCTCATCCGCCCATCAGTGACACTTCTTCACGTCTCCTCAACATCAGATGATTTGAAAGAATGAAGCTTGATCTGGTCAGTGTTTGGGGTTTATTATATAACGTGTGAACAATGTTATAGTGACCATTAAAAACAGAAAATTGCTAAACTTTCCAAATCAATGCGAATGCAGTCAGTTTGTCATTTTGGGCTCCTTGAAGCCCTTTGTGTCATTTTATAGTTATTTATCATTTGTATTTTTGATCATTTTTAATCATTCACTTATTTTCATGTAGTGTTTTTATTAATTGATTATTAATATATTTTTATTATTACCTATGCATATAATAATTATATTAATAGATATTTATATAATTAATATATAAATTTGAATTAATATAATTATAAAATATAATTAATTTAATTATTATTATTATAATATTATATTATTATAATTATTTGTATTATCATCTATGCATTATTTTGTATTTTTCTTTAGTTACTGAATTTTTTAATTTCTCAATTTTTATCACAACATTTTTTTCTTTTATCAAATCAACTTAAATCATTTATTTAGTTCAGATAACGTATTATTTTGAGTTTCTGATGATTAAATCAATCTCCTTCATTGTATTAACTCACTTTTTCCAGTTCAATCAACTTAAAATTTTAAGGCAACCAGGTTACTCACTTTTTTAAGTTAAAACCAACAATATTTTTTTACAGATATTTATTTCAGCTTTTAATATGTATTTATTTATTTATTTAATTGCATTATTTTTGTCTTTTTCTTTCTTTATTGAATTTGGTACCTTTTTATGTACCATTTGTATGTACTTATTATTAATCATTTTATTATTTATTTGTGTAATTTTCATTATTTATTAGTTTTATTTATTTATTAATAATCTTTTTTTGTGTCATTTTCATTACTTATTGAATTTTTAAATAAATGTGCATGTAGTGTTTTATTAATAATATAAAATAAGTTTTATTAATTAATTCATTCATTAATTCATTCCAGCTTAATTCTGCTTCCCATACAGCAACATTTCCAAATGTGGTCATTATAAACGTTTTTCTTTTTATAAAAAAAAAAAGAACCTCACAAATTGTCACGAAAGCATGAAGATCTATAATTGATGATTCTTATATTTCACATGTTGCTGTGCCAGCAGGACTCATAATGGCTGACTTATCAAACACCACTAATTATCAACAGAAAATAGCTCAACTTTCCAAATCGCTGTGAATGCAATCGTGCCCTGATAAATCTGCTGTCGAAACCCCTTAAAGACATTTATTTCCCGGCATCGACGACGGATTCTGACTCAGGATTTGTAATTACAGTAGTTAGTTCAGCCGATATTCTCTCCTATACACCGATCAATACAGAAATGAGCAGGTAAACTGGCTGTTAACAAAGATCTCCTCCTCAGGGCCTAACATTTGCTGTTAAACAGAACGGATTTTGATGACTGTGTTCAGTTTTTTTTTCAATCTTTAATCCTGCTTTTTAAAAAACACTCTTAATCCACCGACACAGACTTAATGAGGAGTCTGAAACGTGCCAGACACACACTGATTTATTGACAGCACTGACAACATTAGTCTTCTCAAACATGTAATGGACTTCCGATCGTTCCATCCCGAAGAACGTGAAATTACATTTCGGGAATGGAGATGCTGTAACACGGAGCAATCTGCATAATGATCTTTAAACTAGGACTCCCATCAGCGCTCACAGGCCTCGGCCTCAGATCCCAGAGAGAGAGAGAGGGAATGAATCGCCTCGTCCCTCAGTCGTAGGTGTTTGTTTCCCGATTCGGTTTCCCGAACTAACTGCGTCTCCATCCTCTGTTTGTTCTCGGCTGTGGTTTTTGCGATGCGTCTTCAGGGATTCAGTTACGCCTCCATGTGTTGCAGAAACATAATTCACACGTGTGTTTGTGCACAGCTGCCAGTAGATCAGATGGAAATGAGTCATTTCAAGCTGTTTTTTTTTGTTTTATTCATGTGTCCCCAGAGTGAACTCATGTTAATGTTGTTACTGAATCATTGTGAGTTCAATTGGGGGTTTCTTTTATTAGTTAAAATAGTGACTGGGTTAAAAATCCTGTTCATTTTCATCACAGAGAAACAGATAATTAGCAGTAAATGTTAGCTATTCAAATCTCTGTATGTAAATAAACTGTTCCATTTCATTTATTTTACACTGTTAATTTGTACAATCAATTTAAAATGCTATATTATTTTACTATGTTGATGTCTTTATAATTATTCCAACCCGATCTCACGACCAAGTCGTACGAATTCGACGAATGATTAAAAAGTGGCTAAAAAGTGACCTCACTCGTACGAATTAATACGATTTTGCTAAATCGTACATATTTTACGAATTGGTCAATTCGTATGAATTCGTACGAATGACCTACCCCTGACCCCGCCCCTAAACCTAACCATCACGTGAGTTTAGACAAATCGTACGAATTAGTACGAATTAGAACCTTTTTAATCATGCGTCGAATTCGTACGAATTGGTCGTGAGATCGGGTTGAAATAATTATAAAGACATCAACATAGTAAAATAATATAAAAAATATGCTTTAAATCAGTGTCATTTAAACAGAACACGTTTTTTGCTCTTAAAAACACGAGACGCGCATAATGGTATGAAACTGCGGTCACTGTGATTTTACCAAGTAAGACGTGCTCCTAGATCAACATATTTTGTTCTCACCCAATCCCTACCCCTAAACCTAACCCTACCAATCACCTTTCCCTAAAACCAGAGGGTAATGAAAGGTGAATAACACTGATGTTTAAGGACTACACCCTGGTTCTAAGCCTAAACATGACATAAACTGTAAACTTGTTCCTCAAATCTGGTTGGAAAGTTGTTCCAGGATGATAAACAAAGTTGATCCAGGCACATGTGGTACTTGGTGAAATCAGCCGCAGCGCTGATGAATGGAAAAGAATGCGGGGTGTCAAGCGTGACACGGTGAAAAACTGCGAGACGTGGTCTGATTGTGCATATTTAAATAGAAAAACGATTAAAAAGCTTACAGCACAGATTAATCAAGTCATCTCCACAAGAACTTCATGATCGCGCTCTGGCGTTGTATGTTATCATACCGATAATCTTCATTCCACGTTCACACAGAGCACATTACCGGTGATTTACTGGTAATGTTCCAACTTCCCTTAAAGGGTTAGTTCACCCAAAAATGAAAATTAAGTCATTAATTACTCACCCCCATGCTGCACCAACCCCGTAAGACCTTCGTTCGTCTTCGGAGCACAAATGAAGATATTTTTGATTAAATTTGAGAGCTGTATAACTACCACGTTGGAATGACACGTGACGGCCCAGAAAGTCAATGAAGACAATGTTTAAATATTCCATGTGACTACAGTGGCTCAACTATAAGTTTATCAAGCGACGAGAATACTTTGTGCAAAAAAACAAACAAAATAACGACTTCCTTGTTGGCCTGAAACGAGACTTCCTTAGATTTCCACGACGCATGCACGAGAATTGCGATCTCCTTCAACTACTTCAGTTCAATTCTCGTGCATGCGTCGTGGAAGTCTCGTTTCAGGCCAACAATGAAGAAAAGGAATAGTCGAATAAAGTCGTTATTTTGTTTGTGGTGACTGTAGAACCCAAAAGCCGAATCCCGTACATTTTGGGCGATCTCGAAACACATTTTCGGGCAGACTCATCACGGACACTCACTAGTAGCCTAGACTTGTTGTTTAACTACTTCGCTCTGTTACCGGTAGGCGTGGCCTCCTAGGGCAGCGAAGCAAGTGCATTCTGGGAGTTGTTGTCTTTCATCTACATAAGCCAAAAATAAATTTTTCTGGCTTTTCTCAGTCTAGAAAGCTCCAAATTCAAAAATAATTTCACATTTCTTCTACATAAATGAGCAATTTTAGTCTCCCCAGAGGTTAAGTATCCCTTTAAAGGCCGATGTGTTTGAAGGCACGCGCAAATTCCAGAAAATCACTGGCAGTGTGAATGAACCAAAATGAAATGGTCCCGGGACAGGACAAGTTTCCGAACACATTATCGGTGTATTTTCCAGAATCTCTGTGTAAAAGGGGCTTTACTGGTAATTTGCTGGAACCAATTTACCAGTATTTTGGAAAAAGTCCTCCTGTTTACACATGATCTCTTACCGGTTATTCACCAGTAAAGTCTGTATGTGTGAATAATGTGCTACTTGGCATTTCTGTGTAATTATTTGTGAAATTCACTGGCAATCTCAGAGTGAAGATTGATTTTACAACCATATTTTTTCAGTGTTGTTTGATTCACCTCAAGTTGTTTGTTTTGAAATAATTAAGACTAAAGGAAAAGTACTTCCAGGCCCAAAGCCTCTGAGCAAATGAACAGTAACTGTGTCAATCAAAAGAAACAAATGAGCATATTGGCGACTCTTTTTAACAAAGAGTCCCCTGTTTATCAGCAGGAAGGCTTCGCAGTGGCACATTTTCATTAAGGCTAAACGCTTTTCACTAAGTTCATTCCTGCTCTGTCGCTCTGATTGTCTCACTTTATCCCACATCTTTTACTCCCGAGGTTCAATTGGTCAAACTGTCAGGACTTCGTTTAGTCCCGTGTTTCTAACGCTTTGCACCGCGCACGTCTCCGAGGCTTGTGTACGGAAAAGGAGGGCCTTGTTTTCCAAAGGCTTTGACAATCCGGCAGTCAGGCTTCAGTGGGCAGCGTTCATGCCGTGACAGCCATTGTCCCCGGAGAGTGACGGGGTCCAGAGCCGCCCGGAGCGGGAGAGAGCGGGAAAAGGGAAGCCTGATGAAATGCATTCAAGGTGAAATGATAGAGCTGCTTTATTTTCTTTCTTCTTTGTTCCTTGGGGATGTCTTGGATTTCAGCCGGTATGTGTACATGCGTCCCGGTGGTCTTCACCGTCTTCATTGTTGGGGATTTTTCCAAACTATTGTAAGATTTTACCATCGGTTTAGTAGTATAGAGTATATCCAAGCTGTTTTCAGCGCTGGGCTTTCCATCGATTGATCTCATTGCGGTTCACATTTCCAAAGGCGGAATCACAAAACCAACAATGCAAAAAATATGTTTTCCAGTATAAAAATAAACATTCTTAAATACAAGTAAAAATACATTTACTTATACTTATAATATAATATATTAGGTCTTGTTTGCTGAAAAAATTATCAAAATTAAGTGAGTTTATGCTTTTATATTTATTATAATATTGCATATTCATGCACCATTAATTTTTGACCGAAAAACTTTTAGTTTTTTTAGATTTTTTTTTTTTAGTTCATCTGAGTGGTATTTGGTAAAGTTTTTGGCACTTGCTGTGTTAAAAAAAAATCATGGACATGATTAAAAAAAGGTTAAATGGTCCTGAAAAATATATCCACACTTGTGCTCCTCGTGGTCAAAAATGAGTGCATTGGAAATGAATTGGAAACGTATTTCATCTAGTGGAAACGTTTGGTACTGCGTCCAAACAAAAATTTTTTTTAGATATCTACCTCAAATTTGAAGCACAACTTGTTTATAATCATTTTAATTTTCTCTCAGTTTTAGAGTAAAATATTTTTTAGTAAATAAATATTTCATAAGAAAATTTTTTTTTTAATTTTCTTTTTTTTAAGAAAGAGTATTTTTGTTAATTTTCATAACAATTAACTTAAACTTCTATAACTTTTTTTTAAGTTTACTTTTTTTAAACTTTTTGACTGCAGAATTAATCTAAGTGTCGTCTTTAAAAAGAGATACCGTTTAAGTCTGTGCTCCAAAGTATTCAATCTTTATAACAGAGCTTAATTTTGATAAACTTTTCAGAAAACAAGACTTAAGGCCATTGCACACTGAGTTTTCATATGCGTTTTTTCGTATTCGTCAGGCTAAAAATTCGTCACGCACAGAAACCTTGCGCACTGAGTCCGCGTATGCGTATTTATTCAACCTTTGCGGAAAAAAACACTCAAAAATACTAAATGGATTCGTCAAGCAGTGATTGATTTTGTTGCCCTCTCTCTTTTTGAAGAGAGAAGAAAGAGAAAATATTGGGTCCATCCAATCCTGAATTTGCGCAGAGAGGAAGAAGAGTTCCACCTCCTTATCAAGGAGTTGCGAATTTATTCCGAGCGATTCAAAATTTACTTCAGAATGTCAGTGGAACAGTTTGATACTTTGCTTGCGATTCTGGAGCCACATATTAAAAACAAGACCACCAATTTCCGTGAACCAATCGATCGATCCTGAATAGAGACTGGAAGTATCTCTAATGGACACACACAGGCACACGCGCGGCCCGGCGGAAGCGCTGGGCAGACAGAACAGCTGTATAGGCTTCAGGTTATATATTGTACCCAAATAATACATTAGTTATCGAATTGGCTGCTCAATCACACCTTAATCGAGCTGAAATTTCAATCTGATTGAAAAGGGAGGTTTATTCCTATTATAATCCGATCGAGAAAACATATAAACACTTGATCGAATTGAAAACCGAAACTGAAAGGACTGTGCATGTGCAATGATGTGCGGAACGAGCTCCCCCCGGCTCTGAATTGTCAAAAAACCTCTCAAAATGCTGGCTGTGGATGCGAAAAACGCAGAAAATCGAACCCGATCCGATTTTTTTTATGACGGACGAAAGTTTCAGAGGCGGTGTGCAAAGCGTGATTGACATAACGTGAGGTCGAATTATTTTCTTAACGTGCGAAAATTTCGGATGCGAATTTCGAGTCAGTGTGCATTGGCCTTTAGAGGTGGGGTATGTGATTTTGTATGCACGCAGGACTCGAAAAACTCCAGCCAATCATTTCCACGACCACCTAGAATCATTGGACTGTAAGTGTGTCAATCAAACGGTCGTACCATGCTCCTCCCCCCTCGTGCGCGTGTCCCCTTCGTGCGCATACTCAAAGCTCGTAACCCAGTCACAGTAAGTGCAAGTCGCCCGGGTTCAGAGAGAGAGAGAGTATGTGCAATCTCGCGCATCTGAGTTTTGCAGATGCACGATTGCGCGTCCATGTTCTTGGAATGGGTGGAGTCAGGGCCAGCGTTGGAGGAAAGAAGGTAGGACCTTTTGAGTTGTGCATTTTCAAAATCTACCTTTAATATATTAAGTAATTTAGCTTGATTTAAGATTTGTATATGTAGTATATTTATATATATTTTTAAACATTCCTTTTACAGGAAGACTATAAATGTCATTTCAGCTCAAATTCAGGAGTAGGCTGGAACAACTGAATGTTACAGATGGATTGTGGTTGGGGTCGGGATGGGATAATCCCCTCAGGTATTGTGACACACCTGTCGATCATGGCTGACAGGGGAAAAAGGCATGAAATGCCCTAATGATGAAGCGCTTATCTGGCGGTAGAGCAACCAGATATCATTTCTCATTTTGAAGTTTTCTGAATCCCCTACTCCAGTCTTATCTTTACAGCAACTAGCTGGACCGGCCAAACGTGTCTCCTTTCTGACGCCATAAACCTACTCTGAGTGTCTGTCATGTCAAACGGTACAAAACGGATCTTCTCGCTTCAGAAAAACTGAGCGACATAAGGGCTATAGACCAAAACTGTTCAATATTTTTCTTTATTTACCTTTTTATAACAAGGAACTGTTCATACCGATGAACAAAATGTTTCAATATTACAAGTGTCCTTGTGAATAGTGAAGGTACAAAAGACATGCATGATGTACAAATGTATTTTGGCAGAGGTCTTTGTGGCAGAGTCGCCAGACTCAGTGAAAACACATGAAAACCCACCAATCAGAATTATCAAAAAAGCACCCAAAGGACTCTGGTCTGATGAACCTCAGTTTGAAGCGTCATGTCTGGAGGAAACCACTAGGCTTGCTGTGGTAGTCGTGTTACACTTTTCAGTCCAAGAGGTAAAAATGATATAAATACTGTTGGTTTTCTCACACAAACCGCTCGTTTCATGTCTTAGGCCATCAATGTGTACTTACATTTACGAGTCATTAAAGGACAAGTTCGGTATTTTACAATTAAAGCCCTGTTTTAAGATCGTCCCTGATGAAATAGAATAGTTAAGATTGTTTTTTAGACAGATGCTCCTGTCACGAGAATTTTTGGATTCTGTGTGTTAGCACCCCCCCCCCCCCACCTTTATAATGAAAGCATAGGTGCACTCGAACAATCATTCATAAAAACGCATAAAACTTTAGTTTACAAAGACGTGAAACTCACCGAGTGGTCTGGGGTGTTCACTGAGTTTTATGAGTTTTTATGAATGATTGTTCGAGTGCACCTATGCTTTCATTATAAAGGTGGGGGGGTGCTAACACAAAATCCAAAAATTCTCGTGACAGGAGCATCTGTCTAAAAAACAATCTTAACTATTCTATTTCATCAGGGACGATCTTAAAACAGGGCTTTAATTGTAAAATACCGAACTTGTCCTTTAAATCATGTTTAATTTGGACTTCTCTGTACATGCTTTTTGGTGGACCCCCTTAGCCTCCAGTGTATGACTGATAGACAACAACGTTTTGACTGAAAAATGTCCAAATTGAAAATACTGTGGAAACAAAGACACCTACATCTTGGATGCCCTTGAGGTAAGCTAAAACATATCAAAAATTAATTTCAAAGTGAACTATCCCTTTAATACCAGCTGTAAACAGGGCCTTAGTTCAGTTGAGCAATAAGAGTCGCAGCAGGAGTCAGATTTCACTTATCACGTGAAGAGAGGAAGGACTGACAGGATGACAAAAATAGAATTTACTCTAAGATGACGTCTTCGTGTAATGACTCACTTGATCTCTCGATTTCCATCCTGTTCATTGTCAATGTGAAGGTAATTGTTGTAGAGCAGTCTTTATCCGAACAGATTTCTGAACGCCGCTAAATCTTTTTTATAAAAACGTTCTTAGATGACAACACAAATAGATTCATTGAAGTTCCAGAGTTCAGAAGGTTCTGCAGAACCGGAAAACCCCCAGAAAACCGCCGCACCCACGGATATATGTATATGCAAGCTAATTAATGGGATTCAAACACCTACTGACAGTGCTGAATGAATTATTGATGCAGAAATCATTTATTCTCGGTTATAGCGACGCCAGGCAACTAATTACCGCAGTCAAATTTGCATCGTTAACAAAAGACGACAGAAGCCATGCGACTGACGGAAGATCACTGCAGAGAATTAGTGTTTCTGCACAGGGAAACAATCCTCAGTGCTTCCGATGGCCAGTTTGTCTGCTCTCCAGATTGCATTCCCGCTCTTCAAATACTGTAAATCTGATCTTGATAATTAGTTTACATATGGCAGGCTGTCCAAACAAGATCAGGCCTCCACTGGACGACACTCCGTATGAAATAGTTTATTCTTTCACTGCCAATTAGCTTTTTTTTTTTCAAGAATAACCGACTTTGGCTTCATTATATCCTTGTGTTGATGCATATAGCAGGGGAAGCAGAACTGGCTGGAGAACTGGCACGGGTCAGAGATGACTTTCACTTCTCTAATTGGATTTCCTGACGAGTTCACAGAGCTGGACAGACGCCAGCCGACTGCATCTGGGTTCGCTCCTTCAAGCCTCAGCGGTTCACTGATTTTCATTCATTACGTTGGCGTGTGAAAGCGTTCCTCAGAATAGGGAAATTGGAGGAAAATCACCAAGTGACTTCCAACAGGAAATGCAGGTGAATGATCTGAACAATCACAACTGTGATAATGCTCTGGTGACACGGGGCAACTTGAGGCGATATGGATTTTTCCATTGATAGTATTTTTCCCTAATGTTTTATTCCTATATAATACCCAATGCATTCTCATCCCAAGGCGTCATATACTGACACTTTTGCCAATGCGTAGACATCCAAAGCACATGGCACCCTTTAGCGTCAATATAACACGCTTCGGTTATGGGTTGGTTAGGGTTAGGGTTAGACCACTAGGAGGCGCCATCTGCCCCATATAAATCTGCATCTCATATTGACTCTACGGTGCCACAGAATACCACAGCAAGTGCTTGGGAGCACTTCGACTTCGAGTGCATATATATATATATATCTATGGACTCGGCGCAGTAATATCATCACTCCGGAGAGTGAGAGGGGGGAGAGGACTTTTCACGAGTGATGATATTACTGCGCCGAGTCGAAGTGCTCCCAAGCACTTGCTGTGGTATTCCGCCATACAATATAGTTATCCACTTTATACGCTTAGAAAAGCGCAAAGTTTTATTTTGTGTCACCGACACTGCTCGAGTAACTGTGGAGGGAAAACGTGGAGGTGTTTGGTCGCTTCTCGGCCCATATTGAACGAACTGGGCTAGTTAAGTGCGATCGAAGTGTCTCGCGCGTCAGAGCGATTGACGACAGAGGTATGCATCAACTCGTCTTAGTTAAGGGAATAACATAGTTTAATATGAAAAAACGGTGGAGTATCCCTTTAAATCACCTTTCTTCCATTCTGATGCTCAGCGGATCGTTTTGATCATGTCCACATCTAAAAGCGTTTCTGCCATGTGATTGGCTAATTAGATGTTTGCATTAACAGCAGTTAAACAGGTGTATCTAAAGTGGCCAGTGAGTTTGTTGCATACATAAAACAACAGGATTTAAAGAGCCCCTATCATAGCATTTGAAATGTTCCTATTTTTGTTTTAGGAGTTTAACAGTTTACCATGCTTGCAAGGATAAAAAACACTTTATTTGTCTTATAACATGCATTTATTTTTAACTGATTTGCTCACCGACTCCCAAATGATTCGTACAACGACTCATTTTTCCAAACCACTCCTTTGCGTGACGCTAATCGGCGGTGATTGGTCAGATGACAGACCCAGTCAGTTGTTTGTTAGCATAACGCATAAACATATTGATAAAGCACTGCAGTACTACAAGACACTCTATTCTTTATGACAACTCCAATAACAGAGACAAACATTTCACATATTTAAAAAAAATGACATTGGAGACCTAGAAGCTGCGCTGAGCGTAACTTACACAGATACACGTGCACACACATACTGTCTCGTGCCCCAACGCCACAAAACCGTTCAAATCCCATAAAAGCAACAATTATTAATAATACTTCCAGGTTGTGATTCGAAGGAGGAAGCTGATCCATATACACTGGGTAAGTAAGTTACTGAGCCCTCCTTCAGGAACAACCGCTTGCGAATCCACATTTGAATTCATTTATGTTTTTGAACGATTCGTAATTAAAATGATGAGAACACAATCGGGCTATACTTTTGTGGTATCGTTGCAAATATGAACTCTAACCACTGATTCTTCACATGCTCGTCCCTGGTAAATGAAAACAAAGTGGCTGAACTATCTTTGCATTGTAGAACACAGCGTCTTCTCGACATGATGCTATGATGAAGTATTTGAATGTGTAGACTTCAAGTTTACACTTCCGTCTGCGCGCGGGCAATATGTATCTACGTCACTACGAACCAGCTAATGACTCGTTTCAAAAACAATTTATTTCATAGACTCAGAGTCGACTCTCACTTTTGAAAGACAATAACTTTATATACGGTGCACTTTCAGATATAAATCTTAGCAGGATGTTTTCATTCCCTTAGAGCTATTCAAAAATTCATGATAGGGGATCTTTAAGATCTGACAGAATTGTCATCTGAATGATGAATCAGTGTATTTTGTAAGAAGCTGCAGTGTCTTTATTATTCCATTCATGTGTTGATGGACCAGCATCATGTGCAGGATAACTGGCCTTGATATCTGTGAATTTCTTATATGTGTGTGCTCTGTGTGACAAATCCATGCATGTTTGAAATAGATAATGCTTGCACTATCTGTATCCGCAGGCCATGCTTAATCCACAAACTCTGTTGAAACGTCCCAGAATGGGATGGAATAACCACAGGTCATTTGTTGACTCACCTTTTCACCGATCACAGGACAGACGGCACCAGTTTTCATTTGGACCGAGGATCTGAATGCATACATTTCTGCATTGACTCCTCTGGGGTTCAAGAAATGAGATCACATGACCAATGCAGTATAGCTGTAAAAATGGAGCTTCCTAATAACTGTAAAGACAAACGATGAGACGAAATACAGCTCCATTGAGAGGTGCGTGACGCGTGGATGTTCATGAGAACTCGGCTCTTTTCTCTCCCAATATACTCTGGTGTCATTGATGCATCAGGTTGATGCAGTATCTAAAACTATAGAAATTCACTAATATTCATTTATATATAAATCATACTTTTTATTTATAATATTAGCTTTTTAGGACAGCATGCAATAACAAATGTGTGTTTCCGAGGCTGTCTGTCTGCTGTGTCGTGATAGGCAGCAGCGCAGAGCAAACTCTCCCATCCGTTCCAGTAGAGTCGGACCTCATGTTGCCAAGCAATACTCAAATATGGGATAAAAAATACATACAAACAGACACAAATATTTGGGTCAAACCATTTCTAATTCGATTTTTATCCATACATTTTAGAATGGAATCAAATTTAACAATGTAAATACATGGGAAATATTTTCTAATTTCTACCCTAATTTCTTTTTTTATCAATGCATTTTATTACAATTAATACAAAATACAATACAGTTACTTTTGACTTTGTCATTTGACTGTTAAATCAATGTGTGAACTTTTAGCAAGTGCTCTTACATGGAAATTAAGTAATATATTCAATAAATTATTATTATTAATTATATATTTAATAATAATCTTACATATTTTAAATGTATGCCCATGTTTGTGTACTGTGAAATTAAAAATGTCATTAAAATAGAAGTCAAGAAAATTTCAGCATTCTGTTTTCTACCTCAATCCAAATTCAGGAATTAAATTGTCATTCAGTTCAGTTCTGAATGGCACCCGTGATGTTGTCTACGTATGCAGTTTTAGATGATCGAGCGTTTATTTATTACAGGCACAACCCCCGTCGGTCTGCTATCAATAACTCAAAGTCATGAATGATTAAAATAATGAGTCATTAAAGCATGTGCTTCAGTCTGAAATGTGACCAGCAGATTTTACACGCGGCTCCTCATCCTGCCGTTGATTCATAGTCCGAACAGTGGGACGTCTTCTCATGCTCAATCCATCTCACTTTATGAAGCCCAAAATGCCATTTTTCTTACCAATGTCTATTCAGGCCAAAAGGCAAAGTGAGCTGCGCATGATAAACGATGATTACCGTGAGAGGTGAGTGGCAGACGGCCTCGAGTGAGGGTGTCAAACAAAAACAGGGGCAATAATGCCAACTATCCTCGGGCGCTGCTGCCAGGGTCGAACCTCTTCCTGAGGCTGCCAATCAAAAGTCCCAGAAGCACCAGATAAGACCAGCGCCGACTCGCAAACTGGCTTTAAATGACAATGAATTTGTGGCAGCCAGTCCTTGAAATCATGCTCAAGTGAAATAACTTTCTTTAACTTTTCTGTGACTGCAAGAAGTCTATCTATCTATCTATCTATCTATCTATCTATCTATCTATCTATCTATCTATCTATCTATCTATCTATCTATCTATCTATCTATCTATCTATCTATCTATCTATCTATCTATCTATCTATCTATCTATCTATCTATCTATCTATCTATCTATCTATCTATCTATCTATCTATCTATCTGTCTGTCTGTCTGTCTGTCTGTCTATCTGCCTGCTTGTCTGTCTATCTATCTATCTGCCTGTCTATCTATCTATCTATCTATCTATCTGTCTGTCTGTCTGTCTGTCTGTCTGTCTGTCTGTCTGTCTGTCTGTCTGTCTATCTGCCTGCTTGTCTGTCTACTGTATCTATCTATCTATCTATCTATCTATCTATCTATCTATCTATCTATCTATCTATCTATCTATCTATCTATCTATCTATCTATCTATCTATCTATCTATCTATTTATCTATCTGTCTGTCTGTCTGTCTGTCTGTCTGTCTGTCTATCTGTCTGTCTGTCTATCTGCCTGCTTGTCTGTCTACTGTATCTATCTGCCTGTCTATCTATCTATCTATCTATCTATCTATCTATCTATCTATCTATCTATCTATCTATCTATCTATCTATCTATCTATCTATCTATCTATCTATCTATCTATCTATCTATCTATCTATCTATCTATCTGTCTGTCTGTCTATCTATCTATCTATTTATCTATCTATTCTGTCTATCTATCTATCTATCTATCTATCTATCTATCTATCTATCTATCTATCTATTCTGTCTATCTATCTATCTATCTATCTATCTATCTATCTATCTATCTATCTATCTATCTATCTATCTATCTATCTATCTATCTATCTATCTATCTATCTATCTATCTATCTATCTATCTATCTATCTATCTGTCTGTCTGTCTATCTGCCTGCTTGTCTGTCTGTCTATCTATCTATCTATCTATCTATTCTGTCTATCTATCTATCTATCTATCTATCTATCTATCTATCTATCTATCTATCTATCTGTCTGTCTGTCTGTCTGTCTGTCTGTCTGTCTGTCTGTCTATCTATCTGTCTAGCGGTCTGTCTGTCCATCTCTTTGTCTGCCTATCTGTCTGTCTGACATGATGATGATAATGATAATGATAACCTGATTAAGCATTAATAAGGCACATGTTATTCTAGGTCAGGTGATTATGCTGTCGACAATAACTCATGTATAATCAATGTCAGAGGATGAATTAATCTCTCCTTGACCTTGATTTTGCAGTTGCACAACTCTTCTCACAACTCTTCTGAGTGTACATGTACTTTTTTAACCTTTTTGGCTTTTGCAGTTGGGTTACTGTATTTTCACAGTATGCAAGTGCTGAATATACAGACATCTAATTACAAATCAAACTCAAATAACAAGCACGCAAAACAAAAGAACAGAAATAATAGATGCAATGTTGTTGAAACTGTAGAGAAGTCATGCGAGTATGTCAGGTGGTTTAACACGAGAACTTGTGTATCGCATGCTCCTGTGTTTTGGAAACTCGTTTACAGTCTTCACCCGTGTGTGCTGTCGACTTTTATAAAAATGTCAATGCTGATCCAACACACTTTAAACATTTAAATGTCAATCTCAACCAAAATGAGGCTTTGGATCAAAACTCAAAACAAAAATAAAATTCAAATTCTGAAATTGTCTTTCTAAATTCAATGAATTAAAGGCTGCTGAGGTGCTCTCAGTTTTGGTGGACATCAAACACTGAGGTTGTTCATTTGTTGATCTTCCACAGTAAAGCAGAGAAAAATAATTACCGTTTATTTTAATTACTCCAGTTCCACCGCTACAAAAGTGAATCCATAATCTCTCGTAAAAACAAACACACTGATCTCGTGTTTGTAGAGTTGTTCAACTGCGAGCACTAACAGGAACCGTAAGAGCCGGAAGCCTCGAAGGCCCGGTCTGCGCGGTCTGCTTGTTTGTAGCGAGGAGACGAGTGTTTTTCCTCTTGCTTGGATGCGATGGCTCTCCGGAGGCTTTCGGGAGGTGTTAAACGTTCCTTCTGATGTGCTTCGGCAGGGGAGACAGCTTTGATTTCAGATAACCTCATTGTTTTCAGATCAGACGCTGGCTGGATCTGGACTTTAAGATGTGATCGATAACAATGCCATTAAGATTCCGTTCGCACCACTCATGTTCCTCAGCCTCGACTTCATTAAGACGAGGGCTTTTTCCTTTGATTTATTCTCAGCATTGGCACCGGCTGGCGGTCTGTTTATTTGTTTCCTTTTGTCATTCACGATTTGTGTGATTCTCCACAACACCCTTTTGTTACCTCGCTGATGTGATCTGTGATGTTTGTGCCAGATTCGTATCAAATCAATCCCATCTCTGAGAATGAAAAGTCAAATATGCTCAGGTGATCTCAGCCTCTTTCTAACAGAAGGCACAATGTTCATCTGTGGCTTTATGCCTTTATTTATTGAGTTTCACGTGAAAGTAATATTCATTTCGATAAAATATGCCGAAACAAAAGATTAATCCATTTGCAAAGCAAATCTGCATAAATTAGGGATGAGTTGGAGCAGCAAAGTGAATCAGATTTATCAGATTGTTATATAGCAAGAGCTTAGTGATTTTAATCATGTGTGCTGTCACCAGATGCACCATTTTCTACTCCAAAGATGCACATCGAAGGAGGGCCTGAGCTATATCTACAGAGCAGAAACTCTTTTGACCACCCTAGCAACCACATAACACCCTGGCAACCATCCACAAAAAGCACAGGTAGCACAACTCACAGTCTCTTTTTCATAAAATAGTTTGTGAAAGGTCACCTTGGTCAGAGATGCATTAGTCAGACGGGAATTGGAAATGCACTGGGATTCACACAATGTGAATGCAATATGTTCATATTTATATATACAAATAAATACACAAGGATGTGCATTGCAGATATGAATAAGAAATGAAGGATGCTTCTGTTATCACTCAAATAACATATTCCTAACTCTGTAAACCCAAGCTTTTCTTCTCGCATATATTTGTGTATGTGCACAGATCCCCCGTGAGGATTTGCAGGATGATGCATGAAATGCCAATTCCACTGCAGTATAGAAGAGGACTGATACCAGACGTCCATGTTTCCAACAAACAGGTGCATGCGTTTCAACTCACACATTTCTCCGAGGCGGAATAACAGTTACCAAACCTCCTGTTTATAACCTTAAAAGATCCTGCGGCAGCTCACAATAAGTCATAAATCCTGGAAATGAAATCTGCCGCGTATATGTGGCTCCCATCCAGGAGATACAAACACACACACACACACTCACGCTGCTGATACGGCAGATCGTCTACAATCTCCCTGAATCTGAATAATGGTGCTGCCGAAACGTCCCTGAGATCCATGCGGGACTCTATATTTCTTCAATTGCCAATAAAGGAGGAGTCATGGCGCCAATAATGGCTTCATGGAGCGTCTGCGGTGATGATACGGGCTGATGATGGACTCCTCCTTCAACGGATGAGGTGAGAAATGTGACGCAACCAAACCCATGGCATGTTTTGGAGTATAAAAAGCAATACAATATGCAATTATTGATTTAATTTGGAAAATACAATTCACGTACAATAACAACAGTGCTGGGTGTATTGTGATAAAATATAAATGATTGTGATTTTAACAGTAAAAGACTGTAAAAATGCTACCGTGAAAAACTGTTAATTGGTTAACAGAACCTTTCCTTATTCTATAGGGTAAATAACTGTGATTTATATAATGGTACATTAAATGTCATTTTACTGTAAAATACTGTTAAATTTACAGTATTTGGAAGTGAAAAGTGAAAAGTCATTGTGTAATTTACAGAAATTGACATTCCCACAATTCCCTGCGTGACACTTAACATTTAATGTATTTTAACTGTTTCTTAATCTTTTTATTGTTTTTTTTCTTCTAATCAGTTATGTAGGCCTACATTAGGGTTTTATGTTACATGTATAATGTATTGCTGTAAAATTAAATATGGTTAAAAGTCTGTAAAACCTCAAATTTTGCTACCATATTTTTAACAGGAAAACTCTGGTAACCACAGCTGCCCATTTTTTCCCCTGTAAATTTAACTGTGTAATTAATAACTCTAATTTAATTGCGTTTTCTCTTGAAAAAGTAAAGTAGGGGATTATTTTTCATTTTTTCTGTAGGCCTAGTTTAGTTACAGTGGTTACTCTTTATGGTCCCCTTTGCACATTCTGTTGACTTAAGTTTCAACAATATTATTGATCTCCTGCGTTGACTGCATTATATAAGAACTGAGCTGAGATGGACAATGACATCACGCTTTTCTCCAGAGCGACTATTAATTAGCCAAATTAATAACGTTTTTCCAACAAAAATGGACCATCACTGAACTTACTTAAGCTGGACCATGACACTATTGCCTTAGAATCGAACTTTGTTGCATTATTTCCTGTTATCTCTGTAAAGCTATACTATAACTATAATTTCAATTCATATAATTGTGTTAAAAAGTTCAAATCTGACATGTGTAGGCCTACAAAGGGTAAAAATTCATACTAGATGAATATTTTTAACGTTAGATCGGTGATCGCCAAAGTGATATTAATCTATGTGGTGTGATCGATTGCTTTTGTCTTCCACCCAAGTTTCCGGGGAAATCGCGGTCTTTTCCTCATAAACATCAAGCTAACACTAAAGTTTTCAGTGAGGAAATCGACGCTATCACTCTCGTGATTATTTCTCCCCTTGAAAAGGTGCGTTGTTGATTATAAAACTGAGTTGAGTAAATTTAATGATGATTTAACATGTTAAGAGTGTTGAATGTGTGTTTAGTAACATGTTGAGTAACTTTAAGTGAGAGTTAAGTTTAAAATGTGCGTGTGAGCGGAGCCCTCGCTCGGATAGAGAAAAATAGCTTCGTAATAAGAGCAGCCGCCATTTTGTCAATTGTGAATTAACACATAGATGCAGTTTTTCTCAGTCGCTTTGGTGCATTTCTCACATCACTATTTACATTTGCACAACAGTTAGTTCAACCTCCACAACATTTTGTCATTTGTGCACATCATAGTAGCAGTTTCTCATTCCTTCCAACAAATTGCAAATGCTTTTGGACATGCATCAATTGCTTTCATACAACTCTCTGCTGTTTTATAACATTATCATTTGCTGTCATATCAGTCCAAATTAACTATACTTGTGAATGTTGAATAGTCATTCCATATAAAACTAACAGTCCTCATTTCATTGCTTGAGTCATCACATACAAAAATGTTAAACTAGTTGTCAAAATCCGTCAAGCAAATTTTTTTTATCTTTAAAAAAAACCTTTTTATCCTAAATCTAACAAATTCTCGCAGGTGAACCTCAGCTCTCACTGATGAGAAGAGATGTGCATGAATGATTTACAGTAACGTTATATGTATTCTGCATGTTCAGTTCCAATATGTACTGTGATATTGTTTACAGTTGTGCACCGATCTACCCAAAGGGAGTTTATGTTTGTTGTAAATAAGGGTGTATTTTTTTTCTTTTGCCCAATGCTCTGAACAAATTAGAATTGCAAAGACTATGCAGTAAAAATGTGAAACATACGTATTCAGTGTCTTGTACTCAATTACTGTACCTCACTAAATACAGTAATGTGAAACAAACTTTACTGTAGTTTTCAAATGGCTGTGCATATAGTTTATAGGACTGTCTTGAGCATTTTCAGGTAGTGTCACCAAGATCTGACTTTTTTTGCATTGTCAAACACTTACAGAGTAAACTGTCATCATAATGAAAACATGACAAAGCCATTTGACTATCTTGTTCATAAATCATAATCACTGGTGTTAGGACTTTTCGTCTTGACGACACTGACACTTTCAATGACATGAATACTTGCTTTTGAGGAATGAGTTATCCATTTTAAGCAAGTGACACTTTTGCATGTTATCAACTAAGTTTTGGAGTTTGTACTAATTGTTTTGAGAACTGCATTAACTGTTTTGCAAATGTAAATAGTGATGTGAGAAATGCACCAAAGCGATGGAGAAAAACTGTAATATCAATTTTACCGTGTTATTTGTATAATGTGATATGAATTTATTGACAGGATAGCCCCTTGAGAATGCAACATCTCATTTTCAAGGGGGTCCCAAAAACATAAGTCCTAAAACTTGTGTTTCAAGCACTTTATTGATATTTTTTTTTTTGGGGGGGTAAATGTAGTATGTTTATTGAGCTAAAACTACTTTTTGCTTGATTGACAGCTGTTATATTGGAAAAATGAGTTTATGTTCCAGTGAATTACAGAGTAACTTATGCTGTTGTGACTTGAATAAGCCCTATAAAGCTACTATTTTCTGTAGATCTGTAAAATGTATTATTGTTGAAAAAATAACACTAAAGTTTTCAGTGAGGAAACCTGACTATTTCTCCCCTTTTTCAGGGGTGTAACATTTGCAGATTTTAAGCAGTCTACTAATACAGTGAGAGAGAGTTAGTTGACATGTGAAACGTTACCCGCATGTCTAAGGGGAACCATCGAAATATAGTGTTACCATAATAGTTATTTATGATGTAATTGCGTTAAAAACTGTATAAACTATAGAACTATCCTATATAAAACAATAATCAATCAATCAAATTTTATTTGTAGAGCACCTTACAACAGCCAAAAGGTGCACAAGCCGCTTTCCAGTAAAAACATCAATGGACAACAATATATAAAAACACAAGTGTAGCCTACCCTACATAATAACAAGCAATGGAATCGAGATGGAAGCTACATGTTAAAAGCTTTTCTAAATAAGTGTGTACTCAACGAAGTACTCAACGAAGTAATACTTAGTAAGTGCGTTCCACAGCCCACAATAAGTCAATAGTGGATTTAACATCGAAATTTTACGTCCAATGTATATAAAAATTTGTGTTTTTAATGTAACCTTCTCCCTTTAAACAATTAGGCTGTTTTTAAGAATCAGTTGAAGAATAATTTATGCATTTTTAAATGACTTATTTGAACGAAAATTCAAAGAGTTTCATATTGTATTGTTCGACTGGTCGACGTTGATAAGGGATTTAGAAAGTAATAAGTAATGCAATACTTTTTGGAGCGAGTAATTAGTAATTTTGCGTGGTGATTAAGTACTTTTTTAGAGTTACATACCCAACACTGATTAACAGTTAAAAGTTTGTAGTCATTAAGATTTTTTTTAAAGACGCTCACCAAGCTGCATTTTTTTTTGTTTTGAAAATGCTGTAAAACTGTAATGATGTAAAATATTATTGTCATTTAAAATGACTGTTGTCTATGTCAATATATGTTAAAGTGTAACTAATTCCTGCATGTGATCAAAGCAGAATGTTCAGCATCATTACTCCAGTCTTCAGTGTCACATGAGCCTTCAGAAATCAATATGATGATTTCCTGCTCAAGAAACATTTCTTATCATCGTCAACATTATAAACACATATAAAAAAAGAAATATAGCCTATTATTTGACCATTTGAAACTATATTATAATGTGATTCGTGACATTTAATTCAAAGAGCATTCATTTTGATGGTGAAGACGTAACAAAACAAGTTATATGATAAGTAATACAGCCTCATTGTTCTTCGGCGACTGCAGTGGTTCAGAGTTGGAGGAGGTTAGTGTTTTGAAGGATTGGGATGACAGCTCTCAGGCAGGATCACTCATTTGCATGGCTGGTTTAATGATACTTCTGCAGATGTGCATGTCGATGTGTAGATCCTCATCGGTTCATCGGGGCTTGAGTCTGTCGTGCAGTTTAAGTACGTGTTGTTAAATAAGACATCATCATCAGCTCTTCGATTTTCTCCACATCTGCGCTGGTGCGTGTGTGAGAAGAGCGTTCGCTCTCAGAGAGCTTTTGACACCTTCACATTTCAATTAGATGAATTATATTTGAATATGGAGAGGTTTCCGGGATTAAAAGCGGCATTTCAGGTTCAATGGTGGGGTGCACATTGTGTGGTTTCATCTCATCTCACGGCAAATTTAGTCATGTTTCTTTCCATGAAACCAACAAAATCATTTGATAATTAAACCATGCTATCTATTAGAGTGAGAGCAACAGCAATGACGCTACTAACTTAATTTACAGATTACTGCGGGTTTAATATCTTTCTTTTAATATCTATCTGTCAGTTTTGAAAATGATTTTTTTAATGAATTTTCTCAATAATGGATTTTTGTTCATTTTTTACCCAAAAATAAGACTCTTGTCAGATTTTGTCAATCTTCAGCATTTAATTTAATAATTTTTTCATCATATCATTAAAATTGTATTTGATTTTAAAAAAATGTAAATGAAAAAATTATTAATAAAAGATTAAACTAAATTTTGAATTCATTGACTTAATTGAATTCCTAATTAGGTTTTTTTTTTACCCAAAATTATATAACCTACTCATCTGTAAAAAAAAAATATATATTTTAATTATTTTAATTTAAAAGATTAAAATAGAAACTTAGAAAATCCTCTGCGTTTAATTTGATCAATTTCTTATCATATCATGAAATACATTTTAATAACATTTTTTTTTTCAAATTGAATAACTAAATTAAATATATCAGTTAAATGTTTTTTAAGATGGCTATTCAAAATTAATTTTTAAAAAAATGATACAATGGCAATTTTAAATACATTTTAATTGACCATTTTAATAAATTCTAGATAATTGCATTTTGTTCATCTGTCACAATAATATCTTTTATATATTTAAATTTGGCTGATATTTTAGCGATATATTAGAGATTCATTTGGTAAATATATCATATCATGAAATGGATTTCAAGATTTTACTCAGTAATAGGACAGCAAAAAGCACCATATTCCCACACATGTAACTTTTAGTGAGCGCTTTAATGTTTCTCTGTTTTGGTGTAGGGGTTTAGATGTGATGCAGGCTCATTCATCACGTTCTGATGTGACTTTAATCTCGTCAGAGACTGTTTTTACCTGTCTGGAAATGCAGAGGCTGCTGACGTGTCGTTGTGTGTTTTGCTTGTTTCTTTGGAAGCCCAATTATGATTAATGGCATGAGACACAACAACACAAGCTACATGAGCATGTAATCATCATTAATTACTCCAGCTGAATGTGCTGTTCTTCCTCGGGCATTAAGTGTGTTAACAAAAACACTCCACACCGATGATAGAAACACAAGGAGGATTCAGTCCAAGTTACCTAACAGCTGGTAGAGGTAGGCCTACAATTTCTTTTAATTTCATACAAGCTTTAAAGTTCCCTATACGAAACTTTTTTTCAGATATTTTGTGTGTTATATTATCTTTTAGTGTGCATTAGAGCTGTTTGTGAATGTAAAAGGTCTGTCAAATTTCAATGATCTAAGTAACACATTTTCATAATGCCAGCCAATGATCTTGATTGACTGCCAGCAAACAACGTCTACTTTGTCCCTCGAACACTGTAGTTAGCTGAGACTGGAAGAGTTTAGCTGTTTTCTGAGACTAGGCCATGTGAGCAATTAAAGCAGAGAGCCTAAGTCCCTCCCCTTCCGGTCGACCACCGTGGGACCTTATTTCGGAAAAATATTGTATGGTAGTCAATGGCGAGAGACAGTAAATATTTTGATCTCGTTTGAATTGTGCCCTGAATTACACATATGATGTTCGTCAAATTTAATAGATACATTTTAAAGTAAAAAAAGTCGCAGTTTGACGTAAAATCGTTGAGGTATAAGACTGTGAAAATACGTAATTACAAAGACTACAAACCCCAAAGGCGCACGTTTTCTCTCAATGAATGAAGCTAACTTTACTGAGGCTAATGTCTGTCATTGTTTCTATAGTCTTACGTTATAATCAGGGCTGTAGTACTCGAGTCTGGTTGGACTCGAGACCGTTTTTCTATGGTCTCGGACTTGTCTCGGACTCGCTGGTATTCGGACTCGGACTTGTCTCGGCCACTGGTCTTGCCAAATATGGCTTTTGGTCTCGACCGAACCCAACATTTTTGTATATGTGTTCATTTATTACTAGCCTATCAGGGTAACGTTAACTTAGAAAATGCCCAAATTAACCGACCAAGTGCTCACTACAACGGAGCGCGTCTTCTCATGCTGTTACTATAGTTACTGGGTGTGTTGCTGCTTTGATACAATCTGTATTGTGAAAAGCGCTATATAAATAAATGTGACTTGACTTGACTTGTGTTGCGCACAATTCTAATGATTCCTGCAGGTCTCCCATTTATAATGTGGGATGTTCCGGCAATCGTAATCCACACAGATTATAAAATCAAATCATTCTTTTAATAACTATCTGCCAGACGCAATTTCACAAACAGCGTGAGCGTTCAACGGTGCCGCGTCTTCTCTTCTCTCATGTGTTGTGGAAGCCAAGCATCAAGCGCTGCTGCGATAATACACACTCGCGTTCAGGAGTCGGGTCACATGACGGCATATTCACTTGCATTCGGGCCAGCAGTGCATCATGAACGAAGTGTACCATTTGCACATCTTTTTAAGTCTTACCAGTTTAACATTCAAGCAATTTTAAACTATCAGTCCTTGTGCGCTCTCTGGAATGAATATGCTAACACAGTCTCATCCCAAAAAGTCATATAACTGACGTCTTGGGACGTCTTTTGACCATACGTCAATATCCGCCTTTTTAGGGCCCCCTTAAACGTCGGTAGATGGCGATCCCGGGCCGTCACAACTGACGCTTTACCTTTAACGTCAGTTAGGTGACGGGTTAGGTTTAGGTTTAGGTATGGGGTAGAGTTAGGATCCCATAACCTCATCTACCGACGTTTAAGGGGGCCCTAAAACGCGAATATTGACGTATGGTCAAAAGACGTCCCAAAACGTCAGTTATATGACGTCTTGGGATGAGACCGGGTTGAATATGCACACATTCATAGAAAATCAGCTGGGCAGTAACAAAAGTTATTTTTCACGGATTAGCTATATTGCTTTAACACTCAAAACTGTCAATTTCGGTCTTCGTGAGTATAATGGTCTAAACATAGTCTGTTTTGTCTGTAATAAGCATAAAACCCATGCCAGTATAATGAAGAGAGAATCCATGCACTAGCATGGCAGTAACCATATGTGTCGGTCATTAATTTTGTCGTCAAAACAACAAAAGAGAGCTTTAAGTTAAAGGAATCAGGATTAATAGCCTATGTGTTTAATTTATTCAGAACTAAAATACTATCCAGTGTTATTTTCCATTTGATTACTTTATTCAGTTTCTGTCTATGAATACTAGACCTATTCAAAAACGTTTCTCTTTATTTGTATCTTTATTGTATTTATTTGTGTAACTTTTTTCAATTTAATTGAACAATTTAAATCAAGCCTTGTGTTGTGTAAATTCTTAACAACATTACCCCATTGTAAAAAATGCAATGAGCACAAACATTTAGGCAAGATCAATTTAATAATTTTGTTTGGCAAAAACGAAATTCAGGCCCTGAAGACTTTTTTTTTATCCCGTCCTGGACTCGGTCGTGACTCGAACCTTTTTGGACTCGGTCTTGACTTGGACTCAACTAGTCCTTGTCTTGGACTCGACAAAGGTGGTCTTGACTACAGCCCTAGTTATAATCGTAACGTTACGCCGTCATACCTGAGTGTTTCGTACCAGACTGCACACACACGAGCAGCGGATCTCACTCGTTGTTTGGCTTCCCGGGAGATGTAGTTCATAGAGCGATTTTCACATAAAACTACTCTTCTGTTTTATGACAAACTGCGACGTTTTTGACTTTCAGAATTATCTTTTAAATTGACAAACATCATATGTGTAATTCTGACCAATCAGAGCAGAGTAGACCAATCATAACAGGCGGAACCATCTGACCAATCAGAGCAGATGAGGCTCTTGGAAAGGCGGAGTTTAGATGGACAAGAGATGATGCTGCAATGTCTACTCTATTATGAGAATTCGGATGCATGGACCTCTATTGTAGGAGACTCCAAGACTAAATTAGGAACCCTTTACATCACATAAAAGGCACTTTAAATGAAAGAAAAAAACACATTGTTGATGCTTTTAAAACTGAGATTAATATTCAATGAATGTTCAATGGAGAAAAATAAACATATTTAACCATAAGAAACCAACATATCTAAATAAAATACATACAAAGCAAAATCTACAGGGTCTGCTTTTGTGCTTTGCTTCTTAATATCTGTATTCTCTAAGAATATGTGAAATCTAGAATTATGGCAAAATGCTGATAATCCTGTTGCTCATGTTGGGTTATTGAAATAAAAAAAATTGAAATTGAGGTTCAGCAAATCCGTTGATCTTTGTAGGTCCATTTTGTGTAAATGCGTTCCTCGCGTCTTACCTTGTTGTGAAAAATAATAACCGGCAGGTTAATATCTGTGATTTGCACGTGATAAATACTCTTTTAAGGCCACATTAAACTCTACAATTTCATGCCGCCTGGCTTCAAGTTGAATATAGAAAGCTTAATGGAGCCATATGAAGCCATGCATAATTCATGATCTCTATATATCTGAGAATTACACTCGAAATAGCTGAGTGAAAAGGGTATAAGTGTGCCGTGTCAAAGTGCTGAGTGACAAGTTCGATGGCCTCTTAACACACAAGTGAATCCGACGGCTGTCTTCAGTTCTCTCACAGATTTGTGATTTCTGTCACATGATAAGCTGGCAAGAGACAGTGTCACAGACCTCCTCTCCAGCAAGGGTTTGCTAATGTAATTATGTTTAATTGGGGATCTGACAGCAGAAGACTTAAATTAATAATTAGCTTTTCAAAGGAGAAAACAATTACTTTTCTGTTTGAGATTTGTTCTGTGTTTAAACTGGATGTTGTTGGACAGGCTTCAGATCCTGGAGGTTTGACTTTGAGAATGATGATTATATAAGCACATGGATGATGTTTCCTTTGACTCAAACACAAGGATCGTCTTTGCCAGGTTTCTCTCAACTGTTCGACTGTCTGGATTTGTTGTTTTGAAACTCCTGGGTTGTCACTAAGGCTGCATAGGGGTTAAACTTTACAATTCAATTTTGAATCTAGATTAAAGACGCATTTCTTTTAACATAATGCATCTCATAACCTTGTACTCTAGTTATATCAGGAGAAATGCACTTGATTATAGGGGTGGGCGATATAGCCTAAAAATTATATCACGATATTTCAAGAATATTTGCGATAATGATATTTATCACGATATAGAAAAAATATATATGAAACAATGTTTTATTGGTGATTGCAGCTGGCTGGCAGCAGCATTAGTGCAAAAAAAAAAAAGTATAACTCCTTATCATTTTATTTTAACAATGTTCTACAGTAATACATTAACAATATTAACAATAACTTCAGAAGCCTGCACAATATTGTCACCTAATAAAATTTACCTAAACTTTGAAGTACAAAAAATGTAAACAAACAGCGGCAATCCAAACAAACCTTCAAAATGTAACAGTTGACTTGCATAGTTTTTGGATTAGCATCAAACGAGGTATACAATACCTAATTTATACAATAATTGTATAAAATCGGAACATTTAGGGAAAAAACATTTAGTGGGGAATAAATAAGAGACAATTGTAACGCTAAATCTGGTAAAACTTTACACATTGCTCTTTGTATTGTACATTCATGAAAAAAAAAACAAGGTAACAAATCAAAAGGATTAATTATTATATAGCCTAGTCTACTATAAATTTGAGGCATGTTTAAAATGTATAGCACAGCTGTTTAAACAGGCAGCAACATATGATCGATAGGACAGAACAAAGGCTATTAATAATCTTTCATTGCGCAAAAGTACTTATGCGCATCCCGAGCGCTGAATGATGCGCTCGAAGCAACACGGAGTCACAGCGCGCATGCGCAGCGCGTACTCCGCACTGAACAGTTCAAAGCACAAAGGAAATAAATATTGATGCGTAGCGTCGTGTATAATATACAGCATCTAGCTATGCAATCGTTTATTGAGTCCTTTCTTTTAACAGTTTTACATGTCAGTTACTGTGCGCGTGATGAACAATAGTGCTCTGACTAGTGTTTTGCTCTAACAGACACCCGGCCGGTAGAAAGTAACATGATGATTTAGTTAACGTTACAGCAATAAAGTCCAGCAAGATAAAGTTGTGTTATGCGAAACCATAGACGTTTTATTTACAAATATAATAATAGTAACATTGAATCATCTTAGAAAGAGTTTAATCGTGTTGACTGTTGTTGTACCCGAACTGCGGAAACTCTGAAGGAAGATTAGGCGAATGCAAAATGTACGCTAGTAGGGAAGTGGTGAAACGAGTTTTCATGCATATTTGACAAAAAAAAAAATGTGTTGTTGGAGATCTGACCTCTTGTACTCAAACAACTTCCATACTATTGAAGTAGCGCCCTTTTTAGGAACTAAATCTTGATCTGATCCGGAGGCTGACATGCTGCTGTGTTGTTGTGCACGCGCTAAGTAACGTAAATACGCCATACGTCATCATATCATCAATATCGCGATATGACAATTTTTTATCATGTAAAATTTTATACCGGTATTATCGTGGACGGTATGATATGGCACAGCCCTACTTGATTATCTTTTTTAATGTTAGGAACAGCAAATACAGTACGCTACACTCTAAAAATGCTGGGTTGTTTTAACCCAGCTTTGGGTCAAATATTAGAGTGTAATTATTTTCCATTTGCTTTTCATTTTTATCTCTATCAACAAGCACCAATGCTAAGTTTTTATTGTAATCATTATGTTCACAAAATGTAATAATTACTTCAGTGAGCTCATTGTTTCTGCCTAAACTTAACACATTGTTAGCTAACTGTTTGGTTTGTATATGTACACTCTAAACGGTCCTGGGTTGTTTTAACCCAAATTTGGGTCCAATATGGACAAACCCAAATGTTGGGTTAGAAATGTAATTTAAAATTTGAACCCAACTTCAACTTTCACTTTCAACTGTAAATTTTTTATTACATTTGTAACCCAACATTTGGGTGTGTCTATTTTTTTGACCCAAATTTGGGTTGAATCAACCCAGCATTTTTTACACTCTAAAAATTGCTGGGTTGTTTTAACCCAAATTTGGGTCAAATATGGACAAACCCAGCCATTGGGTTACATTTTTTAAATTACATTTTTAACCCAACGTTTGGGTTTGTCCATATTTGACCCAAAAATGGGTTAAAACAACCCAGCATAAAACAATCCAGTGTATGCACTCTAAAAAATGCTGGGTTGTTTTAACCCACTTTTGGGGTCAAATATAGACAAACCCAGCCATTGGGTTTTTTAAATTACATTTTTAACCCCATGTTTGAGTTTGTCCATATTTGACCCAAAATTGGGTTAAAACAACCCAGCATTATTCAGAGTGTGTTCACAACTTGCAATAATTACTTAAGTGAGCTCAATGTTTCTGCCTAAAATGAATACATTGTTAGCTAACTGTTTGATTTGTATACACTCTAAACGGTGCTGGGTTGTTTTGACCCATTTTGGGTAAAATATGGACAAACCCAACCATTGGGTTAAAAATCTCATTTAAAAATGTAACCCAATGGCTGGGTTTGTCCATATTTTACCAAAAATTGGGTTAAAACAACCCAGCATTTTTAGAGTGTATGTACAAAACGGTGCTGTGTTGTTTCAACCCAAATTTGGGTCAAATGTGGACAAACCCAAATGTTGAGTTAGAAATGTGATCTAAAATTTGAACCCCCAACTTCAACTTTCACTTTCAACGGTATACATTTTTAATGTCATTTTTAACCCAACATTTGTGTTTGTCCATTATTTGACCCAAATTTGGTTTGAAACAACCCAGCATTTTTTAGAGTCTACATTTTTGAAATTCATAACTTGGCTATACAGTCACCTCTAATATTTGTTATTTGGACACATGCATTTTCTGTAAAGGTGCTTTGAAACAATATAAGCGCTACACAAATAAATGTGAATTGAATTTAATATCTATGATTCAAATCTCCAAGGTCAAACCATCTCACTCGATGTGAAGAGCTGCATAACTGATGATCTGCTGGTTATTATGTTGTCTTCAAACTTCTGCTGACATCACAGTTAAGTTATGATGTAACCGCCCTTTTGAAAGCATAATTATTATTCCTTTTAATATGCAGACGGTGAACCTCGATTTTGGAGTGATCTTGTTATTGTTGGATTTTTGTAGTTTGTACAAACTAGAGCCCGACCGATAAAGGAAGGCCGATACTGACGCAAATATTTGCATCCGATATATCGGCCGATATTTAAAAAAAAAAATTCCCTAACATTAGTTATTTGTAGTTATTCATTAGTTTTAATTAAAATAATATGATAATGCATTTTAAAAAGAAACTTGATAAAAGACTGATGATAGTGGCATTAGCTAGCTTTGTGGTTAGCTAGTCTATGATGAGCCATAATTTAGCAATGGATAACGTCACACTGCAAATTGTAAAACATACATTTTCAATATAACAGGCCAAAGAGAGATGATGCGTCTCATTGCTATAACTGTCACGTGCTATTAAAGAAATACTTCAGTCACGTTGTCAGAAGTTAAAAGAACAGTCAGTCAACTACACTGAAACAACGTAACATAATTATTACTAGCTGATTCCGCCGCACTCTCAGCTTATTTAACAGAAGCAAAACTAGACATGATAGTCACAAATTTTGTCATGCTTATTTGAGTTAAGAGAACTGATGGCGATGTTCTTTTAATTATTATTTAAGCAATGTATGTATCGTGACCAACTCAACGAGTGTTGCCAACAGTGCCCTCTGGTGGAAAACTATACAACTCCAACACTCATGACATGGTTCAAGCGTGTTTTGTCTGTTTTTATTTTATTTTTATTTTTTTGAAAGGCAAGGTGGAAATGTATTTTACAGTTGGACAGTCGGATAGGCTATATCAAGATGTTGTACACACCTGCAATATTTCATGTTTCGAAGGGTGCGATTCGCGAATGAGATTTCAAACAGAACTTCAAATAACAGAGGGTTTAAATATCACCCGTTTGTCGTCTTTTAGTACCAGTTGCTGTAGTGTTTGCATTAAAGATATTTAAAAAATATAAAACAAGTCTGAATTCAAACTGTTTTTAAGTTATCTGAAGAAAATGTGACAGGGATATTACATTTAACTAAAACTGAAGCAATAAAATGCAATAAAGTAAACATGACATGACATGTTTATCTAGTTGGCAAGGCAACAATTCTCATTTTCATTTTTGTTTAACTGGATTTACTAAAATAACTGAAACTGAAATGTGTATATATATATATTAATACACACACACACACACACACACACACACTTTCACTTAAATTAAAATGAACATGATTAATATAAAAACTTATTCAAATCTAAAGAAGGCACTAAGATAACTCTGCAGTGTTTGACTGTAAATGCAAATGTTTTTCACCTGATTTCAGGTCAGATTGGTGCGTCTGATCAAGTAAACAACTCTCCTCAAACACACACATGATTTAAGGAAACCCCAATTATTAATAACACAAAGTTCATGTTACTTTTTGCTCCATACTGCTCTCGTAAACAACAGTCTTTTGTGAACTCCGTTGCTCAGGTTCAGGACTCGTGTCATTGTTTCCTCGTATCTCATCTCTTTAGTTGTGGCGTGATGCGATGTGTGAACACACAGGTTCCCAGGAGCCTCATTAGAGACAGAAGTTTCGAGTAATTAACACCGCGAGTTTAACACTTTCCTGCCACACACACCGTCTGCCGAGAGTGTGTTTGAGAGCCTCAAACACACTGTAAATGTCAGAGACACAGGGGATGTTAAAGGTGTGTGTGTGTGAGAGGCTGAGGTGTACTCACAAGTCACAACACAACAGTTTTACCATCTCATTGCACATTTCCATGGTGTGTGTGTTTTCATATCTATCTATATCTATCTATCATCAACTGTCTATCCATCATCATAAAATAGGCCTATCTTAGGTCTGTCTGTCTGTCTATCTATCAACTATCTATCTGTCTATCATCTTAAAATAGGCATATCTATCTATCTATCTATCTATCTATCTATCTATCTATCTATCTATCTCTATCATCTATCAACTATCTATCTGTCTATCATCTTAAAATAGGCCTATCTATCTATCTATCTCTATCAACTATCTATCTGTCTATCATCTTAAAATAGGCCTATCTGTCTGTCTGAGTGTCATCTTAAAATATCCATCTATCTATCTGTCCATCTATCCATCTCCCTATCATCTTAAAATATTTGTATCTATCTATCTGTCTGTCTGTCTGTCCGTCCATCCCCAAAATGTAATGCCTTTTACATTTATTTCAAAAACAAGTCAAACCAGAAGCAAAAGTCTGTCTTGATACGTAAAAGTTTGTATTTCTAGTTAAAAATCCAGATGAATTTCTTTAAATTGCAGTTCATTTCCTTACTTTCAAATTGAAATCGCAACATATTACAAGTTACAACATACAAGACAAACAAGTTTTTTACTCAGTCATTTTTATGACAGTTATTGTAAATAGTAGGTTACATACCTTAGTGTGTGTGGGAGTTTGATTGTAAGAGACTGGACAAGATTCACATTCACGCTTTTACTGTTTGTACTGTAATTTGTTGACAGACGATGCCATTGAAATACAGAAAGGAAAAAAAAGAAAATAGAAGAGTGAACAGGACGGATTTCGAAAAAAACTACTTGAAATGTATAGAAATATGCTTGATTATGACCATTTTGCATGTAAAGACTTATGCTATAAACTAATTCCTAAATGTTGTGGGGTGAGACTATTCAGAGTCCCATTATAATACAGTTTGATCATCATGACAATTGCAACTGATAATGACACAGCAGAGAATTATACATCATCATTTGCATGGCTGTAACAAAGCATTTGCAACTTTATTGATGTGCACAAGTGACTTGATGATGTGAAGGTTGAACAGGTCGTTTTGAGAATTTCAGTTCTGATCTGAGAAATGTACCAAAGCGACTGAGAAAAACTAAGCTATTCAGCTCATAGACAATCCAACGTGTGCTTTGGACAAAGTTAACAGTGAAATCTGTTCAAGCACGATGTGTTTTCTGTAGGTGGAGAAGAGTCGGCCTTTAGTCTGATGTTTCAAGAGCTGCTCTCGTCTGAACAAACAAGTATCCTCTTACAGATCTCTTGATGCTTCATTTACTGATCATGTTCACAAGTATAGACACGGTGTGCTCAGTAACCCTTGACCCAATGTGTGCGATACAGTGCGATTATTAAGGAGGAGAACATGCTAGAATAAACCAAATCTTTCTGAAATGTATGGCACTGCTGTAATATTTGTAGCATTTCTTTGTTCTAATTAGTCAAACATCACTTGCATTTTCATAATTCAGTTGTTTATTTACAATCTCAGGAGTGTTATATGCCATTCATGCATGTTCAGTTAATTAATTCTCCGAATGAAAATATTAAAATCGCTTTGTGATGGCATTTCACGTAATTCAGTTTACACCAGAGTGCTATTTCATTCACTGCTCACTAACACATGTCGGCCGTGTAGAAAAACACTGAAAGGCCTCTGAACCTGAATGTGTCACAGAATCAATTACATGAGCATCCACCGTCAAACACTGTCAGAAAGGTCATGATCACACGAGAGGCGCTTAGAGACTCTTCACATCTTATTAAACCATTTGATGGATCAAGAAAAAGTGTGTGTCAATGGGTCTCAAGGGCCTGAAGTCTCTCAGGATTATCGTTTGATTAGCATGCTATCACGTTTCATGTTGACTTTTGCGTATAGAGGGAATGCGTGTGACGTCACCGTCGGCCGGACTGCCTGCAGTTCACAGTGAATGCCGCGAAAAACAAACACGACACATATAAAGGGGGAAAGAACTTTGCGATTGACTGTACAACTAGATTTGACAACAAATCGGAGGGTATATTTTTACAGACTGCTATAGAAAGAGGAGCAAATGGATCACTGCAATTAACAGAAACAACTGGACTCCAGTCAGCGAAAGGTGGATTTCCAGTTATCATTTTGTGTCAATATGCTGAATTTAATAATAATAATAATAATATATTATATTTGTAAAGCACTTTTCATAGTTAAAAACAATCCCAAAGTGCTGCAGAGTATAAGCAAAGATAAAAACCGGGAAGAAAAATAATGAAAAAGTTAGCAAAAAGTAAAAAATGCTTGCTTAAAAAGTAAGGTTTTTAGGCCTTCCTTAAAAGAGTCTAGTCCGATCCCCTATTCGGCTGTTAAGTCTGACGTCACGCGTGACGTTTAGCCTCTTCCGGGTCCAAGCGCTCCGCTCGTCCATATCTAATTAACGTTACAGTGGCGGAACCTGTTAATTTATTTACAATCACGTCCTACTTTAGTGATGCACCCTTGGCAGTCAAAAAAGGTTTAAACTCTTTTAACTCCAATAGGGTGATTAGTGTAGCTCATGGGTCACCAAACTAAGGCCCGCGGGCCGAATCAGGCCCGCCACACCCCTTTGACTGGCCCCCCAACCCCTCTGCCCCCCACTACTTGAACCAGCAATCCCCAAAAGTCGTCATGGCCTATTTTTTTAAATTGCTTTTTGGAAAATAATAACATGTCTGCATTTGGTATTTTGTTGTTTATTGAGCATGCTCACCTGGATAGGCATAAGAGCTGACTAGTTCTATTACTCATATTGTTGTTATAATTTCAATGTTTATTTATTTATTTTATAGGCCTATTTATTTGACCTTTATTAAGTGCTGTACACAATTATTATAAATAGTAACAGGCCTACCTATAATTTATAATTTTTCATTCATCCTTACCAGTGCCACTCACCTCAACTAGGCAGATGTTTCTTACCTTGACAGGTTTGATGTTATTTGTATTCGAAAATAAATAAATGGAAAAACTGTGGTATTTCAAATTAAAACAAAGTGTGAAGACTCGATTACTACTTTTGCAAACAACTATTAATGATGAACAAATATGGCTGTGCCAGGCTAGTAATCTCTACTATGAGGCCTGCTGGTGGTCAGTTTGGTCTTGGTCACACAATTCTATTTTATATAGCCCCGGCCCCCCATCACAGTCAGGAACGATAATGTGGCCCCCAGAGAAAAAAGTTTGGTGACCCCTGGTGTAGCTCATCCTTATCAACTGCAGCCATTTTCTTTTTTCTTTCTCGTCACAGGGAAAGCGGTAGAATGACAGTTGAATGTCACTTGTTTTTTTTAACTCCGATCTATTTAAACAACATGGGACACGGCAAAAGCGGTAAGCAGATAGAGAGGACCCAGCATTTGGACCCGGAAACAGTATTATCAGAGCGTGATTACGTCACGACTTAACAACCGAATAGTACGGAGCTTAGTTCTAGGTGGTTGAAGAAGGGCCTTGTTTCCAGAGCGGAGATTGCGTGAAGAGTTTTGCTTTGTGAGTAGTTCCTTTAAAGTCCCTGTAAAGGTAATTCAACAAAAAAATTCTAAACACATTATAAATGTATTGCTAAAACATATTACAAAGACTGTGAACTGTGAAGTTCTGAAATACGGAGTTAGACCGTTTAACAGTTTTTCACCCTTGCTATTTGATGTATTTATTGTGGCGGGGCTAAAACAGGGCTCGATGACGCACTGGAGCTCAAGAGCTCGTGGACACGCCCTAACATGATGACGCACGTTGGCTGATCCATAGACAGGGGCTGAGCTCTCCCCTAACAATAGAGCACATTTGCATGCACCGCTCAATCACGAGTTACTGTCAGTACTATTAGTTACTACAGTCTACAGTTTGCTAGCTTGCTATGCCTTTCACAAGGAAATGCATAGGCTACTACCTGGATGCGATCATGTACAAAACAGATCGGTGTCTTTATTTAAATTTCCTAAAAGTGATCACATTAAGAAGAGGTGGATTCATTTTGTGGAGAGCCAACCTTGATGAAGAGCTGAGGATCACCGCCAGCAACACCCGCCTCTGTAGTGATCATTTTACACGGGATCGTTTTAAACTTTCCTCAGAGACAACTGGCATTCACTGATAATCCGATGCTACTGGTGAACGGGGCCGAAACGACTATCTTCCGCCTCACCTTTCATCCTCCCGTTCCGAGAGAAGTTTCACCTAATATCACCGTCGACAGCTTTCCCGCGAGTGGGCGTGGTTTCAGCGCAGCCAGCGAACACGCCCCCAGCGTTTGAGAACAGAGATAACTGCTGATTTTTTTCAAGATTTTGATCGCTTATTTTATGTACTTGCTGGCTTTTTTTACCATTCAAATTTGGCTGGGTGGCTAATATCACATTTCTCTGTGGTATGACAGACTCAGAACACATACTCAATTTTGACTTTACAGGGACTTTAAGTAGTAGGGGGGTGCGTTGCTGTGGATGCATTGATGGGTAAGTAGGTTGATTTTATAGTTAATCCTCTATGAGACAGCTAGGAAGCCAGTGAAGGATGGGAGTGATATGTTTTTCTCATTAGGATCCTTGCAGCACTGTTCTGAATGTATTGCAATTTTTGAAGGCTTTTTCCTGAGAGAGTTGCTGTAGTCCAGCCTCGAGGATAGTTTTTCAACATCTGACAGACCAAGTGTGGGACAGAGTTTAGCAATGTTCCTGAGGTGATAGAAGGAGGTTTTAAAATAGCTTCTGTTAAAACATCTGTATGTTTTATGTGGGCATCAAATGTGAGTTGAGCATCAAATCTCACGCCCAGGTTTAAGACTGTTGATGATAGTGGAATGTTTTGACCAGAGAAAGTAATGTGTAATTTAGGCTATATTTAACACTGATATAAGTGATCACCTGAATTTAGACCTACCTATATTGTATTTATATAAAGCGTTCACTGGCAAATTTGCTTTATGTTTAGGTCTGTTTTGCTTTTCTTCCCCCGGTGTCGAAATCAGGCAAACATAAATATCAGGCAACACGATTCCTGGCTGCATGTCAATATCCACGGATCACTGGATCTTTAGTAAGTTGTAAGGAACACTATATTGAGTCCAACATTTAGTTTAAATTGATAAAATTGTTTATTTTAGTCGCATTTTCCCCTATTAAATCCAGTCACGCAGCAGATCTTTTGCCACTCGGTCAGGCTGAGGGGGGTTGTTCCGGCGGGAAAGTGACGTCAACGCATTCCCTCTATATTAGCCACAAAGATACTTATATTAACCAAGTGATCGCTAAAACTGCAATGGTGCCCGAGAGTCTGAACCTTTGCTGTTGCAAGCAAAACAGTTTATAGAAATGGTGTTTTCTCCTGCAGCGCTGGTGTAAAACCCTCAGAATGAAGGTAAAACCCCCTGATCTCTTCACTCGACCCACAGCAATTAATTCAGTTTCTCGCAGATGAACATCAGCCTCATGAAACACTGACTCCTCAGCTAAAAGTGAAGCCACGTTTGCACTTCATTTCAAGTTGTGCGGAGTTGTAAAATGATTGTACTCATTAAAATTGCAGTTTAAAGGATCCATACAGAATATTTTAACATCTCTGTCTATTTCTCTTCAGTTACATCTCCTTCAGTCTCTGAAACAGAAGGTCCAGCAGTGGTGGTCTATGACGGACATGGCGCATGGTTAAACTGATTAAAAAAAGTGAGTTTCATAACTTTCTTCATAAAGCTCTTCACTGAATTATTATTATTATTAGATATTTTCTTGTTTCAATATCAAGACCTTTACAATTAGAACTGGTTTTATTAATTTACAGTAAATACAAATCTTTCTATAAAGAATTCTGTTTTATTTTATGTTTAGCTTATTAAAAGAGATCTTATATCATATTAAATATAAAGTATTTTATATAAATGATTTTCAATATAGTGTCTGATTTTATCAAATAATTATGCCAGTAAGGTAAACAAAAATGATTCAAAAAAATCTAGTGAGGACTATTAATATATGAATCATTCTTGAGATAAATGAATAAATATATTAAATATCAAATATAATATTTAATACTATATGTAACATTTAATATACGCTACTGAATATTATACAAGATATATTTTAAACACAAAATCTTCCCAATGTGGTAAAAAAAACATAAATATGTAGTAAGGATAATATTAATAATAATCCTAAATCTGAACACAAATTATTAAATATTAAATACAATTTTGAATATGGTATATTTTAATATGTTGTATATTACATTATATTATAATTATATCAATTGCCAAATGAAATATAAAATAAAAATAGCAAAAGCAACAAGGATAATATTAATAATACAAAATTATAAGAGAAAGGAAGTAGTAATCAGGCAATTTCTGACATTTCATTGATATTTTCAGTGGCTCAATATTTAGTCTGACCCAGTGATTTTGCATAATGTATTTTTTTCTTGATTTAATCAGTGTGTGTGTAAATTAAATTCCATGTGATATTATTTCTTATTAAAGCATTATTGAGCTAATGAGCATTATAAGCTGTGTGTTTTGAGCATGCATAATTCTTTTTTCTATATAACATTTCCCATGTTTTCTCTGTATGGAAATAAATGAATAGTACTCCGTCCCAGAACTGACACGTGTCTTTATGTTAAACACACACTGCATACAGTCATGCCGTCATAGCGAGTCCTCTGTAGGGGTTTAACGCAGCCGTCCTGTGCCTGTACAGTATCTTCCTCGAGCAACACACACTGCGGTTTGCACAGCTGAAGTCATCCTCGGTCCTGACACAGCAGATAAGCTCAGACGTTCAGGAAACAGCGAGAGGGCTTCATCTGCTCAGTTTAAGACAAGATGAACAATATACCTTCAGGAGCAGTCCTCCCAGAATGCAGTGCTCACACTATCAAACAGAGCAGATCCTCTCTGTCCTTCAAGTGCAGATATGAACGTTCTGTCATCATTTACTGTACCTTGTGTCGTGACTGTCGTCATGCATGACTTTATTGTGTTCATGCTGCTCTTTTCAACACCATACAGAGACTAAGATAGTAGTGCATGTGACTCGTTCTTCTGAAACCACACGATATTATCGATTTATTAGCATCCGATCCGTTTACTTCACGATCTTTCTCATATTTAGGGAAGCTTGTTTCCATCATGGAATAAAAATTGTGACTTGTAATTGATTTTTTTTTTTCTCGCAATTGTGAGTTTATCAATTTTTCCATTGCAATTGCGAAATTATTTTAAAAGATTTTGAGATAAAATCACAATTGCGAGAACAATGTCACTTTTTTTTTAAAACGCCCTCATGAAAAATCTTCCAAATACATGGATTGCTAATGGATTTCGCCCAAGAAATCTTTTTCCGAGTCAATTCGTTCGTTTCGTTCGTTGAATGAACCAAACGACTCGGAAAAGGATTCGACCATTTGAGCTTATTAAAAGAGCGATCATTTCGCTTGATCCGACCCTCATTCATCTTCTGGAATCGTTTAAAGCCCTTTGAATAGTTTGCAGTTTGCACTGAAAGCGTCTTTTGGACCTTGAACCGTTTGGTTCCCATTGAAATCCATTATATGGAGAAAAATGCTGGAATGTTTTCATCAAAAACCTTCATTTCTTTTCGACTGAAGAAGGAAAGACATGGACATCTTGGATGACATGGGGGTGAGTAAATTATCAGCAAAAGTTTTTTTTAAAAGTGAACTAATCCTTTAAGACTATAAAATTATAAAAGAAATTCAATATGCACCTTATTGATTATCCACACTATAAGCCTACAGGTAAGAAGATAAACCCTGAATATGAATATCGTGTTGCGTTTTAAGTTCTGTGTGCTTGCTTGTACTTTATATGTTTTATTAGAAAGGTACTGAATTTGGTCGTCCAATAGCCACCGTCTTAATGCATTCAGATACATCAAGCATTTTCTTTATAAAGGTTTTCTATGCTGCTGAATTTAAATATACAAAAATGCAACGAAGATTTGCAAGATATATGGTGGAAAGAAGAAAGCATCAGAGAATAACAACTTGTATTGGCTATTTCGATCTAAAGAGTTTTAACTAATAACTTTGGTCTGTTCCCCACTATCATATGAGTTCAGAGGACTTAAAGTAACATGTAGAGCACAAGCTAAAGCTACTGTAATGGTGCTTTTACAGTGATTTTTCATATTTGTAATATCCTCATTAATTATCATTGAATTGGGAACATTTTGCTAATTTTCTCTTGTTCTTTCTTTCACAGAAGGAAGAAAGTCATAGGTTTGGAAGACATGAGGGTGAGTAAATGATGCCACAATGATCATTTTAACCACTCATATAGTGTAGCATAGTCATAAAAGACCTTGAACCAAAACTCCACTCGGACAGGGCGTGATTAAGCCTTTGGATGGGCCATAAAGGCACTGTAAAGGTGTAATTGCATCATCAGTGTGCTCTAGCAAGTGCACTAGGGTGAAAGTGAGAACATTCTCCTCAAGAATCACAGTGATGTGACCTTTGAGCTGATGAATAAAACCCATTCAGAATAATTTATCCATTCACTACTCCTGTGAAAGCATGTCAAAACTACAACCATTAATATTTATGAGCTACACTGATGTGTGATAGAATGCACAGTGTCAAAAGATGTTAAATTAATCGAAGAGTATTGAAGTGTATTAACTAAATCTGTCAAGTATTATCATGCTTGTGTGCATGTACACTTGCCATGTTGATTATTGACCATATTAAAGGGTTACTCCACCCAGCAAGAACCAATGAGGTTCATTCTCGTGTTACTCATCATGTTTGAGCTTCAGCAAGAACCAATGAGGTTCATTCCAGATTTTGTTCTTGTGCGTCAACCAGGTTTGGTTGAGCTTCTGTTTTATGTTCACTGATCAATATGTGAATAAAAGCCTTAATTAAATCTGTACATCATATACAGTGATTGAGTCTCTTCAGAAATCTTTAGACTAAACCGCTCAATTCATATGGATTCATTTTACAATATTTCTATTAACTTTTTAACCCTTGTGCTGCATTAGATTTTTAACACCGTTGAGTGCATTAAGGACCAAAAATGGCCACATATTAAACATTGCCTAAAATATTATATATTATTATTATTTTCCACTTTTACCAAGTTAAATCTTTTAACCAGCATCAGTCCTCATCATAACTACCAAAAATGTATTCAATTTCAGGATTTTAACCCTTTAATTACCAGTTTTGTTTGCGAAACCATCGATTTGTATAAGAGGAAAAAACACAAAAATTCAATTATTTTCAATAAACTAAATGCAAAGAGAAAACTTTAGATTTGGATTATCACAGTCCCACTTTGCAAAAAATCCCACTTAGCGCGTTAGAGACCAAAAATGGCCACCTATTAAACATTGCCTATTGCCTAAAATAAGGTGCATTTCCACCCATAGGGAATAAATATGTAGTGACGTCATCTGGTGGAATACACTATATAATGCAAATATAATGCTTTTGCTTCAAAATGAAAGGATGTTTGTGCAAAAATCATGTTTCATGTATTACTGACAGCCTCAGATTTAAACAACGTTTTAATGGGTTTCAATGGGCCATTTTTGGTCTTTATGGTGCTGAGTGTTACTATTTGATCTACACAGTGTGTGTTATACATATTTTGCAAAATGGGATCACATTTTTTACATGTATCCAAAAAGTCACAATTTTGCCAAATTTCATACCATTTGCATTAAAACAGCCAAAATGGTCAAAGAAATTAAACTGCAAAAGACCAAAAATGTCCCTAATGCAGCATGAGGGTTAAGTATCAAAGTGTCAGCTGTGTAGCTGTCAATGGAGGGACAGAATCAGATTTCACCAAAAAGATCTTCGAAGTTCGGGTTTGAAACGATATGAAGGCGAGTAATTAATGACAGTTTTCGTTTTTGGATGAACTATCGCTTTAATATTAATGGTAGTCCTAATCATTTACCAATGTGAAAGCCAAATCGTATAATCTAACTGATAATTTTCAGGTTAGTGAAAAGAAATGTGTATTGGTTTTAGTTGATTTTTTATTAAACTGTTGTGGACAGCAGCATTTACACCAGAGGAGGGTTTTGTAGCATCATTGAACTGAACTGCGCCTGAAACACTTAGTTGAGGTGTTTAGATACTGAGCTGAGGCTATTATGATGAGATCTCAAGGGTTCAGCATCAGTCAGACATCTCCGAGATACATCAACACTGCCATCCAGAGGAGACAAGGGTAAATCTGAGACTTGGGGATTTCATAAGCATACACTAAAGAACATTTGATGGCTTTGCATCTGTTACATTACATTGATTTACTGTTATTGGACAGGAGTATATTGCATGTTAATTGGTTGAAAATGAGAAATGTAGCCTACATTTATGCATTTAGCAGACACTTTTATCCACAGAGGATAATCGTGCATTTGGAATATTTATACAGTAGATATGCAAGTATTTCCATGCATGATGTACACAGTAACATTTGCACATTTTTATTGTTAAAGACTGCATACTAGTTATTTATATGGCACTAATTGTGATAATGAACTAAAACAGTTACATTATATTACCATATCCACATCATGTCATTGCCATGGTAAAAGTCAAAAACAAGGGAAGTGTTCAGAAATCCCAGAACGCAAGTAGCGCAACAGCGCCATCTAACGGTGAAGAGAAACAATGCAGAAAGAAACTGAAATCACGAAATGACTCTTAGTGTTCTTTATTCTTTTGCACCTATTTGAATATTCCCACAATACATGACAATAAATACATAAGGGTCCCTGTACATTTCATCTTTCATCAGCTGCTCAGTTTACTCTGTATTTACAGTAAGACTCAAGATAGGCCTACTACAAACGAACATGTTACTTCAGGCACCGTGTGTATCCCGTTAAGATACACAAATACTTGACATGTTCAAAAAGGGAAAGCAAAACACGCGAGTGAACACGTGACGCGCTTCCTGACGAGCCCAAAATCGACTGGCTTTATTTGGAGCTGCACGTTTGTTTAAAAAAGAAGAATATTGCGGGTCTGGCAACAGGTAAAAGTTGATCTGTACTATTCAATACAATACTTTACAATCCTAAAATAATGAATATGATCGTCGTTATATTACATTTTAAAACAAGCTGTGTGTGCTTGCACGAGGCTACAAACACAACTCAAAAGCGCGGGAACTCGTGGAAGCTCATTCCCGCCACAGAATAAAAAAATGTAATTCTGACTTTTCCTCAGAATTGCAAGTTTATATCTCGCAATTGTGACTGTATAACTTACAATTCTGACTTTTTTCTAAGAGTTGTGAAACTCGAAACAGTGAATAAAAAACACCACAAATGCAGAATTTAGAGGAAAAAAGTCAGAATTGTGACTTAAAAAGCAGCAATTACCCTTTTTTAATAAAAACACATGCCAGCGCAATTTCAAGCTCTACAAAGAAAGTTTCACATCGTTTTCACTGCATGATAAATATGGCCGAAATGATGCAAAACACATGGAAAGGGTCAAGGGCGGAGAAGCAAAAATTCACATTCTGTTCACTGTTTCTGTCTGATTCGCAGGTCACCAGAGGGGTTCCAAGTAGAATACTGCAGTATTTGAATGGAATGCTGGAAGTGGAGGAAATGATGCGCATGTGGAACAGGAAATGAGTGCAGGTCAGTCTAATGATTGATGACCTCAAACTATGCGATGCTCCACAGTGTTCTTCACACAAAACAGACTGAGGCCCTTTGGGAAATATAAAGCATCTCCACAGTATAAGAAAATATGGAATTCATGAACAAACTAATGAGATTCTTCTATCATTCTAATAGAACGACCTTGGAAAAAATTCCAAAATCCCATATTGAAAATGCAATGTGGCTGTACAAAAAAAACTGCAGATAAAAAATATATTCAGATCGAATCTCATTCCTCAAAATCATCGAAACCTCCAAAAACGAGGTAGCTGGTACGTAGATGTTGGCTAATTATTAATAATTATCCTTTTAGTAAAAGGAAATGCATATTGTTGAGTGCAATAGCTCAACAAATGCACAATGCCAGTTCTTTTCTTGAAAGTTCAAATTGAGGTAAAATTTCACTTATACCAATGTTATATTTTAAGCAATACTGTAATATTGTGATTTTAAACACCCACTTTACTCAACATTACATTTTTTTTAAAAATTGAATGCCATTTTTGATCATTACCGACACTACTGCATAGAACCTTTACTCACACACACACGCTCACAATTCATGAAAAACTTCACAATCAAGCCGTGTCCGTATGATATAACTAAATGGCCTAAAGAATTACGTTAGCATACACCAAACCACTGGTGCTCTAGTGTCTTGGGTTTGGTTAACATCGCCACAAATACAGTTCATGCACTTGCAACCGGATGCATCTCTAATCTATTAAAACCTTGTCAAACGCCACAGGATGTGTGACTTTAAGGCTTTTATAAAGAAAGTTTGCGCAATCACTGCAGAACTTTCATCAAATACAGTCAGCGTATTCATCTCAACTTCTATTAGGGTGAATCTCATGAAATCTGTCAAGAAGATGCAGAAATGTATGCAAATGAAGCCTATTTTTAGAAGGGGGAAATGTGATTAATTGTAATGCAAATAATATCATGAAAAGTCTAAAAATAAGTTTATTTTCTTTCAGGTTGCAATTAGGTTTGGGCGGTAAAATTTATCGTGGCGATAGTAATCATTAGAGATTTTGCTATATTGTGTAACTCACTGTATGTAAATATATAGCGACACTTTAGTTATGAAACGCATGGCATGCTTGATATCAAAAAGGGTTTATAGGAGCAATAATTTGTGAAAAATAACTGTTACTGTTTAAGTGTGCGCACTTGCCTCTCTCAAGGCGATCGCAAATTCGGGACGTGCTTGATGTTAAAACATGATATAAAGCGCAATAATCTGAAAAGGTCTCAATGCGTCTCTCAGCATATGATCATGTATTCAGTTCTCTTTCACGTCTTATTGCACTCGAATGGTCGAATACACACACAACTGTGGAGTATTCATGTAAACACAGCCAGTAATGTCTCAAAGTTGGATGTGTCAGTTTAATGGATCCATGCGTTTCGTCTTAAAGAGACAGCAGCCTAATAAACCTGCTAATCTTTGTATTCTTAATGTTAATCAAACAAAAGAGAAAATATCTTACTGCTATCAACTGAATAACTTTTGTCGCTTTAATAATAACACATTTCTATTTAATTCATATAGTGAAGACTATTGTGTATGTTATCTTTTACATCTGTTTGTACCTGAAAAAAATATTTTAGTTTATATTGTATTTGTCCTATTGTTTGTAATTTGCTACTTTGTTCTTATTTTCAATATCAAAAATCAAATAAAATAACAAAAATGACTATGAAGTGATTTATATTGTCATCATGAAATAGGATTTTGGTCGTACCGCCCACCACTAGTCAGTCGCAATGACCCTGTTTTCATGAAATTCATCCAGATTTTCTTCAATCTTACGAGAGTAACAATAAGCTTCAAGTCACCACAAGCTCCATAAACAATAACCTTTGCTGCACGTTGCCCAAATATCTATATACATAAAGAGCTTTGCATTCAAACTCCAGAAGAATCCAACAAACCCATCGTCCAAACTCCACCACAGCGCATCCAATCCCACTGATCGAGCCCTTAGTGTTGATGCATTTGTACACTGACTGTTAAACACTGTAAAAATGGTCAATAAAAAAGCCTCTGAGTTCAGAACTAATAACCGTTTCATTAAAACAACAAAAATCTGATTAAACACACTCGATAAATACAGCTCGCTCCCAAACGGTAGTCGCTGGACAGGTGGAGGGTTTGCGATGTTTTTTCTTTTTTCTTTTTCCCAAACACGATTTGGGTTGAGAGTTACAGTCACACAGTGCTGTCCTCCAGCAGCGGTTCGAAGTCCTCGTCGCTCCCCGGCAGCGGCGTGTTGGTGTGGGCTCCGGCCAGACTCGCGTTGCTCTTGCTGGTTTGGCAGGGAGTCGCTGGTGGTGACTGCTGATCCGGTATGAAGAGAGCGACTATAAACGCCACCACTACCGTGCAGGCGCCCAGGAGGAACGGAGGACCAGGGATCAATGTCTTCTACGCAAAAAAATGTGAAAAGAAATCAACATTTGAGGAGGTAATATGGTAGATGATGCCATCAATAGGGTTGGGTATCGTTTGAATTTGAACGATTCTGATTCCGATTCCTTGTTTCGATTCCGGTTCCTAACGATTCTCGATTCCGATTCTTTTAAGAGGCAGGGTCAAAAAAGTTTAGCTAACCTTGCTAACCAACGGCCTTTCTGAAGGAAATACTCCTTCTGTCACAAATATTCCTTTTTGTCACAAATTTTGCATTTTGCCGAGATTTTGTTATTTTTAGAAAAGTGAAGCCACACTTTGGACCGCTGACGTAAGCTACTCATGTTCGACTCGCGCGGTTATACCAACACTTCCGGTAGACGCTTCTTCGTTGGTGTTGTTCAGCGGTTTCTTCTTCCGTTCGGCGGACTGTGAATATCGAAACTAGGAATCGAAATTTGAACTTTTGAACGATTCCGGGAAAAACGAAAAGTTAGTCTCGGTTCCAATCGATTCTCGATACCCAACCCTAGCCATCAATGATCTATGATCTACAGTATCAGCTAATGAGTGATTTGTATATATATATATATATATATATATATATATTAGGGCTGTCAATTAAACGAGTTATTAACGGTGTTAACGCAAACCCATTTTAACGGCGTACATTTTTTTTAATCGACCGATTAACATTCTTTTTGGCCTAGCAAACTTAGTAGTTTTTTTTTTCACATGCTTTAGCAACTTTTGCGAGGACGTTTTTGTTGCTTCGTTGACCAAAGCGCAAGCGGAGACCGCACGCCGCACACTCGTTTGGGTTTGCGAGGCGGCCAAATGGTTGGTTAACGTTACGATTTGAGTGGATGATGAGCGCGAGATGCCGAAATGGACGCCAATAAGATTCTGAATGGAAAGTTTACTTTTAAAAGTTGCCAAATGGTTCAATTGACAAGACCAAAGTGATCTGTGTGTTTTTTCGTTGTGAACTGAGCCATCATCATCACAGCACGTCTAGTATGAAACACCGCTTGATGATGGCCAAGTACACAAACACACAGCTGATGTGAATTCTCAGCCCCCTCGTCAATATCAGGACCTCGTCAGTATTTCTTTTACCCTTTTATTGATGGACAGTGTTACATTGTGTGAGAGATTATTTGCTCCAAGTGAATGTTAGTGTGAAATTGAACTCAGTATAGAGGGTATGCGCGTGATGTCACCGTCGGCCTGCAGTTACTCGCAGTGAGTGGCAAAAACACTGAACGGCTGTATTTGTTTTCAGCGTGAATGCCACGAAATACAAACACAACACATATAAAGTGTGGCAGAGCTTTGCGATTGACTGCGACAACTAGATTTGACAACAAATCGGAGGTATATTTTTACGGACTGCTATAGAAAGAGGAGAAAATGGATCGCTGCAATTCACAGAAACAACTGGACTCCAGTCAGCCAAAGGTGGATTTGCAGTTATCATTTTGTGTCAATATGCTGAATTTAGGTGTAAAACCACACCCATATATTTTGTATTGTTAAATATTTAATTGATGAGTTGTTAATATATATATCATTGCATATTCTGCATTATTGGATGATTTTTTTAAAAACACTGCCCCCCCCCCCCCCATATATATATATAGGCTATATATAACACTGATAGAAGTGATCACCCGAATTTAGACCTACCTTGTATTTATATAAAGCGTTCACAGGCAAATTTGCTTTATGTTTAGGACTATATTGCTTTTATTCCCCCGGTGTCGAAATCAGGCAAACATAAATGTCAGGCAACACAATTCCTGGCTGCATGTCAATATCCATGGATCACTGGATCTTTAGCAAGTTGTAAGGAACACTATATTGAGCCCAACATTTAGTTTAAATTGATAAAATTGTTCGTTTTAGTCGCATTTTCGCAGTTTCCCCTATTAAATCCAGTCACGCAGCAGATCTTTTGCCACTCAGTCAGGCTGAGGGGGGTTGTTCCAGCAGGAAAGTGTTGTTTTCAATAAAAAAAAACATTTGCACAAAGCAAGCCAATCCTCTTTTCCATGGTGATAAGAGCATTAAAATGAGAAAAAAAGAAATCAAGAGACATTTAGAATAGATAAAAATGTGTGATTAATTGCGAGTTAACTATGACATTAATTAAATATTTTAATCATTTGACAGCACTAATAATATATATATATATATATAATCATTTAAAACAAAATCATTGTACCCAAATAGATTCAATACTTACATTAAAAAAAGGAAACATTTTTGAGTGCTTTTGAGTGATGATGCAAATGAATTAATGAATCCATTGCAAACTCTTCCTGTAAAACAGACAGACTGAGTGTGAAGGTGTTTGAATGGAGCATGTACCTCTATGGGGGCCTGTTCAGGGATGGCGTATTCGGGTTCGATGGTGGTGATTCCACTCAGCTCGACGTTAAAAAGGAAGAAAACTAAGCCATACAGCGCAGGACCCAGTCCGTTACAGAGACCCCGGATTCCTGTTATCATGCCCTGAACCAGACCTAAGGTAATAAAACACACAGCTTATATTTACAGTATAAGCTCTTGATCGCTGAGATTGTCAAAACCAACAAGAAATGAAAATGTGACTCTATAATGGGGTGTGGGAAGAGATGAGCTGCAACAATATGGGGGAAATAAGGTGTTTTTGAACGTTCAATCTAGTAGATCCCCAAAACAAAATCAAAGCCCACAATAGGTCCCCTTTAAAGAAAAAGTGTTTGTTTTTCAAAAGTTTTGAAATTGTGAAAGTTTGCATATCAGACTTTACCCTGTTTATCTGGATCTGCACTCCGTGACACTAAAGCGCTCACTGCAGGGAACGTTATGCTGGACATGGCTGCCACCGCACCGGACGCCCACATCATCCTATATGACAACAAATAACATCACGTGACTCACTCTTCCTGAACCAGACAGTCGTTAAGTAACGTTTGCACAAGCAGGTCATTTATCTTGATCTAGATAGACTGTAACTCACCACGGCTCGGACCCTAAACCGTACCAGGCCAGCTGGAGAATCTGGAAACCCAGACCCAGAAGAACTGTGTTCTTATTCCCGATGGTCCTCATTAATAAAGTAAGAAAAAGCGTCTGTACACAAGGGAAACACAAGGGAATCAATAATTACACCGTCCTGCATCATATTTGCTGAATTAAATCCAATAATTTAATTTTGGGGTTGCTGATTTAAAAAAAATACAATACATTGTGTGCATTTCAACAGCCTGATTTCAAGGTTAGAATTATGGCCAGTGACTAGGGTTGGGTATCGTTTGAATTTGAACGATTCTGATTCCGATTCCTTGTTTCGATTCCGGTTCCTAACGATTCTCGATTCCGATTCTTTTAAGAGGCAGGGTCAAAAAAGTTTAGCTAACCATGCTAACCAACGGCCTTTCTGAAGGAAATAATCCTTTCTGAAGGAAATACTCCTTCTGTAAAAATACTCCTTTTGTCACAAATTTTGCATTTTGCAGAGATTTCGTTATTTTTAGAAAAGTGAAGCCACACTTTGGACCGCCGACGTAAGATACTCATGTTCGACTCGCGCGGTTATGCCAACACTTCCGGTAGACGCTTCTTCGTTGGTGTTGTTCAGCGGTTTCTTCTTCCGCTCGGCGGACTGTGAATATCGAAACTAGGAATCGAAATTTGAACTTTTGAACGATTCCGGGAAAAACGAAAAGTTAGTCTCGGTTCCAATCGATACTCGATTCTCGATACCCAACCCTACCAGTGACAGAAGAAAATGCATGTTTTCTGCTTTATCTGCTTTAGAAAATTGTATTTATATTTATTTATAGACTGTTTGAACATTTTTCCACTCCTTTGCAGATTGTTTAATGATACGTTTACACATTTAAGCCGTTTAATGATACATTTTGAATAATTGTCATTAAAACCAAAAGTTTTAATACTTCACTGCTTTAGTCATTTTGATAAGTGCATCAAAGCTGATGCGTACTGTACATATAATATGAAAAATAATTTGGTTGTAATTTTTGTTTTACTCCGCATCATCAAGAGTAGGCCACAATCTGCAGATTTGTTTCCCCAGGTGCAGGGCTGTTATTATTGGACTGAAACTTCATCGTTTTCACTGCTACATTGTATTGAATTAAAAAAATGTTAGAATCCACCTCGGTTGCTAAAAATAAAACATCAAACCAGCTAGTGCAGCAGTGCTATCTGCTCATTACAGCTCTGCCTATATTTCATTACATTTACCGTTGAACTTTTAAAGGAATTCAATTCAATTAGAAAGCGTTTGTGAGAGCCACTTTCCCAAGATGCGTTTCCAGCTCAACGACACAAGTAATAAGGCAGAGCGAAGAATATTGCCTCAATTAAATACCTGCGCCAGAATGGAGAGGATTCCCACAACGCCGATGAACACAGCGATCGTTTTGGGCGAGAAGTTAATGACCTGAGAGACACAGAGAAAGAGCCACATTGCTATCAGTCTGCACCACTGGGCCTGAATCGAATTAACTCTGTTATGTCCAGTAATGAGCCGTCATTGAACTGAACTGAACAGCCAGACAGGATGCCACTAACAGTCCACATAAACCTGGAACTTCCTAAGGAACCTGATAAGTATGTGAAATAGAAATCTATAGAACGCAGTCTTTCTTGTCACATGACCTCGTTACATTGCATATTTAATTAAGCAAGTGAAATCCAGTTATAACATGTGTGTGGGTTCAGTAAGTTTTTTTTTTTTTTTTGGAAGAAATTAATACATTTATTGGCAAAATTGTGTGGTCTTCATGCATGCACACATTTGCATATTGCATGAGCAGTATGATAGTGTTTTTGTTTACTGTTTACTTAATTCGAAGCGTGTTGCCGCTAAAACACTTCCAGTATTAAGTGCAACACCCTCCGAGCAAATGAATCGGAGTGTTAAACAATAGCGAACAGTGAAAACAAGCACTCGGTTGTTGCATAAACCGCCCTGCAGGATGAGCTGCTAATTAAAGTTTAATGGACGCAGACAGCTGGTTTAATATGGGAACATTAAATATAGATTCGTCACATTTGTTCATTACAAACCCAAGAATCCTTACCTGACGCAAGTAGAGGAAAAAGCTGGAGTATTGACCCGCCTCGGGCAGATAGGACAGAAATACTGTTATACAAATGAGAAGAACGGTTGTGTCCTGTCCAACTTTCCGCAAAGACTGTGAAAAACACAAACATCAACAATAAATCGTCCAGGATCTCGGTAAACACAAGTCTTCTATATCAGGATTTAAGTTAAGACTTTATAAGGTCATTATAGTAATGCATTAACTCTATTTATTACAGTATTTATTAAATTAGTTCATAGAACTTGAACTATTCATTATGTTAGCTCAACTCCATGAAATATAATTAATTATATTTCATGGAGTTGAGCTAACATGATGAATTAATTAATTTAACAGATACACATTTTTAATTTCAATAATGTATTGGTAAATGTTAAAATTTGCATTAAAAGGATAGTTTACCCTAAAATGAAAATTCCTAACTTGTATGAGTTTCATTCTTCTGTTAAATACAAAAGAAGATATTTTAAAAGGTGCATTACGCAAGTCTGAAGTCTCTGAGAACTACGCCCCCTCTGGCGACAAGCGAAACTGCAACCAGGAGTGCAAGCTCATGGATCACACACACGCGCTTACGTGAGCGGTCCATAACCAAAGGAGCATCAGCCACACAAATCTTTTGTTACAGTCATATTGTCTTCAGAGGTAATAAAGTTATAAATCTGCAAGTCCTTTTAAATATGAAAGGAAAGGCATTTGAGTAAATTAACTTTGTTTTTTTTATGAACAATATAAGTTATTACTTTGTATAGGATCCGTTTGAGCCCTAGAGCCGACCAGAGATCTCTCCATTTGTTGAAAGCTTCCCGATGTCGACTCTCATCTTATTCCGATGCCTGGCACTAGACAAAAGTTTATTTGTCTTACGTGGAGTTTGCGTTGGGGTTTGGAATGAACTACAAGCCGGTCTCTTTGAATCTTCTACTTTTGTCGAAAGTTGACTAAAGTTGTGTCGCTCGAGTTGTCTTTGCTGATAGGGAGAATGGCGGCGAATACACAAACCTGCCAGACGTAGCCAGGCGAGCGTGAACCCGCATGATGTCACGCCCAGTCTCAAATCCGTCCCAAATCCCTCTTATTTATTTTACTGTACAGGATTATAGAGGCAATCACAGCGATCAGAGAAGGGCTCATTCAGCCCATCAGGCGATTGTTTAAACATGTATGGGTTAGAAAAACGGCTATTTTTAACATGAAATGTTGCGCAATGCGCCTTTAAAGATTGTTTGTAATCAAGCTTGACTGTAATGTAGCCATTGACTTCCATAGTAGGACAAAAATGGGTGCCATCAACTGTCTAGTTACCAACATTCTTCAAAATATCTTCCTTTGTGTTCAACAGAAACTCATACAAGTTTGGAACATGAGGGTGAATAAATGATGTTTTGGGGTGAACTGTCCCTTTAAGATTATTACATACTTCAGAAGTATTTTTAATTGTTAGTTCTTGTTAACTAATGCACTTGCCTAATGTCAATAAATGAAACCTTATTCTTAAGTTTAACCAAAAAGCCTTAACATGGGTGCCAATCTGAGATCCAATCAAATACAAAGAAAGAAATAATGGCACCGCTTCCTTTTACAGTACAGTACTTACAGTTTACTTACCTAGAAAGTACTGGCTAATATAAGGTAAGTACATGGGACAGGGGTAGGTTCAGGGTTAGTACTAGTTATTACCCAGTAATTGTAGTTACTAAAATAAGTAAATAGTATTTACATGGGTAACTGGACTGTAAAAGGAAGCGTCACCGAAATAATATTTGACAATTTTATGAACATATCCTGTAAATCCTTACAGCAATCGGGTCGGCCTGTTCCCAGGTGATTGGCGCTCCCCAGGTGTTGAGCCTCATCTTGTCGGGCAGCGACTCTGGGACGGCCAGCAGTATGAAGCAGATGTCGGCCAGAGCAATGAGGGTCGCCAACAGCACCACCATATTATCACCGTAACTGGCCGAGAGGTACGCACCGATGGCCGGGCTGGTGACCAGACTCGCAGCAAACGTAGCAGAAACCTGGCAAAACAGGCAAAGAGGAATGTAAGTAACTCCGTCCATACAGCTGGGTCAAGGACACTGAATCCAGGTAATGTTGAAGTTTGGGAATAGAAATATCCTAAATTAGCTTCACTGATTTGTAGGGCTGGGTATTGACACAAATTTCACAATTCGATTCGATTTCGATTCAATATTGATTATTTTGGACATCAGTTACAATAAATGGCAAATTTTCTCAAGGAAATCAAATCTCTTAACTAATGCTGTAAACTATGGGAGTCTAGTTGTAGCCTACTAGGCTTCATTAGCCTAATATGTAGGTAATAATGAACTGTTTTGTAGCTATACAAACACTTAAATTACACTTTTATTTATTTTTATAATAAGAAGATTATATGAAATATAAACATTTAAATGGTGGCTGTCATAAAAACTTGCCAGATTTTTTCAAATATGCATTAAATATTGAAGAACATTAAGATTATAATGCATATGTAATATAGTGTATATATTTAGCAAAATGCTCCTCTAGAGTTATTTTTTCTAGCTGACTAACAAGTTTATGTGGGTTTTCTGAGGTAAATATGACCATACATGACATTGATTACAAGCTGTTTAACTGGCGTCTTTCCACGGTTGAAACGCTGATTGAGAGAATCAATGTGACATGATACGGATTTCGATAAGTTGTACTCTGTTTTAACACACTTTCAGATGCTCATTCATGTTTATTTCGCTCTGTGACTGGTATTATTAAGATCAGCGCTGCTGCTTCTCTTGAGCTGCGCCAGAGCGATCTCACGCCACAGCGCCAAAACGCTATTTATGTTTTTGAATTTCTAAAGAAAATGGACGTAATTTGAAAATTGAGACTTTGTTTCATATCAATAGTAACAAAGGACAAAGATTATTGCGATTTTTTTTTTTTTTTTTTTTTTTTTTTTTTTTTTTTTTTTTTTTTTTTTTTTTTTTTTGGACACAATGATCCATTCATTCAAATGAAACAGGATGACTAATCGATTCTTGAGATTTAAGAATCGATATCGGTTCGTAAAAATGAGAATCGATTAGTATCAAGAAATCGATATTTATTACCCAGCCCTACTGATTTGGCCTGTCGTATTACTCATATTTCATTTAGTATTTAATAAATGAGCTGCTTACAAGTCCATACGCCGTACTCCTCTCGTGCACATCCGTAACGTCTGCGATGTAAGCGAAGATTACGGAGAAAGTGACGGAAAAAGCACCGGACACCGATATCATGGCAAAATACCACCTGAAAACAACAAGAAATGGTTTATTTATTATGGTATTTTAAAGTTGTTGTGGAGTCTCCTACAACATGTTTAAATGCATCAAATGTAAAAAAAAACAATTTAATTTCCTCATAATATACATTTGCACATCGTCACATTTTCAGTGAATCTCAAACAACTCGTCAAATGAATCAATCCCTCCTTTCCGCAAGCTACTCTGCTCTGATTGGCCAGACAGCTCAGTTTGTTGTGATGGGCCTACCGTGTACAACGCGTCGAAAACAAAAACGCCCAATGCCATAACAACGTCAGCTCTGCTTGTCCTGAGGCTTCCTACACTGTAAATGAAACACAGTAACGAACAATGAGGTCGATTTGAACATATTAATGCGAGCACGAGTCCGATGATGAAACACCGAAAGAGCTAATGTTAGTTCTTCAACCCAAACCTCCATCGCAAGGACGACTCAGTGATGCACTACTGTCGGTTTGAGGTACTCTTCACCATCGGCATTAACAAGTGCATGTCCAATATTTTACTTGTACTAATTTACTTACTGATCATTTTTCTACTGTATTGTAGTGAATACGTGGAAACTGTATCATACAGTGATATTGTGGTAAAGATTAATTTTAACCACTGATTCTTCACATGCTCGTCCTTGGGCAGTGAAAAAAAACTGGCTTTACCTTCCCATTGTAGAGCACAGCGTCTTCTCGACATGATGCTGTCCAGTGTCCACAGGAACCAGCTGCCGGTTTGAGGTTCAAGTTTTCCCCAGTGTCTGCGCGTGCAATACGTGGGCGGGCAATATACAGTCCCTCCAGGATTTCACGATTTTTTTTTTTTTTGTGATTTTTGCGATCAAAATGACTGATTTTGTGGTGGTAATTTCCAAAAATTTGTGAAAAAATGTGCGATTTATATATAACATTTACCATAATAGTATTCAGTCCTTCCAGAAAAAACAGCAAAAATTGATTGATTACGCGGCCCGTTTTCTTTAAAAATGATATGGAATATGCAGGATATTTAAGGCGTGGCCCCTTTAAGAGCTGAGCGCTCCTTGTTGAACTCTCTGCAGTGTTATATGTGCGCCTCGAACACCCCATGTGTGCTACTTCTTTTATCTTATGTTGTTTATTAAGTAACGACGTGACGGTAGAACGTGTGACAGACAGTTATACGAGTTCGATTTGTGAGATGTCAATCGCCTCCGTGAGTCTGTCTGGCGTCGCGTAATTGCGTCACTTCATAACGTTCCCATGGAAACAGGGGGAAATGGCTGCTCTTGTGTGAAGCAAACGCAACATTTTCAACTTTCTGCTAAGATACATGTGACTTTTTTTGCAACGAAAATGCGAGGATTATGAAATTATGCAAACCCCACATATTTTGCACGGAAATCGGCAATTTATGCGGCGAAAGTGCGGCATATTTTAAAAAATGCGGCCCCCGCATAAATATGCGGACTTTGGCTGATTTTGCATTGAATTCAGCGATCGCGTAATCGCGTTTTTCTGGAGGGACTGAATATACTAATGTTCCGTCCTGACGTCACAACGAAATGGCTTATGACTCGTTGATTCATTTCATTGACTCAGAGTCGACCAGGGGCGGAGTGGGACCAATTTCGTAGACCACCGGCCCTCGTCGCCGGCATGATTTTAATAGCCGATAGCATTTACAGTTTTACTGATTTAAAAGAAACTTGTACTATGCTGGAGTAAAGTTCATAAATGGTCGTTGTTTCCCATAGTAATTTTTAAAACTATGTTGGGAGGACTCTGTGCCTCTAGGGGGGTTCACGCATGCTCCCCCGCAAGAAAATTTTGGACATTTTAAGGTTAAATGCATCAATCTCGTGCTCTCTGAGAGATCACAGTTAAGAGCTTCAACCCATGAACTGCTCGTTGAACAAAGAAAAAGTATTAATTGGTACCAGGACAATAAACAGGGCTCAAACATCTTTTTAGTTATGAGAGTCTCAGTCTGCATTACATTATCAATGGTGTTTTAGGATGCCAAACATTTATTATAATAATGATGTATAATTATTCCTATGACGTACTGTAAAATCCATTTAGCCTATAAATGTACTATGTAAATGAAAATGAGTATTTCAAAAGTATATTTTAACCTACATTACACTATAATATAGGAAAATTAAAATAGTTTTGTCCTAATTTCTTCACTTGCAAGAAATAAACCCTTGAGCTTTTATTTAGGAGAAAACACCAGATGATCGCCAGAGCAAAGTAATCACGCAGAACAAACTGGATGCTATTCTAATGTCAGTTATTATAATGGCGCAACGCCATATCATGGTTTCAGTTTTAGTTTGTTGGCAAAATATAACGCTAGAGATCTTAATGTTAGGTTTTACATTTTACATCTTTACAAATGTGTTGGGAAAAGGGAGAAGAGAGAGTTCGGCAAAAGGCGGATTCGAACTCGCGTTCAGCGCATCAAAAGCTGCATTCAAGCACTTCACGCCCAACGACCTACGCCACTGAAGCTGTTTCAAGACGGGCGTCTTTTTGCTGTAAAGACAGGCACTTAGTGCAAATATATACTCCGTTATATAAAATGTAAAAAAAAAAAATGTTTTCTTCCCTTAGCTTGGGCCCCAAGTGCACATGGTGAACTTCCAATAAATTAGGGCTGTCAACTTTAGTCGTTTAGTCGACTAATCGGTCGATGCCGTCGTGGTCGACTGACATTCTTATTGGTCGACCAGTTGCATTTTTTTTTTTTTTTTTTTTTACCAATAGAAGGAATTTTTCAATGACTTACTCCTTGATATTTATTCATTTATAATCAGTTATTTATTACTGTATTCTAAATATAATTAGCCTATGTTTTGTCCCCAACTTTAAAATGCTTTAATTTAGGCTATTTTTGTAACTGCGCCACAGTTTAGCGCACACACATAATACACTCGGGAACCGCACCTGTGGCTGGCTGCGCTGCTGCTCGCGCTCGGTAAGGGATGCTGTATTCATTCTGTTAGAACGCTGCTAGTTTTGGCTTTAGTCGACAAAATGTCCAGGAAATATAAATCTTTTGTCTGGCTGCATTTTAAAACAAAGACGACAAGACTGTGGAGGGAGGCGATCGCGTTGCCATTATGAGCGCGCAAGTCGCGCGCCTACATTTAAAATCGAACTTGAGCGCGCAAAAGACGTGAGCAGCCTTTTAACGGCTATATCATGCTGACTCAATAGATTGTGTTTTCTTAATGTTTTCGTTTTTATTTGTACACTTGACGCATTTGAAAATAGCCTAAATAATGCAACAAAACGAAAATAAACCTATACGCGGTACAGCCTATTATAGGATTGTTTTTAAGTTATTTGGGTTTTTTTGAGTGTTGTTTAAAACGCCTTGATCGTCAGGACTAAAGTTAACCCATAGCTTTGAAAGTAAAGAAGAATATAAAGCCTGTATAAACGAGAGCTTTTGTTGGGATTTTTCATTATGTGGCAGATAGCAGTTATATTTTTTGCAGCGTGTGGTGTGGTCAGGTGCGCGATTGGGACTGTACTATAGACCTAGGACAGAGCTCTTCACTTTTTGCAGTTAAAAAATCACTTAATTTTCAAAGAATTATATTATTATTATTATAGTTTTATTTATTTGTGATGTTTTTTCGTTGTTGTTTTATAAATGCTCAATGACAATTGTTTAAAAAATGTTTAATCAAAATATCACGTTTTTTTTTTTTTTTTTTTTTTTTTTAGTCGACTAATCGTCGAGCAGGACTCGACTTTGGTCGACTAAGGATTTCTTTGGTTGAATACAGCCCTACAATAAATACATTTTATCAGACCGGCCCTCGCGGCCTCGAAACACTACCGGCCCACTGGGAAAACTCCCGTCTCTCCCGATTGCCACTCCACTACTGGAGTCGACTCTTACTTTTGAAAGTCGGTAACTTAAAGGATTAGTTCACTTTTAAAAATAACTTTTGCTGATAATTTACTCACCCCCATGTCATCCAAGATGTCCATGTCTTTCTTTCCTCAGTTGAAAAGAAATTAAGTTTTTTGATGAAGACATTCCAGGATTTTTCTCCATATAATGGACTTCAATGGGGTCCAAACGGTTTAAGGTCCAAATGAGAGTTTCAGTGAAAACTGCAAACTGTTCAAAGGGCTTTAAACGATTCCAAACGATGAATAAGGGTCTTATCAAGCGAAACGATCGCTCATTTAATTTCTTTTCAACTGAAGAAAGAGAGACATGGACATCTTGGATGACATGGGGGTGAGTAAATTATCAGCAAAAGTATTTTATAAAGTGAACTACTCCTTTAAAATACGGTGCATTTTCCGATTTAAAACTTTGCAGGATGTTTTCATTAACTTCCATAATAGGGGTCCTTTAAACGGAGAGGGAATATTTTAAAGGTGTTGTTTTAAGACTAGGGCTCCGCAAACTTTATACAATGAATTTCCATAGATTTTCCAATTGTTTGCAATTATTGGATAAAACGTTTCAAAGCCGAAGTGTCATTTCTGTACCATCCGCACCACCACTGGTTGGACAAAGCTGCGTATAACAATTTCTTTTTTCATATTAAATTATAATTATTAATATTATATATTTTTATTAAATAAAAATAAAATAAAAATTTAAATAGCCTTATATATTTTTACTACAAAAGTTTTATACAGTTTTGCAAATTTGTAAGTATAAATTAATTTTACTCTATACTAATAAAATTTCATTTTTAAGATAAATTATTTAAAAGAATTATATTAAATATTATAAAATCTTATTAATAATATGAACAAGATTTTTTATTTTCATAATCACAATATTCCCTGATATGACTGGTCTAACTCTAACAATTATCATCTGGCCAATCGTATTGCTCGAGGTCATGGCGGGAGGGGTCTTACCATGGACTGAGTCTCATGAGCGGGATGGGCGCACACGTGAAGAACACGGTAACCAATAGAAACGATCTCCTGCCCCACACGTCTGATAGAGCACCAATCAGCGGCGCGCTCATAAACGACAGCAGACCCTGATGAACCAAATGACAAAAAATGATCTCGACAGGAACCACCACAGATGAACTTAGGAGTGAAATATATTACAGACAACACTTACCTTCACTCCTTGAATGAGGCCGTTTATTAAAAAGGTGTGTTTGGGGAATGTTTCGTGTAAAACCTAGAGATGAAAAATGCACATTTATGAAGAATCTGTGAGAATCATTTGAATACCCAAATAAAACATAATTCAATTAATTTCTCAAAATGAAAGGTGCACCAAGTCGTTTCATGTGTCTGTTTTCCAGACTCTTATTTGCCATCCCAACAAACCAGAGATGGGAATGATTTCAGTTCCATAAGTGTTCTGTTAACCAGTGTTATTTAATTCTACTAAAGTATTTATTCATATTTTGAATGCATTATATGAGAGGCGATAACAAGATCTGTGTCACGCTTTATTTAATAACAAGTATTCTATTCCTGACCTTAAGTATCCGATTCCAGAATTGGATTTTGATTCCCAGTCCTATATCTGTGTTCAGGCAGTGTTGATGTGGGTGTAGCTTGTTCAGGGTGAGATCTGGCTGCATCAGACGATTCATTTTGACTTTTCGTCAATTTTTTTTAAGCTTTGGCAAACTTTCAGCGTTGGATTTATTCTCTTTAATTTTCTTTATTTTTTGAGTTGTACTTGGATATGTGTGCTTCATGGTTGTTTCTTTCTAATTCTAAAAATTAAAGGCACAATATGTAAGATTTTTTTCACCACAAGAGGGCGCAGTTTCCAACAAAAACAAAGGCGTAGGTTGATGATGCAGTGATGAGCTGAATGATGGGACTTGCTATCAAGCGGATCTAATTATGTTTATGGATGAGTGCAAACATTCATGTTTTTTAACATTACAGTGGTATGAAGCAGGTCGCGATTCCTAAAGAATCTCAATGGGACCTCCTGGTTAAATAAAGGTATAAAAAAAAATAATAATAAAAAGAGAGACATTTCACACGCGAGTCCCGCGGACACTTATTTAAAATCTGAAATTAAAAATCTTTGGAGACTTTTGGGATATTGCAAGTACAAAACTGCAAGTGATTTTTGGATATTTTATTACAAACTTCTTACATATTGTACCTTTTAATGGAAATTATTCATCTATCTATCTCTTTCTAATTATCTGGAAAAATTAGTTTGAATGAACAATTCAATGACTCACTCATAAAAACACTTCACTTGTTTCGCTATTGGATGACTCACCGTTTTTGAACAAATCTCTTGAATGAATGATTCAATGACTCAATCAGTCTGTTTCAGGAGAACTATTTAATATCGACACTATTTATATTATATATCGGGCACTATTTGAGGGGACAGCCATTTGTAGTAGTGTCAAACTATAGTGGATGCTATCAATATCAAGTGCACTCATTCAATCCTACAATGCACCGCAATGAGTATACAACTGATGTACACTCAATGGATAGAGAATACCCATAATGCACTGTGTGAGTCGCGGCTGAATCATCCATCCATCCATTTTCCAAACCGCTGGTCCAATGTGGCTTCAGCGTAATATCACTCGAGAAAAAACTCCTTTTTAAGTGATTATTACAGATTATACTAATAATCCAATAGTGTCCAATAGAGGGCGCCGCTCAAACAAACCAGTTGCTGTTGTGGATAATGGAAGAATATGCAAGAGGAAAAAATTTAACACTTTACCAATAAAAATAAATAACTCTATAGTAATTTTTGCTTACGGTTTACCTAAATCATCAAAGGTCAGAAGCAAGTACAATGGTCAAAATTAGATTAAATGCATAAAAATGTATGTTTTATTTAACATATTTAGTTATTGGAGGTTTGCATAGTATTCTGATTCAGCATTTCACTGATTATATTTATTTTGAGAAATATTGAATCTTTTTGTGTGCAAGTGAGAAGAATAAATGTCTCATTTAATTAATTGCAATAACCATCATGTTCACATACACACACACACACACACACACACACACACACACACATAATGCCTCTGCACTTTGATTTGTCTCAACATGAGGACAAGAGAGCTGTCAGTCAATAAATGAGAAAACAAAGTAACTTGCGTTACTTATTTAAAAAAGTAACTTGGATATGTTGTTGTAAATTGAAAAAGTAATGCGTTACTTTACTAGTTACTTGAAAAAGTAATCTGATTTTTTAAACTAATTTTTAGTTGATTGTTAAATAGTTTGATACCAAAACATGTTAACTGCTCTCTCAGATTTGAATGATCCAGTGTGATATTTTTTAATAAGACACAGGCGAATCGTTGTCATTAACGAATAAGATCACATGGGTGTTTGAATCAGGTTTGTGATCTCTTACACGATTAATTTTGAAGCTCTACTTTATACTGACACCTGCTGGTGTGAATTTTGGCAAAACAACTTAATAATAAGTGAATAATTGAAGCATTCATCCTGATAAACATGAACTTCAAATATAAATGAGAATCGCTATAATAACTCACAGTGAGCATTGGCGTCGTCAGGAGACCCCAGGCGAAAAACTCCAGAAATATGACCACAACAGCATGATACACGCTCGGCTTCCCGATGCCCTGCTGGACCTGGAACATCACAAATATAAACAGCTCATTATTAAAAATGCAGATTATAATCTTCAATGTGGCACGTTTCCAAACTCCTCAGCTTTCAATGGGACTGATCTCATTGCTATTCCTTTGGGTCACCAAAAAACTTCACTGCACAAAGGGGGAACGAAATTCAGCTGTGCCAGACTCTCAAGCCACTTCTGACAGAAGTTCACAGTCTTGAAGAACTGCTTATTATGCACTTGCCGGTCTCGTCGTACTCTTACGGATTACTCTTAGTGAGTAATAATGTAATTTAATCCAATTTGTACATAAAGAAGGAAACACGCAGATGTTATAAGGGTGAAAACAAGAAACTTGTTTCCCATCCAAACATGATGCAGTAGAGAGTTTGGGCAATTCAAATAGTAATTCAACTATTATTAAATATATACACACATATACTCATGTGCAAGTATATATATATATATATATATTCACGTGTGTGTGTATGTGTTATATATATATATATATATATATATACAGTATATATACACCTAAAGGATTATTAGGAACACCATACTAATACTGTGTTTGACCCCCTTTCGCCTTAATTCTACGTGGCATTGATTCAACAAGGTCCTGAAAGCATTCTTTAGAAATGTTGGCCCATATTGATAGGATAGCATCTTGCAGTTGATGGAGATTTGTGGGATGCACATCCAGGACACGAAGCTCCCGTTCCACCACATCCAAAGATGCTCTATTGGGTTGAGATCTGGTGACTGTGGCGGCCATTTTAGTACAGTCAACTCATTGACATGTTCAAGAAACCAATTTGAAATGATTGGAGCTTTGTGACATGATGCATTATCCTGCTGGAAGTAGCCATCAGAGGATGGGGACATGGTGGACATAAAGGGATGGACATGGTCAGAAACAATGCTCAGGTAGGCCGTGGCATTTAAACGATGCCCAATTGGCACTAAGGGGCCTAAAGTGTGCCAAGAAAACATCCCCACACCATTACACCACCACCACCAGCCTGCACAGTGGTAACAAGGCATGATGGATCCATGTTCTCATTCTGTTTACGCCAAATTCTGACTCTACCATCTGAAATCGAGACTCATCAGACCAGGCGACATTTTTCCAGTCTTCAACTGTCCAATTTTGGTGAGCTCTTGCAAATTGTGGCCTCTTTTTCCTATTTGTAGTGGAGATGAGTGGTACCCGGTGGGGTCTTCTGCTGTTGTAGCCCATCCGCCTCAAGGTTGTGTGTGTTGTGCTTTGCTGCATACCTCGGTTGTAACGAGTGGTTATTTCAGTCAAAGTTGCTCTTCTATCAGCTTGAATCAGTCGGCCCATTCTCCTCTGACCTCTCGCATCAACAAGGCATTTTGGCCCACAGGACTGCCGCATACTGGATGTTTTTCCCTTTTCACACCATTCTTTGTAAACCCTAGAAATGGTTGTGTGTGAAAATCCCAGTAACTGAGCAGATTGTGAAATACTCAGACACCAACAGCCATGCCACGCTCAAAACTGCTTAAATCTTATTTCTTTTCCATTCTGACATTCAGTTTGGAGTTCAGGAGATTGTCTTGACCAGGACCACACCCCTAAATGCATTGAAGCAACTGCCATGTGATTGGTTGATTAGATAATGCATTAATGAGAAATTGAACAAGTGTTCCTAATAATCCTTTCGGTGAGTGTGTGTATATATATATATATATATATATATATATATATATATATATATATATATATATACATATATATATATATATATATATATATACACTTTTTTTTATTCAAGTAAATTGGGGCACTTTTTGTCATTTCAGCATTTAACAAATTAGCAAACCAGCAAACAAATATTTGTCTTATTAATTAATAAATATACTAAATGTCTTATTGAAGGGCTTATTTTTTCAGGCTGGATGCTCTGAACACTTATTTTTTATCATTAGAATGCATCAAACAATAAACAGAAGGAAAAGACAGAACAGGTCTGACCTTTACAGAAATGTAATTTCATTGAATCTTCATGTAAAGTTTCACAAAAAAATATAACATTATAAACACATACAGATGGGACAATTATGCATCAGTGGTATTACCAAAAAAAAAATATATATATATATCATAATATTTTAGGAATCTTTCTCTTTTCTTGTTTTAAATCAACCTAAGAGATTTAAGAAATGTGGAAAAAGTAGGCTGTGCATTAGAGAACTTAATTAATGAAAGTCATTGGAGTATTATTGGTACCTTTATTCTAGATTATTATAATATAATCATATTTTTTAAGTGAAAGGATCTGGAAGACTCAAGGTGTTTGTCTATATGAAAAAAATCACATTGAAAAATTAAATGAATCAGTGTTGCATCCTTATTCACACAAAATGAGCAAGAACCGTCAACATCCATGTATTTTGCCACAGTATCATTTTCAGGATAAATGTTATGTAAGATCTCACAGTGAACTTCATTCATCTTATTGGGAAAGCAATACTTATGAGGTAACAATCTTATTGAAAGACTCAAGATCAACAGGGTGTGCAAATGACATCACAGACTAATGAATAAATGAATGAAGATTTCGGCGTCCCCATGACAACAGATTGCGCGCGTGCGTCAGATATAGATAGGTGTTGTGCGCGCGTTCGCATGTTACGTAATAGCCGAACACAGAGCTTCAATAGGCTAATCTGTTGGTTTTAGCATCTCTCCTCACCTTGCTGAAAACGATCGATATCACCCATGACACGTTTTGAAACACTAAAATAACTGACGTAAAGACCCTAGACGATATTTAGCGATACACAAAACGATAAAACGACGATTCATTTCTTTAAAAAAAATAAAGTGTTGTGATTTGTCAGCTAGCCGATCCGCTATCTTCGCTCCGTGCGCGCGCACGTATGTAACGGTACGGATAAACTGACGTTAATGTTCATTGTATGATTGTATTTTATTCTTACCGGACTATCATGCTTCATTATGATCCTCTTGACCAGCACAACTTGGCTGGTGTGATTCTGGTCTATCTCCCCTTTCTCCATCATCATCTTCTTCATCATTATGTCATCACATCCCGTGTGAGTAACATAGAATCCATCCTGCTGAGTGCATATCGGTGGTCCTCCACCTCCTTCCAGCTTTAACAGCGAGTTCAGCCGTCCAAAATATGAGTTTAGTCTTTCTATGAGTTATTTACATCCAGCAGAAACCAGACTGTACCGATAAAATGCTGCTGTCTCACTGTCTTTGCCGTGTGTTGGTGTAACGTGACTGCAGTGCGCAAAACAGCGCCGCCGCGCGGTGAGAGGGTGAAATAGCGCATGCGCAGCTGTTCCTGGACCAGCATCATGTGATGCTCTGGGTTCCTGTGCACTGGCGGATGCTGCCCTCAGCTGATCTGGACTCAGGGTGAGGGACCAGTTTCTCACTGGGCGAGTGACAGAGCTGCGTCACGCTTTATTACCTTATCAGAGGATGTTACCAAGGCTCACAGTGGAGGATGACTCTTCACTATCATTACTGATTACTATGGCCTTATCTATCTATCTATCTATCTATCTATCTATCTATCTATCTATCTATCTATCTATCTATCTATCTATCTATCTATCTATCTATCTATCTATCTATCTATCTATCTATCTATCTATCTATCTATCTATCTATCTATCTAAACACCCATCAATACCATCTATATATCTACCTATACATACATACTACATACATACATCTATACTTACATCCATCTCTGTACTATCTATCTATCTCTATCCATCTGTCATTTCCATCCATCCATTCACCTAGCCACTATTTACATTTATTTTTATCTTTTTAAATATATGTCTTATATAAATATGTCAACATTTATTAAATTGTTAAATTTTGTAATGTGGCCCTACTTATACACTTAGATTGTGCATAGTGAAATGTTTATTTATGTGCATTTTTAAATTTTAACTAACCTGAAATAGTACAATAATACATTAAATAAGAAAAGCAGGAAGCAAAATACAGAAAGCTAAGCTGAATATTGCATTTAAACACAATAATATTTTATATTATAAAATATAAAAAGATATTGGTAACACCTCCTTTTACAGTCCAGTTACCCATGTAAATACTATGTACTTATTTTAGTAACTACAATTACTGGGTAATAACTAGTACCCTGAACCTATACCCCTAAACCTACCCATATTAGCCAGTAATTTCAAGGTAAGTACACTGTAAGTACTGTAAAAGGAAGCATTACCAAAATACTATTTTATAAATGAAAATATTTGTAAAAGTTATTTTGTATTTATTATTTTTTTTTAATTGATAACTGGAATACAAGCTATTTAAGTTAATATATGTGATATTAATACTTTCGACTGAAGCAATTCCGTCTTAAGGCTTAATCCTGTTCATGGTTTGCCTCAATTAAGTTAAATGGCTCCCTCGGGCATCTGCGGCACCAGATCAGTTATCATGACGAGGAGCTGGTAAAGTTTGTTTATTTGTGTCACTAAGCAACCGGTATCCTCCTCTTACCAGCTGCTAGAGAGAGTTTGCCTGTGTGTCAATGTTTCCCAATGGGACAGTAAAACATTTTGCACATGATACATTCCCTATTGGTTTTCACAATTAGGTGTCAGAAAATAACTTAACCAATGCTAAAATGGCTTTAGCAAGTGGACATTGGGTTGACAAAGCAATTGTAGGGGTCCCACCAAGCCCAAGGTAAGTAAGTTTACTGCTTACATTATGTGTCTCTGTCTTTTGTGATGACTAAATGAAGATTGCTAGACTCACATTACACTTGTTTACAGATATGGCCATGCGATGACTGTCGCAGGAAATATTGCGTTCTTGTTTGGAGGAGCATCGAGCGCGATCACAGAGGTGTGTGAATCTAATAAACTGCTGAAAACTGCACTTATTTCAGTGTTCATTAAAAGATCGATGCGTTTGAAACAATAAGAACTATTTTTCCGTCCTTAGGGTGACCCTCCGATATATCTTAATGACTTTTACATGATTACAGGTAGGCTACTTTTGGTCAAATATTTTGCATGAATTGGTTTTGTTCATTTGTTTAATTCTTTTAACTTTCTCTTCTGTTTTAGTTTCATCTAATGGAGTAACATGGGAGCTGATGCCCCAGAAAGGTGACGTTCCCACAGTAAGAGAAGGACACACTCTATGGTAATGATATTACACTATAGGTTTTTTCATGTTTTTTGAAAGATGTCTCTTCTGCTCACCACGGCTGCATTTACTGGATCAGAAATACAGTAATATTGTGAAATATTATAACTAGAGAGCTGATTTATTAAATTACTATCTGACTATACTATATTAAATGCATATATTGTATTAACAAACTATGTTATATTGCTAAAAGTTTGTTATCTTGATTTAAACTCTCACACGATTGTTCCTAATCTTGTGTCTAGTTCAATAACAGTGAACATTCAGATTTGAATGTTGAACGTCTATTCAACTATACAGTGTCATTATTTCTGTGTTGCGATAATTCAAATGATCACAGAAGTACTTGGATAAAGGTTTATAATTCGGATATAAACACTGATGACTACAGTAGCGATCGTATTTTTACGATTTTGAACGTAACTTGGCGTTACTGTAGTAGGAGGAGAAACATGACTGCTAAAAAACTGTGGCTGTGTTTGTAATCTTCCCCAACACCCTCATTCACCATTCCCTACATTACTTCACTTATAAAGTTTACTTGAAGGAGTGAATGAAAACGAGTGAGTGAATTGAGACACTGAGTGACACTTGGTTATGTTTGACAGCAGATCTTCTAACACTCATTGATGGAGTGTAGCTTTGCATTTCTTAAACAACCATGTATGAAGACACATCATGGCCATATTCCAGGATGACAATGAAGATTCACCAGGCTCAAACATGAAGCATGAAGAATCATTTTCACACATGAATCGTCTCCTCTGAGTCCAGAGCTTAAACTCATTGAGAGTTTTTGGGATGTGCTGGAGGAGACTTTACAGAGTGCTGGACTCTTGCATTGTCAATACAAGATCTTGACCAAAAATATATTTCAATTTATTAGGGCTGTTAAATGGTTAATCGTGATTAATCGCAGCCAAAATAAAAGTTTGTGTTTACATAATATATGTGGGTGCACTATGTATAATTATTTTGTATAAATAAATACACACGCTTGTATACTGTATATTTAAGAAATATTTTCATGTATATACTGTAGATTTATGTATAATTTATATTATATATGAATATAAATATTTTATATATAAATAATATTTTTTTCTTAAATATACATGCATGTGTGTGTGTGTGTGTGTGTGTGTGTATATGTGTGTGTGTATATATATATATATATATATATATACACAAAATAATTATACACAGTGCACCCACATATATTATGTAAACACAAACTTTTATTTTGGATGCGATTAATCATTTGACAGCCCTACAATTTATTAATGAATAGCCACTTGAGATGCAACATCTCATTTTCAAGAGGGTCCAATACATATAACATAAAACAACAACAACAACAAAAACACACACTCATTGAGCTACTAAGCAGCTCACACCATTACCATAAACCTAATACACATCATAGCTCTGACACCATTATACAATTGAAACCATAGTACAGGAAATTCAGTAAACAAAAAGGTGCTACATAAGAAGGACTGAGGTTGAATCAACAGGAGATAAATCAATTAGACGATTCCACTAAACAAATGACAATTGCAAGCAATACTATTCAGTCCAAGATCAGTAGCATGCACATAGTGTTTAGATATTGGAATAGGGATACTCCAATTTTTTTGGAAATAGGCTCATTTTACCACTCCCTCAGAGTTAAATAGTTTGGTTTTACTATTTTCGAATGTATTCAGCCATATATATATATATATATATATATATATATTTCGAAGAATATCAGTAACCAGACAGTTTCTGGTCTCATTGACTTCCATAGTATATTTCTTTCCTACTATGGAAGTCAATGGGACCAGAAACTGTCTGGTTACTGTCTGATATTCTTCTAAATATCATAAAATCGGCTGAATGGATTTGAAAACGGTAAAACTCAAACGTTTAACTCTGGGGGAGCGGTAAAATGAGCCTATTTCCAAAAAAAGAAGTGGAGTATCCCTTTAGATAAGATGGACCTCAAGAAAAGAGGAAGATTGTTCCAATCACTAGTAGCATTATAGTGAAAAGATTTTTTTTTACCAGTGGCTGATTCCTGGTACTGTAAAGACAAGAGATTGCATATCTCGAAAAGGATACAAAGAACTACGTGGAACCAAGAGTTCTCTCAGATATGGAGGACATTCGTAATAGGCACATTTAAAAATATAAAGAAACCAATGAAAGTCTCTTTTTGATTTCAGCTGAAGCCATTTCAATGATGCATACATTATTACACAATGGTGTGTTTTAAAAGGACAAATCTACAGAGTTAAAAACAACATTGAGTGGCTTAAGAGCAGCTTCACTAGTGTTCATGTAAATAATATCATCAGGTCAGGTCACATTTATTTATATAGCGCTTTTCACAATACAGATTGTATCAAAGCAGCTTCACAGTGATAACATGAAAGTAGTACAACACAGATCAACAATATTGCTAAACACTAAATAACCCCAACTGAGCAAGCTCAAAGCAAGCCAAAAGCAAGGCGACAGTGGCAAGGAACCAAACTCCATCAGATTGGATGGAGAAAAAACCTTGGGAGAACCCAGGCTCAGTCGGGGGCCAGTTCTCCTCTGGCTTACATTCATATTGTTTATATATAAATGTTAAATATAATATTGTTTAAGTATAAAACGGCGCCATAACATATCGCAGGCGCTGAGTCGTCTCTTCACAGGCGTTGAGTCGTCTCATCACAGGCGTTGGGGCATCCGAAATCCCCGTGAGAGGCTGGACACAAAACTGGACCTGACGAACGCCATTTTTCTCGGGACAAGCGTCCCGAGATAACAGCAGAAAGGCAGATGGGAAATAATTAGCATAGCTGATGTTCATAATGATTTCCATTATACGGGAGTCGTTGTTAGAAAACCACTATCTCACAAACTCTCCGTAACCTGAACTCTCCGCAACCCAACCATACGCGCCGACCCGTTTGACTAAGGCTGTCGAGCCCCACTGTCGCGGTATTGCGTTTCAGTGGCAAACGGTTCCGTATGGCATAACAGAGGACTAGAAGGTAAGCATTATGTGAATGCTTGACTAAAGAGAAGCGTCTTTAATCTAGTTTTAAACTGTGTCAGCGAGTCAGAGCCTCGGACCGTATCGGGAAGGCCATTCCAGAGTTTTGGAGCTAAATGCGAGAACGCCCTCCCTCCTTTACTGGACTTAGATATCCTAGGAATGACCAGAAGCCTTGAATTTAGTGATCTTAAGGAACGCGGTGGATTGTAGGGCGAAAGAAGGTCCGTTAAGTACATAGGAGCTAATCCATTTAGGGCTTTATAGGTCAGTAGTAGTATTTTGTAGTTGATGCGGAACTTAATAGGTAACCAGTGCAGAGATGATAAAATCGGTGTTATATGATCATATTTTCTTGACCTAGTAAGAACTCTAGCAGCTGCATTTTGTACTAACTGTAGCTTGTTTATTGAGGATGCAGCACAACCGGCTAATAAAGCATTACAGTAATCTAGTCTCGAGGTCATGAATGCGTGAACTAATTTTTCAGCATCAGAAACAGATAGCATGTTATGTAGCTTAGCAATGTTTCTAAGGTGGAAAAAGGCTGTTCTTGTAACATATGAAATATGATTTTCGAAAGACAATCATCAGAGTCAATAATGGGCAATATCAACTGGGATATTTACCTTTTCCTAACTTCAAATGTAAAGCAATGAAATGGTTGTGAGGAGCATGAATATGATGATAGCATTGATGTAACTAACATCACAACATTTATTTCCATCAAGAGGTGCATATATATATATATACAGTATTTACACACTTAATTTTGATGATAAAAGTGACATAATCAAAACATGCTTTCCATTTTCCCATAGTGTTGTGAAAGGAAAACTCTATTTGTTTGGAGGCTCCTCACATCCTGACGCTAAAGAGTGTCTCCCAGGCGTCTATTGCTTTGACATTGGTAAGACACTACACTGCAAAAAAATATTGTTGGTTTAACTTAAAAAAGTAAGTAACCTGGGTTGCCTTAAAATTTTAAGTTGATTGAACTGGAAAAGTGAGTTGATACAATGAAGGAGATTAATTTAATCATCAGAAACTCAAAATAATAAGTTATCTCAACTAAATAAATTATTTAAGTTGATTTAACAAAAGAAAAAATGTTTTGATAACAAATCTTGAAAATGTATTTTTTCACAGTGTAGACCATTTATTGTGCATACTACTGTGAGTGTCACTGCATATGACTACTTTAGATGAAAATGAATAGCTTTTGTTGTTTAGTTAAGTTGCGTAATGTTTTGTCTTGTCATTCTCAGTGACGTTGACGTGGGAGAAGCTGCTCACTGCCGGCGTGTCTCTGCGGACACTGAGACACAGCGCAGCAGCTCTGGGAGAGAATATCTATGTGTACGGAGGGATTTCGGGTGAAGTCCCGACTGGAGATCTCATGATGTTCAACACAGGTCAGTACTGTGAGGACTTCACCAATCCCTGTCCATCTCAGACACTGGACGGCGTTATTAAAGTCTCTGTGGACCAGAAGTTGCAACCGAGTTTCCTTTAGTGTTGTGAAATATTCCCAAGTGAAACATAATATTGAGGTCTGGGTTTTATTTTAGCGCACCTCCTCTCCATCTCTCGCTCATTGCAGTCTGACAGTTGGAGGGAAGTGGTTAAGGATATCAAAACCAAAGGCGTCAAACTGACGAAGGAACGAAGATTACCACGACAAACTAACTTTTTTGTTTTATTAACTTGCAGAGATTAATTGTTCACCACAAGACTTGTAATGAGCGCCAACAGAGTAAATAGGGTCAATTCTGATTGACTTTAAACGTGTTCAGCAATGTAAAGTTGTCACGTTTTTTTGTGGGTTGAGATGAAAGACAACAGAAACAAATTATCTTTGTTAAATGTTAGAATTGTAAGACATTAAATGTGTTTTTAATATTCATATACACATTTTGATGACATATAGTGATACCTATTATGTCTCATGCAGCCGTTAAATGATATTAATTCTTCTGTTTATTATGAAAATGTTCACATGATGTCATGTTTTATAAGTACAAATATGCTTGATTGACTGATGTTTCGTAATATTGAAAATTACATTTTTAAATAATGAATTAAAATCACATCACACATTCTTATCATTTTAAATCATGGAGATTATTTCATATGGTTTTGTGGTTGGTTATGTTTATACAAGTGGTTAAAGGTTGGGAATCTCCAGCTATTATGAAATAACTGAGTTTGGTAACACTTTAGTTCAGGGTCCAGTTCTCACTATGAACTAGTTGGTTGTTAGTATGCACATTACTAATATTAAAACACATAAAGCACATATTAATGCCCTAATCCACGCAATACCTAAACGTAACAACTACCATACTAACTATAAACATTAAAATAGGAGATTATTGAGGCAAAAGTCATAGTTATAGTCAGAGGTCATAGTCATAGTTAATAGCTTTTTAACTATAGTTAAAGGAGTAGTTCACTTTAAACAAAAACTTTTGCTGATAATTTACTTACCCCCATGTCATCCAAGATGTCCATATCTTTCTTTCTTCAGTCGAAAAGAAATTAAGGTTTTTGATGAAAACATTCCAGGGTTTTCTCCATATAATGGACTTCAATGGGGTCCAAACGGTTCAAGGTCCAAAAGACAGTTTCAGTGCAGCTTCAAAGGGCTTTAAACGACACCAGACGACGAATAAGGGTCTTATCAAGAGAAAAACGATCGGTCATTTCAAAAATAAATAAATAAATAAAATAAATAATTTTTTTAGTTTTATAAGCACAAATGGTCGCCTTGCTCTGTTCTGTGATGCGCGTTCGTGACTCTCCTGTTCGAACTCGTTCATCAAAGTGAACAAATCTTTTTTTCGAGTCATTTGGTTCATACTCCAAAAAAAGGTTTGTTCATTTTGATGAACGAGTTCGAACAGGAGAGTCACGAACGCGCATCACAGAACAGAGCCCTATTTACTCACTCTTATGTTTTTCCAAACCCCAAAAGCATAATGAAAGTCAAGAAATATTTGAGAGAAACATTTTTTTTTTAAATATTTGGATGAAGTGTCCTGTTAGTAACTAACTGTATGTTTATACTTTACTTCTTTTAGTGTCATTGAATTGGATGCCTATTAAAACTACAGGAACTCTACCTTCAGAAAGGTAAATAGTGATCTGACTGAATATGAGATTTAACTTTACAACTGTGAGCAAAAAAAAAACATATAAAACAGTACATATATTGTAACTTTAGCTGACTGAATGATTGTTGAAAATGAAGCCGTAATCCTGGGCCATCTGTTTCAAACTACCGTTTTAACAGCTGAATTCATTTTGTGGTTTTCCTATTCCAGAGACTCAAGGCCAGCATCTGCTGTCTTTTCATCTGATCTTGTTCTTCCTCTTTTGTTCTGCAGATATAATCACTCACTTGCTGTGGTCGGAGAGCAGATCTTCTTGTTTGGTGGATGTTCTGAGGATGGGTCTCAACTCAAAGACATGTATGCATTGAATACAGGTACAGCGGATACATTTTAAATGATGATTCCCACCCTTTGCACAGTGCATTTCTGCGAGGTTTACCGTCTAAAAGTGCAGAACAATGCGAGATAAAAAAAGGTTTGTGCCAGCAGCCGTCATTCAGAGGAACAAAATGCACAGATGACACAGAAATGTTATTTATTTAGTTTATTATTATATTTATTTTCTAAAGTATATGGTCTGTGTTTGTTTCAAAAATGTGAGGATAACTCTCTCTGACTCAAATCAAAAATCTACAAATCTAAAATCAATCAATCAATCAATAATTTTTTTATTTACATAGCGCTTTACAACAACCATGAGTTGATCAAAGCGCTGGACAGGTAAAAAAAAAAAAAAGATAACATATATTTTTATTTTAATATTAATAATATTTATTAATAATATTAATAATATTTAAAAAAATAAAAAAAATAAATAAATAAATAAATAAATAAATAAATAAAAATAAGAGATTTACAGGTACAAAAAATAATACAATTACAGGTACAAAAAAGTTTACAACCTTACAACAACAGGAATACTGGGGTATAGCTTTGCACCGAAAGATTGCAGTTATAATTGAAGGACTAATTCGTCTGACTGTAATGAACTATGTCTTTTCCCCCATAGAGACTCTGGTGTGGGAACAGTGTCAGGTAAAAGGAGAGTCTCCTGTTGTTTGTGCCGGTCAAACCTTTACGTCACATCATGACAAGGTACACTAGAGTACATGACTGGGTTTATACGCTACTGTTCAAAGGTTTGGTTTCAGTATGATTTAAAAAAAATAATAATGAATACTTATATTCAGCAAGGACACATTAAATTGATTCTAAAGTGACTGTAAAGACTTTTTTAAAAAGAATTGTGGCACATTAGAATGATTTCTGAAGGATCATGTGACACTGAGGACTGGAGTAATGATGCTGAAAATCCAGCTTTGATCACAGGAATAAATTATATTTTTTAAATATATATCAATAGAAAATAGTTATTTTAAATTGTAATAATATTTCACAATTTTACAATTTTACTTTACCTTGGTGAGCAAAAGAGACTTCTTTCAAAAACATCTTACACCCCCAATCTTTTGAAATGAAAAAACTCAGAAATGCAGGACGAAAAGTCTTTAAAGATTTCGGACAAAACTAAAGTATGAGCAAAAGTAAAAATGGTGTTTGAACTTTTCTTATGTCACACTTTTCATATAATACACTGTTATTATTTTGATTCAGGATATTTACTTATTTGGGGGAACAATCACTAATCCAGACGGAGCGGTATCATCCAGCAATGAAATTCACAAATTAAGCATCGGTAAGATGAGAAGCCAAACTGAGAAACTCAGTGAATGAACAGACACTAACACTCTTCCTGTTTCACCAGCAAAGATGAAGTGGAAGGTCCCGCTGTATGTGGGCATCCCTCCCGCCAGACGTCACGGACACGCGGCTTTCATCGTCCACAGTCATGTATGTGAGTCTGTTTTACATACACTGCCATTCAAAAGCCTGGGAACACTCGACTCACACTGTTTCTCAGGATCACAGAAACAATTAATCTAAAGGCTTCTGCTTAACTGATTTCCATTTCTTTTTTTTTCTTTTTTTAATGAATGAGTTGAAGGAAAAGCTGCATGAAATGCTTAATGCATATCGTTCCTTCTTCAAAAAGCATTTCATGATGCACCTCATGAAGTTGCTTGATGAAAGTCCAGAATAAGCAGAGCTGGAATGTAGACAGTAAAAGTTACAAAATGTAAAAAGTAGTCAGAATGAAGGATGAATAGATGTGTCCAAATGTTTGATATGACATGTCAGTGTTACTTTCATATGGTTATTACAATTATAGTATTTATTGATATTTTGAAATATCTTTTATGTTTAATTTTTCAGTTTAAGTTTAGTTGGTTTTAGTAATTTTTTACCAAAACCAGTAATTTTTTAACTTTACCACTGTAAAAAAATCTTTTCATGATTAGTAATCACAACATTTTTTCTTTTGTCAAATCAACTTACAGTTTTTTTTATTCGCTTTGGTACTATTTTCACAAGTAAGGTGTACATTTTCAAAACTCTTAGTGCTAATATCACAACAGATCATCAAAAGTGCACTTTTTTCAAACATTTCATCGTGTTTTCAACTGTGTTAGTACAATTCACACAATCACAAAGTATCCTTTTCACAACACAAAATAAGTGTTTCATCTACTGTTTCATTCACAGTAACTGCCTTTCATAAAGCTCTTACTATCAAACTTTTGATTTGCATCTCTTTTTGTTCAGTTTAATACTTTTGTCTATTATTTAATCCAACAGATCTTAATGGTTAATCAATTAATCATTTGGTAAACCTATAGATTTTCATTTCAGCAATATACAGTATATGGATTTTGAGAACTACAGAAAGAAAATGTGTGTTTGTATGAATATTTAAATTACATGTAACCACACATGATGAATACTCGTTATAGCTAATTGATTTCACATAGTGGTAACCACATTTGGCCACTATATACTGTAAATGATTGTAGAGGATGTCTTCATTGATCCTTCACTTGATTACATATGGATATTTTGAAATTATAGATTATGTAAATGTTGGGTACTGTAAGTGTATTGCCTAATGTTACAGTAAAACTGTGTAATCTGTCTTTTACAGTATATTACTGTAGCATATTCATTTCAGCACTTCTAAGGCCGATTTGAAACATGTATCTTGCATTGTTTGCTGTTGGATGAATTGATTGTTAAAAGTACTAAACTGAAAGAAGATCATATTGTTGTGTTTCAGTGATTAAACCAAATGTTCTCATTACATATTACAATAATCTTGTGTTTGAAATAATGATTACGTGGACTGAAAACATGTGCAACTGACTGAAAGCATTATATCAGGTTTTGAAAGAATGACTAGCTGCGTTACAAGTGTGATCAGTTTGGATTTTTGTACTAAGAGTTTTGAAAATGTACACCTTGATTGTGAAAATAGTACCAAAGCGAATAAAAAAAACTGTAAACAATTTATTTAGTTCAGATAACATATAATTTTGAGTTTCTGATGATTAATTCATTCTCCTTCATTGTATTAACTCACTTTTTCCATTTCAATGAACTTAAAATTTTAAGTTAAACCAACAATAAGCATTTGTTAACATTAGTTAATACATTAACATAAACTAACAATGATAATAACTCAAATGAATAAATGCTTCTGAAGTACAGTATTTTTTTTATTCCTAACTAATGTTAATAAATGAAACATTATTGTAAAGTGTTGCTTAATTTTCTTACAGTATGTGCTTTTTACTGTAAATAATACGATTTGTTGTTTTTACTAAAAATGTTCAATTTAACAGTTTTTTACTGTATAATTCCACAGGATGTTATGTTATTTTTTTTATTTTTTTTTACTTGCTAACCTAAGGTTTTACAGTTAAAATTACAACAACAAACAAACAGCACTGGTACATGTTTAACAGATGCGAAATGTGTTTTAGTATTTTAGATGTAACTTAGTTGATTTTAAAGTGAGTTTCTTTCTTCTTGGTTGCAGCTTTATGTTTTTGGGGGCAAAAATGAAGAGCAAGAATTTAATGACTTGAAAATAATGAAATTGATAAACCCCTCGGAGAGACAGCCAGGTACTTAATGTTACCGACTCCTAAACACCAATCACCTGTTTTACTTTTATTTGAGCTTGATCTATTACTTCCTGCACACTGTTATATAGTGATGAAGGAGATTTTATCTGAGTTTGGACTGCAGGGTGTCAGTAATAGGTGGGTGCGTTTCTGTGACTAAAACACCCAGTTTCATTACCAGTTTCATATGAAAGTAACATTCTGTTACTCAAATCATTTCCTCTTGATCAGCTTCGCACCGACAAAAATTCCCAACGTGAAGTACGAGCTGAGTCCGTCTCCAGTGACCGTGAAGAGCTACAGGAGTGAAAACATTCAGGTGATTTATGCATTACAAACATCCCAGGCATTTCAATTAAAACATTTATATGTTTAAGGCTTTGCATTTGGAGTCGTTGACAGTTTACACTACCGTTTAAAATTTCGGGGTTGGTTAGAGATTTTTATTATTATTAATTTTTTTTTTTTCCAAAATGAAGCTTTAAATTGGTCAAAAGTGACATTAATGTCATTTATAATGTTACAAAACGTTCTATTCATCAAAGAATCATGAAAGAAATGTATCACAGTCTCCGCAAAAATATTCAGTAGCAAAAACATGAGCAGCAAATCATCATATTGGAATGATTTCTGAAGGATCATGTGACACTGAAGACTGCAGTAATGAGGCTCACATGAATGAATCACAACATTCAAATAGAAAACAGTTTGTTTGTTTTTTCCCCAATTGTAATATTTCACTATTTTACTGTATCATAAATGATGCCTTGGTGAGCATAACATACTTCTTTAAAAAAAACATAACATTTTAAGGGATCATGACATTTGATCTTTTGACATAAGAGGTCTCTATACTTTATGCAAGTTTCGTAGTTTAAAGCGTTCTCCTCATTATGAACAAAGTGTTTATTTGATCAAGCTCCAAAAAACAACTCGCTGTGATATTGTAAGATCTGTGACGTCACATGGGCATTTGCATATGACTGCCTCCAGAGCAAGACATCGACGAATAGTTAAACATCATCACATCATAGGCCCCGCCCACTAGTGTTCAGTCACTTAACGCTGACATTTGCCTACACTGGATGTGGGGTTGGGTATCGAGATCTATTTTAAAACCGGTAACAAATTTCCAAAAAAACATTTCAATTCCGCTTATCGATTCCTGACTTTGTTGACATATATCGTTTTTGTGCATGCAGATTCGTTATTTTAAATGTAGACGCGCGGTAAGCCCTCTCATAATAGAAGCGACGCGGTCGCAACTTGCATGCGGTGCGGCACAATCGTTTTTCCAGACGATTGTTTTAAAATCGTTTTTGTTTTGTTTAAAATGGAGATCATGATTACATACATCAAATAACTACAAAGAATAACATGATTTAGTCTATTTAAAAAATATATATTTATTTGAAAACGTATTAATTCACTGTGTCATTCATAAATACCTGTTTCATTAATGAATGATTCACCATATTTTAATGAATCTCTTGAGTCTTGAATAAATGATTCAATAAAAAAAATACAGGAGTACTAATGTAATCAACACAATCTTTATTTGAAGAGACTCCTTGCGCTTTAGCCAGTTTAATGGTTATGGCTTAAAATTGGCAAGAATAAAAGGTAGAAATATTCATTCTTCAAGTATTTATTCTCCAAAAAATACTGGAATCAGAAAAAAGAATCGGAATCGCTTAAATTGAAACAATACCTAACCCTAACTGGATGTGAGCGTCGCGTCAAATGCAAATACAAGCCATTATAATGACTGATGCTGTCTACACTGATACACTATACAGATGTCTGTTCAGTTTCTGATGAACTCCACACACTTGAGTCTGTCGACAACAGGACAAATGAAAGAGGGAAAGAAGGTTCGTCCAGTTTAAACGGCTCATTTGTGTCTCTGTGAAGACTTCAGAAGGATCCCAGCATCTGAAACAAGTGGATGGTTTATTTTAATGGCGTCGCAGGGTTATATGTTTGTTTGGAGCATTTGACTGAAGATTGTTTTGTCAGCGAGGCACAATTAATGGAGAGCTCACAAAGAAACTTTAGTTGAAAGATGAACCAGCAAATGTATTGAATCTGACAAACACCAACATAAGTAAATGATTTCATAATGCTTTGTCTGTAAATTATGCTTTTATGTGGATGGAAGAGGGTCGGAATAAAGGTTGAAGGGTTCTTTAACATTATAATACCACAAGGGACATATAAAAAAATTTAAATACATGTCATGATGACCCCTTTAAATGTTAGTTTACATGTGTTGGAGAATTCTGCTTGTCCTATGTACATGTGAGAGAGGCACGCATGGGTCTGAATGAGGTAATGCCGAGCAAAGGCAAGTCAAGTGAGGACAGGAGAAGAAACTGGGTGAAAGGGGCATGGAAAAGTACCTGAAAATCATGTATAAAGCCATTTTTAAAAGATACGCATGCGCAAAGGAGATCGTCCCAATTGGAAATAAAATAATGATGCTGGTGTTTTCAATTCGGGACAAGTGATAAGGAGGAGCTGAGCGCTAATTGGGTATCACTAGGCCAAAAGGCAAGTCAAGTAAGGACAGGAGAAGAAACTGGGTGAAAGGGCATGGAAAAACACCTGAAAAATCATGTATAACGCCATTTTTAAAAGATACGCATGCGCAAAGAAGGTTGCCACAATTAAAAAAATAAAATAATGATGCAGGTGTTTTTAATCTGGTAGGAGTAAAAAGGAGGAGCAAAGAGGGAAAAGATAACGAGTTGAGTGCTAATTGGATATCACAAGACAAAAAGAAGGTATAAGACTTGGCCACTGATTGTTGTAAACTTAGATGCTTGGCCACATCTCACTTTGTTGACCTGTTCAATAAAGTAACTTCTTCTGAGACCTGAAACCTCGACTCTTGACCTCGACCAGACTTTGATGATTTGAATTGAGACTGAAAATCTGCCACAACACATGTAGATTTTAGCCTTAACCACTTAACTGTCACCGTCCCACAGGTGGGACGTTTGCCGCTATATTTTTAAAACAATAATATCTTAGTAAATACCTTAAATAATATTGACAAACTATATATCATTTGAAAGCTTACAATCTCTAGTTTCTATATTTGGTGACTGATTTTCAAAATATATTACAGAGGAGCCATAATTTATCAATATAAAACAAGAATATTTTCATACTCATAAGGCGTGTTCAGACCTTTATTTTAAAATAGCAGTAAACATGAAAAATCATGAAAAAATGGTAGAAACCTCAGTTTGTTTTCATGGCAAAAGTTCAAAAGATAGAATCCATTCAATTATTTTGGAAAAAAAAGGTCTGAAAAGTTTGAAATATCAAGAAAAAAATAATAAATTCACCATTTGTGACGTGGCAGCTAGCTATGACTTACATGCGTGTTCTTTGTATGTGTTTCTTAGAGGTTCAATTCATATCAAAATCTGCCCATGCTACTTCTGAATAGGATCTCTACTTCAGAAATTGTATGAAAATTGTGAAAATAATGGTTCATATCACTCAAAACACGAATGGAAATGCAGGCGCCCTTATATGGGCAGTAATGGAGTCTGATTGTGCCCTAGTGAAAAAGTTTGGTACTGCGCTCAAACAAAATCTCACTGAAAGCTCATTTTTTGAGATATCAACCTAAAATTTGAAACACAACTTGTTCAGATTTTTGGCTTTGATCTTTCTGCCATTTTAGAGTAGCCCAGGTTTTGAAAATATATATTTTATGTAAAATATGAATAATTAATATTTTTACATTGTACATTTCCATAAACTCAAACTTCTATAACTTTTTTTCTGTTTCACTTTCTTAATTTATTTCACTTCTACAAAAATCTGCCAAATGTCTTCTTTAAAACAAGACCAATCATATGTCTATATTCCAAAGCATTCTTGAATTACAACCATTTAAGTTCGAAATGTGCATTTTCATGTCTATTCAAAAAAGGGGGGGTGACAGTTAACAGGTTAAATATACTGTAAATAAATATATAAGGGAAAGTGTACACTGAAAAAAGTGAACAAGGCATGTCATTACTCTAAAGAAATTTTTATACTTGATGTAACACAAAACAATTAATTTTCTATCTAGCCATCAGTTTAATGTAAAATTTTTCGTTGATTTAAATTAAAAGTAAGTATTGTTAGTGTAAAGTAAATGGATTTCTTTAAATTAAAGTAAAAATATTGGTTTCCGTTGTCACGTGACTTCTGACGTCATCCGTGCCGTGGTCGTGCGTGAGACGTTCAGCTTTCCGCCATCTTGTTAAACCGCATGGAAGAACTCAGCGTGGGAAAACGGGAAGCAAGAAAATTGGTAAGTAATTTTAAACATATGTTTGGGCGTGTTATAAACATAATATATCAGGGCTTGACATTAACACCCGCCATTCGCGTGTGGGTTTCAGCTGTGGTGTGTAACAAAGTAATGTTACTCCCTCTATCATTTTGGTGGGTTGAGTCTTCTCAAAAGGCATCTCTTATACGATAATCGCGTTGCGCATTAGAACAAACACACGCGATTCTTTTGAGTTTATGAATGCAATTTCTAATAATCAAAAGTTGTTCAGATTAGTCATCGCGTAAGATTAGTTCAGAGCGCGCGCGCGCACGCGCGCACTCAAACCAGAGATGTACGTGCGATGTAATTAGCCTACATCATAGATTCATTAAGTTAATCATACAGTGATTGACAGGTTTTGTTCTATTTCACCAGCGAATAGTTTCACAGAAATATCACATCAGAACCATTAGTGCATTGGATGGCCAGCTCTGTTTCAACAAGAGGAGGTAAAAGCATTTATTTGTAATGAAATTTTTTTAAATGTGACTAATCCTGAATTTACCATAGTTTTTATAATTGAATTTTGGTATGTAGTATTTTTGAAAATGTCTTGGATGCCCTAATTATAACTTTTGTTGTTTAATGCTTTGTGTTTATGTATTTTTACAACTAATTCTGAAAGTAAAATCACTTTTTTCTGTTTCTCTTTCTTGTAGATTAATGCCGAATTTTTTTCTTATCACGACCTTACCTTTGCAATCAAGATTTATGGCCTCTTTGGACAGACAGAGCTCTCAGCTTCTCCAGGTGATCAGGAGCGAAGGTGGACTCCTTCGTGAAAAAACTAAGGATACTATAAAAGTTATGGATCAGATATTGGTTGCATGAGAACAAAATTGCTTGTGGCAATCAATTTAGTAGTGTTTTGGTCTAATAAAAACAATACATTTTGTAGAGTCCGGACATAGACGTCAGAAGAGAGTGCCTGCTGAAGTGCCTGATCATGTACCTTGGTGAAGATGCAAGCTGTCTGATCAAAGAATACCAGGTAATGTAGACAAATTGCTGAAATTTTGTCCAACCATGTTTGCCTTAAAGGGTTCGTTCACCCAAAAATGAAAATTAAGTCATTAATTACTCACCCCCATGCTGTACCAACCCCGTAAGACCTTCGTTCATCTTCGCAACACAAATGAACATATTTTGATTAAATTTGAGAGCTGTCTCACTACCACATTGGCTTCCTAAGGGACTGGCTCTTGACGGCCCAGAAAGTCAATGAAGAAAATGTTTAAATATCCCAGGTGACTACGGTGGCTCAACTATAAGTTTATCAAGCGACGAGAATACTTTTTGTGCGAAAAAACAAACAAAAATAACGACTTTATTCGACTATTCCTTTTCTTCCTTGTTGGCCTGAAACGAGACTTCCTTAGATTTCCACGACGCATGCGCGAGAATTGCGATCTCCTTCAACTACTTCATTTCAGTTCTCGCGCAATTTAATTTAGTTTAATTTAATTTAGTAAGTTTGGTAGTGACATATCGCTCAAAAGTAATTGTTATCATTTACACATCGGCCTGTGTGACTTTCTACCACAGAATACAAAAGAATGTATTTTGAAGAAGGAGTAGTTCACTTTAAAAAAAAGTTTTGCTGATAATTTCCTCACCCCCATGTCATCCTAGATGTCCATGTCTTTCTTTCTTCAGTCGAAAAGAAATTAAGGTTTTTGATGAAAACATTCCAGGATTTTTCTCCATATAATGGACTTCAATAAACCCCAAATGGTTCAAGGTCCAAATGAGTTTCAATTTTCTGTTCTGTGATGCGCGTTCGTGACGTCACGTAATACACAATTATGTTGAAACGAACGTGCATCACAGAACAGAGCAAGGCGAGCATTTGTGCTTATAAAACTTATTATTTTTTAAATGCCCGATTGTTTTGCTAGATAAGACCCTTATTTATCGTCTGGTGTCGTTTAAAGCCCTTTGAACAGTTTGCACTGAAACTGTCATTTGGACCTTGAACCGTTTGGTTCCCAATGAAGTCCATTAAATGGAGAAAATCCTGTAATGTTTTCATCAAAAACCTTAATTTCTTTTCGACTGAAGAAAGAAAGACATGGACATCTTGGATGACATGGGGGTGAGTAAATTATCAGCAAAAGGTTTTTTTTAAGTGGACTAATCCTTTAAGAGCCCCCCATTCACTTGCATTGGTTTTGTGTCCATACAATAACAGTGAATGGGGGCTGTGCTGTTCTGTCACCAACGCTGTTCAAAATTCTGCAGAGTACAGTAATTCATACTGGTTTGAAATGACAAGAGAAATTTAAACGATGACAGAATTTTTATTTTGAATTACTTAGGGATGGGCAACGATTAATCGCGATTAATTGTTAGCAAAATAAAAGTTTGTGTTTACATAATATATGTGTATGTAGTGTGTATAATTAATTTGTATATATAAATACACACACACACACACACACACATGCATGTATATATTTAAGAAATATTTGCATGTATATACTTTATATATATTTATACATAATTAGTATTATATATAAATATTTGACATGTTAATAACACATTTTTCTTAAATATATACATGCATGTGTGGGTATTTATATATACAAATTAATTATACACACTACACACACATATATTATGTAAACACAAACTTTTATTTTGCTAACGATTAATCGCGATAAATCGTTGCCCATCCCTTGAATTACTCCTTTAATAGGGGTTGGTTCACCCCAAAATGCATTTTGAACACTGTTGAGTGGATTGATAAATGCCTCTGATTGGCCATTGTGGTACTGCACTCAACAAATATGTCTGTGATTGTCTACAATGGTCAGCAACTGGGAGCCTTTGAAAGTGTTTAAAAGCATTTTCAAAGCTAAAGAGAGTGTAAAAGTACATCGTCACCCAAAAATGAAAATTGTCATCACTTACTCTACTCTTGTAATAAACCCTACAAATTTTATTGAAGATATTTTAATTAAAGTTAACAACAGATGTTTGGGCTCTACATTGACCTTAGTAGTACAGCTAACTAAATTTTGGGGCTGGGGGTTTTTTTCTTCTTCCACAGTCCCTCAATTGCTCTCTGTTTTTGTATGTTTTTAGGATGACCAGAGGGAGGAAGCGGAGAGAGAATTTGAAAAGACCACTATGGCATTTTTTGTGATCTGTGAAAGTGATGCTCTTAGTCGTGTGCTGGACATTTCCATTGCCATTGAAGGTGTGGAAGTACTGAAGGAGTTGCCCACTGTTGCCTGTGCCTGTGCCATGATGTTTGGACTCGTTTATGCACTGAACCTAAAATATCCTGAAGGACTCAAATATACTTTTGAGGCCTTTCAGATAATAATCATGGACATAGAGAGTAAGCAGATGAGCCGAAGGGTGCAGAACCTCTCTTCAAAGCTGCAGGGGTAAATTTGTTTCCTTTGACCCAGCTACAATTTTCTGCTGAAGTTTGATGTTTACATTGTTAGACATTGTGTATGAGGATACTGTACACGTAAAAGAAAAAGTTATGACAAAATAAATTGTCAAAAGTTTGATGCTTGAAGTCATTTTTCTTAAATGATAAAATTACACATTCTGAAAGTAAATAAATTTCTTTATAATACATTAATATTTTAAATTGTATTTTTTTGGATATTTGGTTAGATATGTAAAGTACAATAATTAAGTCAATACAACTTAAGAAAACATTAAGACAAAGTATAATTTGATATTTCATTCAACTTAAAAACTTTATTTGATTCAAAGATTAATTTTTACTTTAGCTAAGTAATGGATGGTTAATTCTCTTCAAAGTAAAAATTTTAAGTTGATAGAAAGTAAATCAATTAGATGTAACCAGTTGACGCAATTTTTTTACTTTGATCTAATGAGACACTTTTTTCAGTGTATGCTTTAGTTCAGATGCCGTGGTTCACATCATTTCTTTATATATAAGGAAATATATGATATTGTAACCAACCCATGTTACTTTCCTCCAGGTGAGCGGTCATAGAGATTTCAGTACAGTTCGTGATGAAGCCATGAACATGATCCACAAAGCTTTTGCAATGTTAGATGAGGAATTCCAGAAACTAGACAGGTAGAGATTATACCGTATTTGGTTATTTCAAATGAATTGTCTAAATCACTAATAACGTGAATCTGTTCTCACTTGAAACAGAGAAAAGGAAGCACTTGCACGGGACACAGAGGCTCTACAAAATGAGAAAGACGCTCAAAGTGAGCACCTCCTGAGACAGACACAGGTACTCCTGATGATGACGTCATTAGATTCATTTTCTTGTCCGTTCCTGTTCTTCACAATTGCTAAAGGAAGTTTGCGGTTGTGATTGGACAGGAATTGCAGGATATGCTGGAAAGACACAAAGCTCAGAACGAGGCTTGGCTGCGTGCGCGGGCAGACGAGAACGACAAGGAGAGGAAGGAGCTGTGTAAACTGAGGGTGTGTTGCTTTAAAATAACCACACACATTTACTTCATACAAACCGCTGCCAGGCAGAGAGCAAGCTTGTTTTAACTGAGTTAGTACTAGTGTTATACACACTATTACTGTGTTTCACACACTCTGTCTGTGTGCTGTTAAATCGATTAATCGCATGTGACATAAAAGTTTGTTTATATATTATATGTGTGTGTGTAAATATTATTATATTTATAGTAGGGCTGTCAAACTATTAATCGTGATTAATCACATCCAAAACAAAAGTTTGTGTTTACATAATGTGCACTGTGTATAATTATTTTATATATATAAATACACACACATGCTTGTATATATTTAAGAATATTTTTTAAAATATTTTCATGTATATACTGTACATAGATTTATATATAATTGATATTATATATAAATATAAATATTTTATATATAATTCATATTTTTTTCTTAAATATACATGCATGTGTGTGTGTTTATATATATATATATATATATATATATATATATATATGAAGAGTTCAGATGCAAAAGCCTCTAAATGCCATTTGAAATTTTCTTCTTCAATGATGATTTTTATCAAACTTGTATATTTAAGTTCAGTAATTTCACTTAAATAACAATTAATATGTAATTATCATTGCCATTTAAGTGAAATCACTGAATTTAAATATACAAGCTTGATAAAAATGATCATTCTAGAAGAAAATTTCAAATGGCACTTAGAGGCTTTTGCATCTGAACTCTTCATATATATACATATATACAAATAATTACACACAGTACGCCCACATATATTATGTAAACAAACTTTATTTTGTATGCGATTAATCGTTTGACAGCCCTAATTTATACAGTGTGTATATATATATATTAGGGCTGTGCAAAAATTAATTGCGATTAATCGCATCCAAAATAAAAGTCTGTGTTTACATAATATATTTGTGTGTGCTGTATATAATTATTTTGTATATATAAATACACACACATGCGTGTATAAATTTAAGAAAATGTGTTATTCATATATAAAATATTTATATAATATAGATTATACATTTATATATATATACAGAATTTAAGCGCAAATAATTCTTAAATATATACATGCATGCATAGGTATTTATATATACAAAATAATTATATACAGCACACACAAATATATTATGTAAACACAGACTTTTATTTTGGATGCGATTAATCGCAATTAATTTTTGCACAGCCCTAATATATATATATATATATATATATATATATATTATGTATATGTGTGTGTCAGGGTGTGTACATATATACATATATAAACATTGAGTATATACATTTACACACACATACTATCTAAACAAATTTGATGTGATTAATTGTGATTAATCGATTTGACAGCACTAATTCATATATATATATATATATATATATATATATATATATATTATGTGTGTGTAATGTGTATATATATAATTTAATGATTCCCCCCACCCCCCACCATAAAATACACAGGAGTAAAAATGTAGTGCATCCTTTTAACTCACTTCAAACTTTAATAAACATTGATACATAATATGTCCGAATTGCACACTGTCCATCACATTTTAGCTTTTTACTTTTTTGCATGAACTATTCCTTTAAAAATCCACTTCAAGTCAGTCTCGCAAATATCTCATTCTATGCATGGAGTGACGTACGTCTAACATTTCATCGTGCCACGTCACCTGGCGTTTCTTCTTGTTTATCGATTCGGTCTGAATATTCCAGGAGGAGGTGCTCCAGGAGCAGGAGAGACTCAAAGAGGAGCAGTGCAATATCCAAAAACGCAGTGAGCAGCTCCTGTCCATTATGCAGCAGTTCAAAGGCATGTGAAGACACTGTCTCCATGGCAACCGCTGAGGGAGACGGCCGAATTTTGTTTGGGAAACAGCGAGATTATTAATGCCACTCCCTTTCTGTGATATTTGGGTTTGTTTGTCTGCCTGATGATTTGGTTCTTCCGCTCTGTGTGTGTGTGTGTGTTAATGGATGTCGCAATGCATTTGACAACCTCATTACCAAGCATACCTGTAGAACACCGAATGATTTATGATGCGTTTGAAAAGATTTTTCTGAAGCGTGATGATGTAAACTGAGGTTTCAAGGCCCATGTCATTTATTTCATGTTTCTTCACAAGCATGTGTTGATAGAAACTGAGGCCCTCGGGTCACTAAATTGAACTCTAAGGATCTGATATCAGTTATTAAAAATTCTAAGTCTGGGATTTATTACATAATAGCAATAAAAAAAAGTTTTCTTTTTTACAGTTAGGTACATTTAATCATTTATTTTAGAAGATGCTTTTTCCAAAAGCATAAAAAACAGGAAAAGTACAAGCTTTTAATTAACCTTACAGACTGTATACTATTAGCTATTTGATACATATATATTTTGTTTTTATTCTAAAAATACACTTTTTATTTGATGTGCTCATTTGTGCTTTTTAGGGTCCCATATAAAAGTGAAAGTCATTCAATTTCCCACTGTTAGCTTATAATTTACAATATCCGATACATTTATATAAAATCCACGTAAGCAAAGAGGACGTGCATCTTGTTAACTCACTTCAAATCTTAATAAACAACATAATATTTCACACTGTCCATATTGCTATTTTTAGTTAATTTATCATATTTATTTCTCAAGAAGGGAAAAAAAAAACTACACAGCACTTCATTCCATATAAAACAGACTCCCTGGGCCATTAGTGAATTTATAAACTCATTTTCATATAAAGTGTAGCACCTTCCAGCCCATAATATCACAGACTTTATTGTCTATTGTCAGTGGATTTTTGAAGGGGACAGTCATGTCGCAGTGCTTGCGCATGCGCACACATCCCTGCCGAGTCGAACCGAAAGCGACCGAAGAAAAACGATGGGAAACGGTCGGCAGCGCACTATTTGGCAGGAAGGTTTCCCCGCGCAGCGCCAACGGTGTTCGACGGCGGAGCACTATGTGGCAGCGGGGGAGGGGAGGGAAAGAGCTCGGCCGCATTCGGGGCCGCCTGCGCTCATCAAACGCTTCTCATTGAACACACAGTAAGGCAGAGCTGGAGTGGAAATATTCTTTATGCCGCAATATGCGTGAATTTCTATAATAAACCCGGGGTAAGCGAGCACCCATGCCATAAATGCCACATTTATGCATTGCACTTGAATAAAAGGCGAAATGCGACAAGATTGAGCTCAAATCTGCAGTGGAGGCAGTAAGGGGGTTTTGGGGGCGAGCTGTGGGGACGCTTGATTCAGACGGTTCTGTTGAAAATGCGTTTCTTGGGCTTCCTTTGTTTCTGCTGCGGGATTGTAAATAAGAGCTTGAGCCAAAATGGCGGCTGGAGCCGTTGAGCTGAGTCGAGCTATGAGCTATTGCACTGCGTTTAGTCACACAAATAACACGGTTTTTATCATTCCTGGCTGTTTTCTGGCTTTATATCCCTCTTGGGTGCCGTCGTAGCATTTCAAATAATACATCTGGCTGCGTTTGTGAAGAATTTGTAGTGTTTAACGAGGATAGTTAGCGAAATTGAGTCGGTTAGCTAGATGGATTCGAATATTTTTTAATGACAAATTGCGATTTTTATTAATAAAACGTGCGTTTATTGTTAATGTTGGACTTGTGTTGGTTGTTTAATGGCTGAATACTGTGTTTTTGTTATGTGATGATCTCTTCAGACTGCCAGTTAGCTATTATCTGTAATGCTTTTTTTTTTCTTTAAAAGGATGCTTACATACACTTGCAAGCCCAGATGCAATATTCATGTGTGTGTATTTTTCCAATTTTCACTATAACTAGACAACTTGCAGTGCTGCTTGTCATCTTGCTTGTTAATGGCAGCACTGAAACCCAATCTGGCCAAGTGATCTCACTGCATTGTTGAAGGTTCTGGCCAGTTTGAAATGTAAGGTCTTGAATTCATTAGTCTCATCTGATGCTCAATGATCAGGTTGCATTGAGAAAGTCTGCTGAATTTCCATGAGGAACAATGACATGAATCATTCTAGGGTTTTGTTTGGAAGGGGGCGGCGGTTCATTTGTATTTCATGACAGTCTCCTGAAGAGTTTTGTAGGGCACCTCTGGAGGATTAATTGATCAATTAGGCTTGTAAAGAAGAGATTACAGCAGAGAAACAGGCACTGCGGTGGGTTTAAGTGCTGGAGAATGGGTCGGTTTGATTTAAGCCTTTAATTTGGGTTCTGATTTATAATATTATTGTGAAAAAAAAGCTAAACTTAATCATATTTATTTTGTATGTGTGTAAAAGTATGGTTATGTACAACAGTTGGATAGCTGGACAAGAACATAGGTCATTTATAAAAGGCAACATTTCTGTGCATGTATATATTAGTGTTGTAGTACTCAAGACAGGTCTTAAAGGGGTCATATAATGGTATGTACTTTTACAAGTTGATTGTACTGAAATGTGTATTGGCAGTGCCTGTACCAAACCATCATACAATGATAAAAATCCATCCAGTGTTTTTGTTTTAATCTCATTATATGTTTTCCCCTGCCTCAAATCGAGCCGTTCGACCGTTTGATGTCACACGGTCGGACGCCCCTCCCAGGATTGTTGATTGACAGCAGCGTTTCAACACAGACCCGCCCTGAGCGAGCTAGACTATAGTTCACCATTGTTGATACGCTGTAGCAGAATGGCGTCTAAGCGATTGTGTTGTTCTGTTCTTTGGTGTAATAACGAACTCAGTCATTTTGATGTTCCTAAATCCGAACCGCTGAAGACACAGTGGCTGAGTTTTGTTTCAGTGGCTGGTGCATTGTCTGATTTTTTTTTTTTTTTTTTTTTTTAACATCATTAATGTGATTTGATTTAAACTTACTGCTTAAAATGCAATCCATAACTTATTTCCGATATGATTTATTTTGTTACTGTTGTGCCGGGTTTTAAATCAATGCAGGATTTACTCAGTCGAATTCTTACAAATGCCCCCCAAATTCAAGATATGATTGCCAAAAAGTACTTGTATGAGATCTTGTTTTTTATGTTGTAATGTAGGATATTATTAAGCAATATCATAAGAGCAAGAGAGCTGATGTGAGCACAATTGCAAACATAAAATTGTACAAACGTTCAATAAACAAGAAGTTAATATTTAGGGACACATTTTATACACCATTTTAGACAAGTTTTTGATATTTCAACAATGAAAATGGTTCCAGACGAATCCATAGAAGAACTGTTGTGCGTTTTCGACTGGTGTTTCGTTATTCAATGAATCAGCTGCTTTGAACAAATCGGTTGAATAAATGATACTCAGTAAGTGTTTTGTTTCATATTTACAAGTAGGCCTAACATTTTGTTGTTCCATCATACAGTATTTCTATGTATTTTTTAAACATTAATCTCAACATTATTTATCCAGGTGTAGTCGTACCAATTCAGATGCAACTTCTGTGAAACCTCCACACCACAAATATTAAAGTTCGTGTTAGTGATTTGATTGGTAAAAGCTCTGTATGGTGTCTTATTATTCTAGTTAAGACATTTCTCAGAAAGTAGATATGGATCTTTTAGATGATTTTGAGGAGAGTGCTGATCTTGGTCTTGATTCGGTCTCAGTTCATGTGGTGGTCTTCTTGACTCTGCAACTCTAGTATACACACAAATACATACGCTTTTCTTTTCTAAAACTATCCTTTTCTTTTTCTATCCTTTCACTTGGTTAATCCCATCATGTTATGAATACTGTTCAATAACTTAATTTTTCTGCGTCATTGAGCTGTAAATTTCCTCTCTTCAATTGCATTGAGCATTGTCTGAAGCTGCCATTATGACCAACATTTGATACAGCTCAGTACTTTTGCCTCTACAGCTAAAATATATTAGATTCTGGTATGCTGGGAAATGCATACAGAATTGCTCTATCATCCATGTGCAGGTGTTCAACACCGCAAGACTGAGTTCAGTTATAGCCAAGATTTTGACATACTGGAAATTCATTATCATAAATGTACACTTTAGCCATAAATAAAACAAATTTTCCACCTAGATAATCATTACTTAATATATAGAGTATTATGCATCATGACGGAATTAGATGTGTTGCCTTTAATTGATGCTGATTTAGATTAAAATGTTGCAATGAAGTAAAATAAATCAATGTAATACAGCAAAAATACTGAGTAAGAATCGAACGACAACCACCTTTGAAAATAATGAAAATTACAATAAAGACTTGGAAGTAAAATTTGCTTTAAAAAGAGTTTGTATAAGAGAAACTTAAAGGATATTGTAAATATATTGAGGAAAGGCTTTGCTCAGTTCAAGTGACAAAAACTTTGGCATCATCTCACCACCTTTATCTAACAGTAACATGGCAGCATGCTGTGAAAAAGGAGGACTGACCTTGAACTGTAAATGCTCGTTATTTTCATTGGAGATACAGACTGTAAAATTGAAAATGGATGCAGTGTTATTATTTGAGTCCAGCTGTGTTGGAAAAGAGTATTTTCGTGCATTAAAGCATGTTGCAGTTGGATTGCACTAGGTCATGTTCGTGTGCAATGGACTGTCGTATTAAACACGCAGTCTGGTTTTGATTTAGTCGGACGCTCTGGTAGAGCGACGTCGTGTAAGGAAGCCCCGAGCTCCCTGTGCTTGTAGCGTACTCCTGTTGTGTTGTATAACAGCGTCTGCTTGGCTTCCTGAATAATGCAAGTCTCATGGCATGGCTGATCTGCTGTCTTTGGTATTTTGAGCGTCAGGAGCAGTTAAATGAGTCCATCGACATTTAAAGCAAGACACCTCAGATGAATAGGGTAAAACGTTTAAGTAATAGACATCATCATGGTTCACCCAGTTGATTGATGGATTGCATTAAAAACTAGAATCTAATTTAAAATGTGCAGGAGTCAGTCAGTCCGAGTCAGAGTCATTTGATTTTGAGTATCTATCAATACCGAGTCCCGATTCGATACTTCTATAATATATACAAAAAAAAAGAGTAAAGAAGAGCAAAAAAACAGATCTAGATTTCAGTATGTTCCTTATTTTTTATTTAATTCGCCTTATTTTAACATTTGACAACTCTGTTAACGAACAGATCACTTCTGTGAGGTAGCTTGAACAATCAGGTAATAAACATTTTTTGTTTTGTTTTTTTTTTACTTTTTTTTTTAAAATTGAAATCAAAAAGTGCAATTCACAACACCCAAATGTGATATCCTGGATGGTACAATATACATGTCCATCACTCCCCTAAAGCCTTTATATCATCTATAGAGAAAGGAAATAGAGAAATATAGCTGGCATAAGATTCACAGTACACATGTATCATGGAATATACATTTGGATGGGGTACCACTGGTCCATAAATAGATCCATTCTTCACTTTTGGACTTTAGCGCAAAAGTATATATATAAAAAAAGTCTAATATATAAACAAATAGCACTCATTACGATCATTTGTGCTACAGTATCTTGGCTGTGATGTCCTGCGGATTCTCACAGTCAAGAGGCATTTTTCTGTCCTCTTCAAACTCTCCTGCAGCGAGCCGACTCGTCTTCGGCTGGGTTGCCTGGGTAAACTTGCTGAATTGTGTCGGGTGTTTGTTTTTGAGGTGCTGTATCAGGTTTGTTGTGTTAAATGTAGCCTTTTTCTTTCCACCTCTTGAGATCCCAAGTTTACTTATCTCACAGTTTGCTATGGTAATGTTAAGCAGTATTGACAGCAAAATAGACCACAGAATATTTTGTTCTGTATTGACAGGTGCAATGTTTGAAAATTGATTTTTTTTTTTTATCAGAATTTGTCAACCTAGACTTTCAACCATCAACATTTCATTTATTAATATGTATTCGTGTACAAAATAACATATAACATCTTTTCCTATTCTATTTCGCCTGGAAACGCCTCCAACGCTTGTGTGTCGCGTGAAAAATAGGCGTCGGTTCTATTTCTAGCATGCACACGTTTTCCGCGCGGCTCACTCAGGCAGTCTGCAAGCTCTAACCTGTTAACATGGGAGCCGAAATAAAAACGGACACGCCTCGCAGCTGAGATGCTTACGCCACGCAGCCAGTGTGTCACAGGCCACTCTGTGCCTCCGCATAGCTATAGATGTGTTAAAAATACTGAGAATATATATATACATGACGTATATCCGAGTCCAGATCGGGAGGTAACATCCGATTCCGATCGAGTCTGAAACCATGTGATCGGGCCCGGACATCCCTAAACGCAATATAGATTTTTTTTTTGTTTGCTGTGGTTTGCTTTCACACTGCCACCAATATTTGTAAACAAAACCACATGTTAAGGTCATCCATTCATTGGACAGAAATTCGATCGGTACCAGTCTCAGAGTTCGTTTGGACCCGGACCGAGCCCACCTCTTCAGCTGGGTCTCTGTATGGTTGTTTGGTCCGCACACGAGTGCGATTGCCGTATTCACACCTGCCCAAAAGATCCGCACCAAGGGGGAAATTAACTTGAGTTTGATTCATTCTAACCAAATTAGATAGCTGTGAATTAGGGCTTGCACAGACTAGTCAAGAGATCAACTACTTCAACCAATAGTTGGCGAACTTGGCACTGTCGGAAACAATCGACTACTCCAGTGTGCAATGTTCGTTAATCATAAATGAATTCAAATGCCATTTACAGCGTGTTTTTGTGTTTGGTTGTGTTGTGAGTTTTTGGAGCACACACTTGTTGTGAAACTGATGAAGGTGTTTTCTTAATGTGTGGGTGTTTTTCTATTTGCATGTGTTTTCTTCAGGTGCAGCTCGTTGAGCTCTCTTGGTCACCGTACATAGCCGCTTCACTTCCATTATGAGCACGCTTGCCGCACGCCTACATTTGAAATTGAACATTAAAATATGTAATGTCATAATTATAATGTTTTGAGTTTACTTATGCAATTGTTGCATTAGGCTACGAATTAATAAACATTTATTGATAAGAACTATTTCTTGTCTTTTCAGTTACAGTAGCATGAACCACGAGTAGTCTAGTATATTTTTTTTTTGGATAAAAAATCAACTTGCAAAAATCAGTAGTCGTGCAACCCCTGTGAATACACCCTTAAAGCCCCGTACACACCGGGACGAATATCAGCACGCGTCATTCGTCAGCGTTTTTCAACGCGTTTTTTGTGTTCACACAAAACGATGAGCTGAGTGAACATGCAAATTCATTCCCTGACATTAGGTGGCGCTTAATGTAAAACAGTAAAATACTGCTCTTTATGCTCCAAGACCAACGAGACCAGCAGCTCAACATTCATCTTGCCCATAGATATCTTCTTGCCTTGTATCTTCCTCCTTCCGGCAGTGTAGACGGTGGCGTATATCTTCTTCGCAGTTATGGATGTGTGCTTGGTAAGACCGTTTTCTGTTTGAGTGCCCCCAAGTTGTGTTGTACTGTAACTTCAGAAGCACCAGACACATGAGCAAAAGCACCAATCTCATTGGTCGGATAGTTTTTGACGCGGCGCGTCAAACCAAAGAAACGAATCTGAGGCGTTTTTAAAAGGTGTTAAATGTCGGCGAATATCGTGCACGAAATTCGTCCCGGTCTGAACAGGCCTTTAGTCTGAAAAATATTTCACTTAAAAGGATAGACCATCCAAAAAATAAAACTTTTTCATAATTAACTCGCCTTCATGTCGTTCCAAACTTTTATGACTGACCGACTTTCTTCTGTGAAACGCAAAAGTAGATATTGTGAAGAATGTTGGTAACTGAACTATTCTGTTCCCATTGACTTGCATTGTATTTTTTTGTCCATATAATGGAAGTCAATGGGAACCAAATCTGTTTGGTTACCAAAGAAAAATCACATGCAATTTGACTCTTATGGCTCATTAACGTGGAGGTTCTTCGCTCGCTACTTCATCGGCTACTGGGAAGTTAAAATGTGGCCGTTTACATTCCCTGAGTGATTTGTACATGTTTATGCTGGGGTTCTTATATTTCTTTCTTTTTTAGGTTGCTGAAGCCCTTCCAAAGGAGGTCTGGATCAGTACCCATCTGCGCGGGCCCTGAGTGGCCTGGCACGACCCATCGGGGCATCGGGGGGAACCATATTACATGCCAGCGGCTTTTGTTTTTTTTTGACTGCCCCCTTTAGGTTTATCCCCCCTCTCCCTTTCCCCTAGTACTCTTTCATTCATCCGAAAGAGTAAGAGGATATTTTCACCCTAGTGTGGCAGCCGGGCTGCTCCCCCACACACCGATGAATGAAGACCCCATTCGGGAAGAACGCGGCCCAGAGATCCAGAGCTGATGCAGGTTAGAACGCCTTTGATTGGATGCTTCATTTTGGATGACCCTCTTGACGATCATCGTCTGAAATCTGTTTTTAATATGAACTGTATTTGCTGTCTCTGTGATCGAAGGGCATCCTGGAGTCTCTGCAAATATGATGAAGAAAAAGAATTCTCATAAGTAAGTGTTATTTGCTATATTAGTATTTTTACAATTCTCCACTGATTAAAATCAATATGAGAGTTAAATATTGGGTGAAAGATAATTGTTTTATTTGGTTGTGCTGAAAGCATTAGTTCACCTCAAAATGAACATTTCTTGATAATTTGCTCACCCCAATGCCATCCAAGATGTTCATGTCTTTCTTTCTTCAGTGGAAAAGAAATTAAGGTTTTTGTGGATTTTTCTCCACACAATGGACCAAATTGTTGAAGTTCAAATCAATGCGGTTTCCAAGGACTGTACACGATCGCAGCTGATAAGAATAGCAAAACGATCGGCCATTTTCTTTTTCTATCTATATATTTTTTAAACACAATTGTTCGTCTTGTGCTGGTCTGCGCATTGCCTAATCAAGTTGGAAAGGTCATGCTGGACGTAGGCTGAAGTAATCATAGACCAGCACAAGACGAACAATTGTGGTTAAAAAGTATACTTTTTTTTATCATTTCGTTTGATAAGACCCTAGAAAAATCCCGAAATGTTTTCCTCAAAAACCTTAATTTCCTTTCCACTGAAGAAAGAAAGACACATGAACATCTTGGATGGGATTGGGGTGAGTAAATTATCAGGAAATGTTCATTTTGAGGTGAACTAATCCTTTAATGTCTGGATATTAATGATATTATATTATTTTATTATACGAATTATTTTAAAATACTAAACAAATACTGATCATAATAAATAAAATATCATTATCAGATTTAAATATTAGGTTAAGAATATTTTTTTAGTTTCTTGTGTTTTAAGGCTGAATATGTAAATGAATTATTGATTGATCTTTTTTTAATGGTACACCTATTGATCATTATAAATATAACATTAATGAATTTAATAGTTATAATTTTCAGCTTAATCTGTGAATTTATTATATATTTTTATATTAATTTTAAAATAAAAAAACACACACACTTTACCTAATATTTACCTCTGATAATGATAAATATTAAATTAATAAATGTTACATTGATCATAGTAAATATAACATGTATTATTAATTTAATATTTATCATTATCAGAGGGAACTATTAGGTAAAGTGTGTGTGTTTTTTATTTTACTTGTGTTTCAAAGAATTGTGAGTATGAATTTTAATTATTATTTATTCGTATCATCTTTTTAGCTCATTGTTCATATTAAATAAAACATCTGTTAATTTAATAATCATCATTACCAGAGTTAAATATTCAGTTAAGCATATTTTTATTATATTCTTGTGTTTTAGGGCTGAATTTAAATGTAATTATTATATTATTTTGATTTCTTTTAAATGTTTAGTGTATATTAATCATAAATGAACAATTATGAATTTAATGATCATCATTATATCAGAGTTAAATATTAGGTGAAGCATACAATTATTTACTAAAGTTTAAAACGTAAGTGTGCATTTATTTATTTTAATTGGATTTATGGATTTTAGATATTAAAATACTTTCTGTTTGAGATGGAATCTGTTTGACTATCCCGACCAATACCATATGGATGCGGTGTTTTGTTGTCGTCTTTCTGTGTGTTGATGTTTTGTTGTCGCCTTTTTGTGTTGATGTTTTGTTGTCTTCTTTCTGTGTGTTGATGTTTTGTTCTTTCTGTGTGTTGATGTTTTGTTCTTTCTGTGTTGATATTTTGTTGTCGTCTTTCTGTGTGTTGATGTTTTGTTGTCGTCTTTTTGTGTTGATGTTTTGTTGTCTTCTTTCTGTGTGTTGATGTTTTGTTGTCGTCTTTTTGTGTTGATGTTTTGTTGGCTTCTTTCTGTGTGTTGATGTTTTGTTGTCGTCTTTTTGTGTTGATGTTTTGTTCTTTCTGTGTGTTGATGTTTTGTTCTTTCTGTGTTGATATTTTGTTGTCGTCTTTCTGTGTGTTGATGTTTTGTTGTCGTCTTTTTGTGTTGATGTTTTGTTGTCTTCTTTCTGTGTGTTGATGTTTTGTTGTCGTCTTTTTGTGTTGATGTTTTGTTCTTTCTATGTGTTGATGTTTTGTTGTCGTCTTTTTGTGTTGATGTTTTGTTGTCTTCTTTCTGTGTGTTGATGTTTTGTTTTCGTCTTTGTGTGTGGATGTTTGGTTCTTTCTGTGTGTTGATGTTTTGTTCTTTTTGTGTTGATATTTTGTTGTCGTCTTTCTGTGTGTTGATGTTTTGTTGTTGTCTTTTTGTGTTGATGTTTTGTTGTTGTCTTTTTGTGTTGATGTTTTGTTGTCGTCTTTCTGTGTGTTGATGTTTTGTTGTCGTCTTTTTGTGTTGATGTTTTGTTGTCGTCTTTCTGTGTGTTGATGTTTTGTTGTCGTCTTTTTGTGTTGATGTTTTGTTGTCGTCTTTCTGTGTGTTGATGTTTTGTTGTTGTCTTTTTGTGTTGATGTTTTGTTCTTTCTGTGTGTTGATGTTTTGTTGTTGTCTTTTTGTGTTGATGTTTTGTTGTCGTCTTTCTGTGTTGATGTTTTGTTGTCGTCTTTTTGTGTTGATATTTTGTTGTCGTCTTTCTGTGTGTTGATGTTTTGTTCATTCTGTGTGTTGATGTTTTGTTCTTTCTGTGTGTTGATGTTTTGTTGTCGTCTTTTTGTGTGTTGATGTTTTGTTCTTTCTGTGTGTTGATGTTTTGTTGTCGTCTTTTTGTGTGTTGATGTTTTGTTCTTTCTGTGTTGATGTTTTGTTGTCGTCTTTCTGTGTGTTGATGTTTTGTTGAAATGACTCGCTTCACCTTTAAACTAGTTCAGAATTCAACATTTAAAAATGTGAAATGTGTCAGTAAACGGATGTTAATGCTGATATCTGATGATTCACAGGAAACACAAGACCAGTGTAGGGCCCACCAAAGCAGTGGCTCAGCCCAGGCGTAACATCGTGGGCTGCCGTATCCAGCACATCTGGAAGGAGGGCAGCGGCGCGGCGTCGCAGTGGAAGGGGACCGTGTTAGACCAGGTGCCCGTCAACCCCTCGCTCTACCTGATTAAATATGACGGCTTTGACTGCGTTTACGGCCTGGAGCTGCATAAAGACGAGAGGGTGCAAGGACTCGAGGTTTTGCCAGACAGACAAGGTGCGTCTGTTTGATTTCATTTTATTGACAGCAGACGGTAACACTTTCCATTAAGCTTCATAAATGAATGTATTAACTAACATAAACTAACAATGAGCCGCAAAAACATGTTAGTGTTAATTCATAAAAATACAGCTGTTCATTTCTGTTAGTTTACCGAGCATTAACTAATCTTAACATTAAAGACTTTTGATTTTAATAAAGTATTAGTAAGTGTTACATTTACGTATTTTTATCCAAAGCAACTTACATTGCATTTCACGGTTCTGAACTATTCTCTAACTCTACTATTCTTGTTGAAATTAATATTAACTAAGATTAATAAATGCTGAAGTAGTTGTGTTCATTCTTAGTTCATGTTAACTACAGTAATGACTAATATTCATAAATAATGAATGTAGTGAATTATTAATGACTAATTAACAGTCGGCCAGTGATGAGCCGAAAATACATTTTATTTAATTATTATATCATATAGAGAAATATTTTAAATGCTGTACTCGTAATTTGAATACTTCTTGCTTGTGTGTTAGGGCTAAATGTGTGAAAGTGAATTTATTATATGAATATTTTTAAAATGTTGCACTCATATTGATCATATTAAATATTCTTCTCAATCACAAAATATCCATCACCTAATATTTAATGTATGTATATGCTGGATTTTCTCCAACATGAGCACTAAAGCTCAATACGTCTTCAGTATCTCTGACATCGGATGACTTTTGAATGTGGATTGGCTTATTTTCATGCACGTGCACTCATAAACTCGAGCCTTGCTTTTTGAGTGAATTATTGTTCCCAGATTTACTGCCGTGGATGATGTTTCCGATCCTGCCGCTCATCGTGTGTCTTGCTTTCTCGCACATCTTTCAGCCTCGACACGCATCAGCGACGCCCACCTGGCCGACACCATGATCGGCAAAGCTGTGGAGCACATGTTCGAGACGGAGGACGGCACTAAGAACGAGTGGAGGGGAATGGTTCTGGCCCGGGCGCCCATCATGAACACGTGGTTTTACATCACGTATGAGAAAGACCCTGTGCTCTACATGTATCAGCTGCTCGACGACTATAAAGACGGAGATCTGAGGATCATGCCAGACTCTAGTGAGTGTTTTTGCAGTGATGTTAACTGGTCTTTAAATTTGACTATTTGAAATCTCGAAATGAACTGTTAATAGCAGTGATGGACCATTATGGGTTTTTCAGTGGATGATGGCAAAATAGATATTTTAAGAGTTGCTCATGTCTGATAAAATGCTTGTATATACATACATACAAAAACAAACTTTTACAGGTTATTTATTTGGTTATTCAAAATAGGAATGGGCAACGATTAATCGCATCCATAATAAAAGTTTGTGTTTACATGATATGTGTGTGTGGTGTGTATAATTATTTTGTATATATAAATACTAACGCATGCATGTATATATTTAAGAAAAATGTGTTCTTAATATATCAAATATTTACATTTATACATAATATTAATTATGTATAAATATATATAAAGTATATACATGCAAATATTTCTTAAATATATACATGCATGTGTGTGTATAAAATAATAATACACACCACACACACATATATATTACGTAAATTCAAACTTTTATTTTGGATGCGATTAATCGCGATTAATTATTGTTCATCCCTAATCCAAAGTTACTAGTAGCTACTTAGCATTTTCACTGGCCACAATTCTGGCATTGATACCATGGGGAAAAAACTGCCATATAGATATTTTTAATATCTCATAATTTGGCAGCTGCTGTCCCTTTAAGACCTGACTCACAGATCCATATACTGTTAACATGCTTTTAATTTCTCAACTGTTTACATTCAGTTAAAACATAACGGACTGTGTTTATGTGAATACTTTCCAAGACCGGCATTTTGACATTATTTTATGTGTATTTGACTGTTTAAGCTCAATATGCTACGAAAAATACTAAAAAATGTAGTACTTTTATGTGGCAGTTTTATGTGAGCACACTTTGGGTGTAATACAGTTAAATTGTGCGCAATCCTTCGCAGAAATTAAACTTTTTTTTAGCCGGAGCAACAATAAAAAAAAATGAGTGAGTGAAGAGAGACACTCGCAATCGATAGTGAATCGATTCAGCGGAAAATGAGTATTAAAAGCGATTCAGGCATTTCACTATTAATATATATCAATTTACATTTGACATTATACTTAGTTTATTGTTTCAGATGCCTTCTCGAAAGACTACAATTTAAAAATGTTAATATAAAATTCATCACGCCAAAGTGTCTAGTAGGAGTGACTGCGTTACACGCCACTGCTGAAATACACCTGTGGTTGGCGGGTGTTAATGTCATGCTGTGTGTATATATATATATATATATATATATATATGCCGTTTCAAGAGATTAAAAAAATATCTTACATTTTACATTTACATTTTTATTCATTTAGCTGACGCTTCTATCCAAAGCAACTTACAATTACTATATGTCAGAGGTCGCTCGCCTCTGGAGCAACTAGGGGTTAAAGGAGTAGTTCACTTTTGAAAAAAAGTTTTGCTGATAATTTATGTCATCCAAGATGACATCTTCAGTCGAAAAGAAATGAAGGTTTTTGATAAACATTCCAGGATTTTACTCCATATAATGGACTTCAATGGGAACCAAACGGTTCAAGGTCCAAAAGACAGTTTCAGTACAAACTGCAATCTGTTCAAAGGGCTTTAAATGATTCCAGACGATGAATAAGGGTCTTATCAAGCGAAACGATCGCTCATTTAAAAAATAATTAACAAAGTTTAAGTTTGGTCAAATGGTCGCCTTGCTCTGTATTGTGACGCACGTTTGTGACTCTCCTGTTCGAACTCGTTCATCAAAATGAACAAATCTTTTTCCGAGTCATTTGGTTAATTCAACGAACGAAACGAACCAATTGACTCGGAAAAAGATTCGTTCATTTTGAAAAATTGAACTACTCCTTTAAGTGTCTTGCTCAGGTGTCTCGCAGTGGACTCGAACCCGGGTCTCTCACACCAAAGGCATGCGTCTTTTCCACTGCGCATCTTGCAATTGAAAACCAATATGTATTCGAATTGATGTTCTTTTCGTTTTTAGAAATTGTCAATTACAATTACATTATATTCAGATTTGTGTGCCGAGTAGTTAAACGGTGCACCATATTTGAGCCGTTTTTATCATTTCAAAGAGTCATTTTTATCTATATTCATTGTTTTTCCTATGCGTTGCAGACGACTCGCCCCCTGCGGAGCGTGAGCCCGGAGAGGTCGTGGACAGCCTCGTGGGGAAGCAGGTGGAATATGCCAAAGAGGACGGCTCTAAACGAACTGGCATGGTTATTCATCAGGTGGAAGCCAAGCCCTCCGTCTACTTCATCAAGTTTGATGACGACTTTCACATTTACGTCTATGACCTGGTGAAAACATCGTAGGCAGCGACACGCCCCGCGGGACGTGGAGAAGGGGTGGAGTTTCACGTAACCATGTGATTCACACAAACGTTTTTGCCAAAAGTTCTTTCAAAACATTTCTCGTAACATCTCTGGAAATGGAATGGTGGATTACCACTAGTCAAGTGTCTCTTATTGTTGTAGGATGAACGGACATCACATCCCCCGACGTACACGTAGCTTCATATTTCAGACGAGCATTTCCCATTCCTTCGTCATTGCGAAGGCGCGACGTCACGTTCACCGGGAAAAGCCCGGAGGTAGCGTCTGGCCGTTAGGGTAACTACGTTCTGGGCTGCATCGGACGTTAAAGCGTACATCTGTTGGACTGTTACAGCTCCGAAATTCAAGCTATCCTGGGAGGTGTTTATCATTTCAGATGTGAGAAACACAGCCGCCCGTGAAGGATGTGGAGCGAGAAAAGTGTGCATAAAAGTGCCAGGAGGTGGAGGCAGAAAGTGCCCTGGGAAAATGTTCCCGTTTTGTCTGTAAACAAGAAATCCCGCTGTCCTTGATATCTTCGCAGTTTTAACCCTCATGCACTCACCCTCGCCAGAATTGCGCACACGAGCTCTGCTGTCATTTGTGTGAAATGAAACCCCACGACATGCTTTTATGTATTTTGTTTCCTACTTTTTATTTTATATATATATATATACGTATACATATAAACGTTTATCATCAAAATTCTAATGCAGCTTTTATTATCTCGAGCACTAATTTAGAAGAAATCAGAGACTTGTTTTGGTCCCGTTTTGTTTTCAGTGAATTAGCACTTCTTTGGGGGGGCGTAATGATGACAAACCGTTAACATTTCACTTTTGGGCTTCATTAAACGTAAAAAAAAGCTGCCCACTTATCATCTATGAGATTGCATAGTGTGGACATTTTCTCTTGGGTATTATCATTGTTACGGTGTAGAGAAATGGGTTTGTTTTAGCACACGATTTTGTCTTTTTAGCGCGCTAATAATCGTACGGTTACCCGATGCCCCAAAGTATTTAGTGATGTTACAAAAACTAATCGCACAAAGTATTTAATCCCATACCAGTTAGAAAAATGCTGATGCAATAATGAAGAAAGTATTCAGGAAATGTTTTGCAAACCATACACCCTGTGACTTTTGCGTTATTTTTTCTTTAATCGCTTTGCCTCTCTGCGAGCCTAAAATGTTTGTGCCTCGATATTGACTGTCTGGTTCCAGTATCGTTTTTTTTTTTTTTTTTTTTTTTTACATGTGTGTTTTGTCTGGAGGTTTGTCTGTTCCCATTAGACTTGTAATTGACTCGAAGGCCCCCTCCGAGGAATGTTACTATGTTTGAAGAAGCCCTCTCAGCTACATGTGTTCTGCATTATTTCAACATTTTGTGCTGCTCCGTTTCTTCTTTCAGTTTGAACACTTCACACTCGGCCGCTCCAGAGACATCGAGCTTTTCTCTTGTCCTCAAGCGGACGGGTTGCAGAGATCCGCTGTTCTGCATTTGATGTGCAACACTAAGAAGGGTGACACCAAGAAATGCTCAGGTCATATTTCACTCCGAAATCAAACGAAACAAAGAAATAGACATTGTAATGTGCAAATGAAATTGCTTTTATTTTCATGACATTTAAACACTTTGAAATTCTCATTCTCTAATGTGAGCAAACCTTTACTGTAATGCATTAATACTGTAATAAGGCACACTGACTCTTTATCAGCATAAATCTAAATCTTTCCATGAAGTGTGAATACTTTAAATCATTATTTTGAGGTTGAGTTTAAAAGTGTAAATTGTCATGAAGATGTAAATACAATTGCAATTTTGGCTACATAGTGTGTGTGTGTATATATATATATATATATATATATATATATACACATATGTAAACAAAAACAAAAAAAAGGTTAGATGCGATTAATCGATTTGCCAACAATTGTCATGCAAATGTAAAAAAAAATGTATTAAAAAAAATTATATATATATATAATTATATAAATATATATATATATATATATATATTTATGTATATATTTAATATTTTAATATATTTTTTTGACATTTGCATGACAATTTTATATATATAATATATATATATATATATATATATATATATAAATGATTTTCAGGTGAAATGTGACCTAGACATTTCTTGCTGCTTTTCATAAGATTCACCCAGCAAAGTGCATAAAGATATTTTTGATTCTCCATGTTTTGACCTTGAAACCTTAATGCAGGCGACACGCTCGGCTGGGCAAAAAAAAGCTGCGGCGCTCAACAAATGTAGTGACCTTAACGCAGGGGTAAAGTGTTGTCCTGGGACTGTTCTACTTTTCCTTCTCAAACGAGAGCTAGGTCACTATTTCGAGGCGTACGGGGTCCTCTCTGCAGCTCGCTACTCACTAGAGTTGTGTCTTATTCAAATGGACAACGGACGTGTCAATATGCAAACGCAAACCCTCAGAAAAGACATGCTCATGGGATTGGCCTTTTACATGTACCTACTGTAGTAATGTACTGTGTTTTGGTGTCAGGTCGACGTGGGAAATTTACAACGGAGAAAAAAGAAAAAACACGACGAAAACTAGACCGTTCTTTTTGCATGATATGAGTAGAGTTGTTCTCGTATGTTAGTGTGATGCATGTGTACCTGTCTTTTTATTTCGGCTATTTGTTCCCTAAATGAAAGGTTCTGTTTATTGTGTTGCTAATTGTGACGTTTCGGTTCTGGTTTTGAATCCATTTCTAAGTAAAAACAATAAGTATTTTTATTTTCTGCTATGCTCTAGAAGAACAAATGCACTGGTGTTGTGTGTGGCGTGCCAATCGAAGGCAAGGTACCGGTGTTAAACAGCATTTGAGGGATCATATCCTTTTGACACAGTACCACCGTTCTGCTACAGGACAAATTTATTTGTTTCTATGAAGAGTGCCATATTTAACAAAGAAACAGGCCTTATGCGATCGGGACGAAATCAAAAACGAATCTAATATGTAGAGCGAGCTAACGTGTGCATATCACATATCTAATTCAACCTTGTAGATATAGAATTAGAGGAAATGCACACTTTAAACTACGTGGAGAGAATCGAACGTATGGTCCCTTTAAGATGCTGTTGCTCTTTAATTACTTTGTATAAAAAAAAGAAAAGAATGGACAAAAATGCAGTGCAATTTGATGATTGTTGCAGATACATGTATAGTTCAAATTTCATGTTCTTTCACATATAGGTAAATGGCTTCTATTGGACTGAATCTGTTTTTTTTTTTCTCTTTTTTTAACATGTAGATAGTTCATTTTATTTTCATTTAAGTATAAACACATTTTAAAACCTGTTACTTAATTCATTAAGTAATTTTTATAATTATTATGTAAGTCTATCCTTATAAGATTAAAAAAGTTCATGTGAATGCGTGCGTCTGAATCTTTATCCAAATAATTGCCTCTATATGTCTGAACATTCGCCAGAAAAATCTAGAATATATGAGTGGTTAAATATGAATAGGGTTTGAGCCTCAAGATCTGACCGTGAATGTAAATTCTCTTAATTCCCATAAAATATTGTATATTAGAGAATACAAACTCTGATTTTTATGAGTGGAGAGACCTTTTACCTGAGATTATTGTTAATAATTCAGGCATCTGCTCAACAACACGTTCACCTCAGTTTCTGTTGACTATCAAATTTGTTCAGTAATTAGAAATTAAATATTTATAACTAAATTTTTTTTTCATTTTTTCCATTATAAGGTCGTCCCTCCTTGATCCAACTTTACAATTATCTGTCTGTCCATATATTTATTTATTTATATCTATCTGTCTTTCTATCTATCCGTCATATTAATCCATCTCGTTCTCTATCTTTCTATCTTTCTATCTGTCCAAGGCACAGATTTTTATTTATTTTATTTTTTCTTAGGATTTTTTACTACGTAGGGCTGACAACCGTGCAAATAATCTTGATTATTTTAATCAAATGTCCATCATAATTAAGTAGGTTCGCCTTAATCCGGCGAACCCTTATCTCATTAATATTAATCACATAGCGTTGATGTTACTTGGCAACCACCTAATTTATATTCATGAGCTAAGCCACCTGACCAGCGTCTACTTACTAACGCAGCTGTCAGCGAATCAGCGCGGCGAACGTCCCGTTGCGTCATTAATATTAATGAGTCAACCTCACCATAGTAGGAAGCGGTTTGATAATACGCGTCCCTGTAACCAAAGCTGTTAAAGTACTCGCTAGAGTGCGCGGAATCGCAGTAAACATTGGACAGAGCTGCTTTTCCGTATGTTAAACCTACTTATGACACTTTTACGACACATAGCAATACTTTAAAAGTCATTTAAGCACTTCTCTCAGGTTACCTGGACGCGCAGCTGAGATCCTCAGCGATGGTCGAGGTGTTTTCAGGAAGAACACTCGTGAATAAAGAGGGGGATCTGGTGGATCCAGAGGAAGCTCTCCGGAATAAAGTGGTTGGCCTGTATTTCTCCGCTGGATGGTGTCCACCTTGCCGAGACTTCACTCCGCTGTTGTGTGATTTCTACACGGAGCTGGTGGAGGAGACCGAGCCACCTGCACAGTTTGAGATCGTGTTTCTATCCTCTGATAAATCCACTGAAGACATGGTGGAGTATTATCATGACATGCACGGGGACTGGCTGGCTCTGCCCTGGACGGATCCATTTAAACAGTGAGTTGCCATTGCATGAGTTAACTTATTGTGTGGTGAAGTGCCCCAGTAACCTTACATTAGAGGTCTCAGTCTATTCCTGATAAGAGGTTTAATACGCACACACACACTTGGAGGATTATGTTTAAAATAGACAGTCTGTGTAGTTTGACTACATGTGTGCCATTATTGCACTAAGGTCATGGAAATCGATTTTCAAGGCTGGAAAAGTCATTAAAATATTGCCATTTCTATAGAATATACACTCACCTAAAGGATTATTAGGAACACCAAACTAATACTATTTGACCCCCTTTCGCCTTAAATCTACGTGGCATTGATTCAACAAGGTGCTGAAAGCATTCTTTAGAAATGTTGACCCATATTGATAGGATAGCATCTTGCAGTTGATGGAGATTTGTGGGATGCACATCCAGGGCATGAAGCTCCCGTTCCACCACATCCCAAAGATGCTCTATTGGGTTGAGATCTGGTGACAAAGGCCATAAAGAGATGGACATGGTCAGAAACAATGCTCAGGTAGGCCGTGGCATTTAAACGATGCCCAATTGTCACTAAGGGGCCTAAAGTGTGCCAAGAAAACATCCCCCACACCATTACACCACCACCACCAGCCTGCACAGTGGTAACAAGGCATGATGGATCCATGTTCTCATTCTGTTCATGCCAAATTCTGACTCTACCATCTGAAATCGAGACTCATCAGATCAGGCGACATTTTTCCAGTCTTCAACTGTCCAATTTTGTTGAGCTCTTGCAAATTGTCGCCTCTTTTTCCTATTTGTAGTGGAGATGAGTGGTACCCGGTGGGGTCTTCTGCTGTTGTAGCCCATCCGCCTCAAGGTTGTGTGTGTTGTGCTTTGCTGCATACCTCGGTTGTAACGAGTGGTTATTTCAGTCAAAGTTGCTCTTCTATCAGCTTGAATCAGTCGGCCCATTCTCCTCTGACCTCTCGCATCAACAAGGCATTTTGGCCCACAGGACTGCCGCATACTGGATGTTTTTCCCTTTTCACACAATTCTTTGTAAACCCTAGAAATGGTTGTGTGTGAAAATCCCAGTAACTGAGCAGATTGTAAAATACTCAGACACCAACAACCATGCCACCCTCAAAACTGCTTAAATCACCTTTCTTTCCCATTCTGACATTCAGTTTGGAGTTCAGGAGATTGTCTTGACCAGGACCACACCCCTAAATGCATTGAAGCAAATGCCATGTGATTGGTTGATTAGATAATGCATTAATGAGAAATTGAACAGGTGTACCTATTAATCCTTTAGATGAGTGTACATGTTCTACATTTCTCTGAAGAATTGTTTTTAAAAAAAATCCTTATCCAGTACTACTCTGAATTAGTTGGGTTTAGGGATTAGGGGGCGGAGTTGGGTAAGTTTAGGTGTATGTAAGGTGGGAGGAGTTGGTTCTGGATCCGACTCCTCCCTGTGGATTTCATGTTCCACAGTGAGAGAACCATCTCAATAGTTTGGGAATCCGGACTAATAAACTAAATCTTCTGTAATTATTTTACATGCACCAAATTTATGTCACACCAAAGGAATATTTAAACTAGTGAAGGCAATATCTGTCTGAATTTTCTGTCTGTCTCTATTGCAATAATTTATGGTTCCTTTTATTTGAAATAAATAAATCACATTTAAAGCTGTTTCAGATGAAAACAATTGCATGTTATCCTTTTACCTCATCTACAGTCAGTGTCTGCATGTGTTTGTGACGCTTACGTGTTTTCTGCTGTTTTCCCAGTGAACTCAAGAAGAGATACAACATCACAGCCCTACCAAAGCTGGTCATCGTGAAGGAGAACGGTCAGGTGATCACAGACAAAGGCCGAAAGCAGATCCGAGACCAGGGTCTGGCGTGCTTCCGGAGCTGGCTCGAGGTGGCCGAGATCTTCCAGAACTTTAAAGCCTAAGAATCACGTGGAGGTGTTTCCCGAATTACACTGAATTCCCAAGGGCTTTATCCGAAACATTTACCTGCAGAAAAGAGCCAGAACTTTTACATGCAACCGTGTACAAGAGATCTTTTTCAGGTCAACAACCCACACGACTAGCTAAAACTTCCATTCGGGCTACTTTACCGAAGTTGGCAACACTTTACAATAAGGTTCCATTAATAGTTACGTAGGGATACTTAATTTTTGGCATGTTTTAGCTTACCTCAAGGGCATCCAAGATGTAGGCAGTGTTGGGTAAGTTACTCTAAATAAGTAATTAATTACTAGTTACTAATTACCTCTTCAACAGTGTAATTAGATTACTGTACTAATTACTCTCTCTAAAAAGTATTTCATTACTTTTAATTACTAATTACTTTCAAAATCCCATATCAATCTCAACCAGCTGAATAATACAAGGATAGACATGAATCTGTTTTAATTCTTTCAAATAAATACTATAAAATTGCAATTATTCTTAAACTTAAAAGGTGGAGAAGGTTACATTATAAAAACATACTTTTTAACATCAGACAATACATTTTGATGTTAAACCCACTATTGTTGTTTTTTTGATCTCATGACATTTCACACTTTTTTTCATACATATTTTACAATAATTCATACGAATTTGTACAGGTCGTACAATTAAGACACCTCATAAAATGCATACGAATCGCTGTGAGATCGGATTGATCTATACACACAGTATTTACCTCAATTACATCAGAAGTAACTGAAAATTAAATTACAGATAAATTAAGAGTAATCCATTACTTTACATTTTCAAGGGAAAAGTAATTAAATTACAGTAAATAATTACTTAGTAATTAGTTACACCCAACACTGGATGTAGGTGTCTTTGTTTCCGATATTTTTAGGTCAAACCGTTCTTGTCTGTCAGTCACATTATGCCTGGTTCAGATTACACGATTTTAGCCCGATTTTGGCACGATCCGTTAGGGTGTCGGGATTCGTAAACGACAACGGCCGTCGGGACGCAAGATTCGATCGCATCATCTCGTATAGTGTGTCATAGTGGGCGACAATCTACGACTAGCCGACTAGCATGTTTAATTTTTTTAACGGTCGTCCACGATGGTTCCGTCACATGTATGAGGTTGACCAATAGGAGCACAGAAGCTTTTCCGTACAGAGTGACGATGGTGCTAACGTTAAAACTAAAAGGAAAACAATATTTTACCTCAAGTTCTCTTTTCTGAACACAGGACAGCCAATACAACACTCACCGCTTCATCCATTGTTTGTTTACGTTCGTTTCCGAAAGTCACTTGCTACTAGTTTTGCCTTCTCGATGACATCACGCGCGCCTTTAAAGACGGCATGCGATGACTGGTCAGGAAGTCTTGTCCACGACACGACAAGATTTTAGGAGTCAAAATCGCGTAATCTGACACAGTGACTACCATAACAGACAAAAAAAAAAAGTGTAATCTGAACCAGGCATAATGGAGGTTTATGGGGTTCACCTTAAAGAGAAAACGAACAGTATTTATATCGTTTTTACCTCTTGTAATCACAGTCACGTCCAAGTTCTCTGAGGAACTTCTGCGCAAGTGTGCCGGAAAGCCCCGGAAGTGATCTCTAGCACGTGTAAGTCACTCATTGTGTACACAAATATTTCAGAAGTGTTATCCTTTACTGTGAAGATCTGAACATATTTTCATATACAGGAAATTGAAATGGAAGACGATTTCGATATATCAACAGACAACTTTTTTGTTTCGCAACCGCGCAAGAGATCACTTCCGGCACAGACAGAAGCGCCCGTGCCTTCAGATCACTTGGACGTGGCTGTGGCTACAAGAGGTAAAAACAATATAAATTTAAACGATATAAACGAATAAATACTTGCATTTACGAGTCTTTAAATCATGTTTAATTTGGACTATGAGGTGAACCCCATAAACCTCCATTAAACGATAAGATACGGTAAGCTAAAACATATCCAAAATTAATTTCAAAGTGAACTATCCCTTTAACATGAACAATACTTTTAAGCATCTCCATTTCACCATTTACTAATCCATTACTAAAATACTACAAACAGTGTTGTAGTACTCGAGACTCGGACTCGGTCTCGAGACCATATTTTAATGGTCTTGGTCTTGTCATGGACTCGTGTCCATTTGGACTCGGAATTGACTCGTACTCGAACATTTTTTTTTTTTTTAGGACTCGGAATTATTCCCGAGTCCACTCGAGTTCAATTAAAAATATTTTTCATGATTATTAATGTATGTTAATAAAATATTTCTTTAAATTGATTGAAACGCCCAGTGATTGGTGATTTTCTAGTGCGCAACTGCGCATGACAAATTTTAATAAAATTACTTTTAACACCACCTACTATGTGGCCTTTTTACCCTAAACTGATCATATTTTTTAAACTCTAAGTAAATTCAGTAAAAAAAAAAAAGTATTTCTCTAAATAAATAAAAGTAAATTAGGTAATCAACCCTCACTGGTCTCGGTCTCGACTCGGACTCGACCGTCTCTGGTCTCGGTCTTGACTCGGACTCGACTCTCTATGGTCTCGGTGTCAACTCGGACTCGAGTGAGGTGGTCTCGACTACAAAAGTTACTAATATTATTTAATGTATCTGAGCTAACATGAACTATGAACAGTTGTACTTTTATTATCTAATCATGTTAACAAAGATGTCTCGCTGTTATGCATTATTTAATGTAATCTTATTGTAAAGTGTCACCCTGAAGTTTAAACGAATATTATTATTAAATAGTTTCACTCGTAGTGCATTTTGCTACTTATTTTTTATACATTTGCTTTTATAAGAATCCATTTATGACTCTATTTTGGTTAATAAATAAGTGCTGTGGATCTATGCATCTTCTCTGATGTTTGTTACGTGAAGAATAGCAGATGTTTACTGGTTCCATTGTTACGGATCATCTATGCTTCCTATTCCTCGGTGTCTCATTAAAACACACAGATGGTCCTTCGAGAGGCTTTTTCCACAGCTCTCAGTTCCCCGTCGGTCTCTGTTTTGCTTTCAATTGCAAAACACACACTAGACCCATTACTTCAGTATGTCAACACCTACGTGACTAATGGAGGAATACTGTGTAGAGAAATGAGCTGTGGGATTATAATTGCTCATATACCTGACTAAGCAAAGCCTTTGAATTAAGATGTGACATGAAGACGAGACTAATCTGCTATTTCAGGGAATAAAACAATTCATATAGTGAATAATAATCAACTATGTAATGAGACAACGCAATACGCACTTACATTTCTTAAAGCATCTGTTTAATGTTATTATATTTTTAAGTAATTTTTATTTTGGAATTATTTCACTGCTGTGAATGCCACTTTAATCACTTCTCTAAATGTTTGTTGTATGCCTACGTGTTATTAATAAATACTACGAATATTAAATCGTGAGTCATCATGACCTCTGGACGGGTTTGGCTGTGTCAATGACACAAACATGCATTTATGGGCAAACGCCATGATATAGTTTGACCTAAACCTTCCTAAGTGAAACTATGTCAGTTACTACAAACAACTTACTTTATCAATGTATGAAATGCTTAAAGGTTTGGAAATGTCACATGATATTTTAGTTAATATTTTAATGTAATACTTAAAACATTAAAATGGTGTAATATCTATCTGTTTTACCAAAAGGTATAGGTATCTTTATAGTAGTTTCTGTTGTTTTTATTGGATTTGTTTCGTTTAATTTATTGTATAAATGTGTTTCTTTTGTTAATTGAATAAACTGAGTTAACTGGGTTTGCAGGAGAAACAAATGGCAAATGAGGCCTTTCTAGCCATTGATTTCTATAAAAATATAAATGTTTGAATTAAATATATATTTAAAAAAATATATAGACAGAGTCATAAAAGTATTTATTACCAATATTAAATATTTCATCAGTTAATACTACTATATTTATTTGTGTGATCAAACCGATTAATCACGATTATCACATCTAACATAAAAGGTAAATGTGTGTACATTTATACACTGATTGCAACCACATACACAAGGCCTAAATAAGTAATTTCTCAGTTTTATGTTCTATCATGAGCAGTTTTGGAGAGATCATTTCATTTGAACGAAACAGTACTTTATGAGACCATAAGAGGAGTCAGTGTCATGTTTTATGACTGAAACTGGCCTCAGTGTGACAGAAACACACCCTGATCATAAAAACTGAGCTGATAAGAGGGTCTAAAGGACGTGAGCTGAACTAGTGTAAGTGCAGATTGAACAACTGCTGGCGGTTAAACAGTCAAATCTGAAAAGTATCACGATGAGAAGATCTACACTGTATGTTCTGGTGCTGGTTCTGGGATTTGGTGACGTCTCTGCTTCTACAGAGGGTGAGTTCTGACAGACCTGGGATTTTTGTCTTTCTGGAGTTATGCAGTAGGCTTGCTTTACAGGAAGTGTCTACACTGGGGGGAAATGTGGATGTACATTAAAATAATTTTCACTCAGAAATTGCTGTTAAATTTCACAAAATAATTCAAGAAATTACAAGTAAGATTGAATTAAAAGTGAAATTTCAAAGTATAACGATTAAATGTATTTTTTTTTGTGTGTGGAAAAAACAAACAAATAAAATTTGGTTTTTACTTCAATAATATTTTTTTACAACTTCGAAAAAATATTTTTTACAGTGTCTTCTGTATATTATTTAGTGTAAATAATTCTAATACAGATGATCCTATTGAATGAGTTTGGACACAAATTTATTTTGTTATTTACTTACTTAAATTTATTTACACACACACAAAAATAATAATTCTCAAATATGCCTGTTTATTTTAATAGGCGAAATAACTACCCTAACCACAACCTATAAACACACTTATTTTACCATATTTTAATGTAAGTCTACTGATAAGAAAAATATACTGAAAACAGCTCCGGTTGAGTTTTTTGCGTCCTTGTTTTTTGAGTAGGCCTATTTAAATTATCATTAAAAATAATTCACTTATTTAAGCCAAGGCCTCTAGATCAAACATTTGTAGTAACAATTTCAGGTGTGACATTTCAGGTATGCTATATTAATGAATTATTTCTGTTTTTCTCAGGCCCAAAGTGCACAGACGTCAGAGATGAAGGAAAGGGAACGGAAAAGTTCTTGAGATATTTCTATGATTCCAAGTTTGAGTTCTGTGTGCCTTTCTTCTACAAAGGAGAAGGCGGGAACAGCAACCGCTTCAACAGCGATAAAGACTGCATGAGAACATGTTCTCCAAACGGACAACAGATCTACCCGACTGACGGTAAAACAATCTCCTTAAATACCATATTTGTTGATTTTACATGAGTGAAACAATGTTTTTTTTTTCTTCCCCTCATGTCTTTCAGAAATGGCCTGTTCTTTGCCAAAAGACGAAGGCACCTGTTTCGCCATCATCCCAAAGCATTATTACGACAGTAAAGAGAAGGACTGCCGTATGTTCTTATATAAAGGCTGCCAAGGAAACGCTAACCGATTTGATTCCCGAGAGGATTGCCAGAACCTGTGTCTCGGTCAGTTCAAGTCTCTTTTCATCGGTTTTTAGTCAGTATGGAATCCCAAAATGTTGTAGAATTTACACTAAATGTAAGAGATTTCCTCTCAGCTTAGATGATTTGGACATGGATGAGGTTACGGTTAGATAAGGTTAGAGGAAACTGCTGCTTTACCGAACTCAACGGCTCTAGATATAAACTAAACGCTATTGGCTATTTTTAAAAAAGGGGAGGAACTGTTCGATGTCAACACAAGAGCCCGTCTAACGGAGAGCCTTGGCATCACCTTGGTTGCAGTTCCATTAGAATTCCACCGGAGGTGATCGCGGGCGAGTGCAGAATAAATGGGAGTCTATGGAGCTAAACGGCTAAACGTGTCTCTTTCACCTGCTATTCGTTAAATCAACATAGATTTTATTGTTGATTCCGCAAGTTCAATATAGATTATAGGCCAAAAGTCGAATGAACGAGTACTTTTGATTTCTTACAGGTTAGGCTGTTGTTGGCCAGAACACGCTAGCATTCTGCTATTGTGTGACGTCATCACATTTTTTGGGGATTTTTAGAACAGATAAGTGAACTTAAAAATGCAATTTTCAGCTGAGTGTATTATCTTAGTCCTCCCTTTTGAATGTAACTTTCAAATTACTTGACAAAAATTACATCCTGAGAAAAGTGGATTTCTGGGAGTGAAACCCCATTGACTCCCATTCATTCTGCACTTGACCGCGAGCGCCCCCGCATGGGCAGATACGTGTTACTGCCAGAGAATGTCTAATTGAAGAGAATTGGCACTGCCACTGGCTGGTTACTTCCGGTTTCTGGACTGGCTGCAGTAACGCGTCTCTGTCCATGTGGGGGCGCTCGCGGTCGAGTGCAGAATGAATGGGAGACAATGAGGTTTCACCCCCAGAAATCCACTTTTCTCAGGATGTCATTTTTTGTCAAGTAATTTGAAAGTTGCATTCAAAAGGGAGGGCTAAGAAAATACATTCAGCTGAAAATTGCATTTTTTAAGTTCACTTATCTGTTCTAAAAATCCGTTCAAAAATGTGATGACGTCACACAATAGCAGAATGCTAGCGTGTTCTGGCCAACAACAGCCTAACCTGTAAGAAATCAAAAGTACTCGTTCATTCGACTTTTGGCCTATAATCTATATTGAACTTGCGGAATCAACAATAAAATCTATGTTGATTTAACGAATAGAAGGTGAAAGAGACACATTTAGCCGTTTAGCTCCATAGACTCCCATTCATTCTGCACTCGCCCGTGATCACCTCCAGTGGAATTCTAATGGAAGTGCAACCAAGGTGATGCACAATGGGGCAAATAGGAAGTGCCAAGGCTCTCCGTTGGATGGGCTCTTTTACTGCACCCAGTCCAGAAAGCGGAAGTAACCAGCCAGTGCCAGTTCTCTTCAATTAGACATTCTCTGATAAAAGGCACTTCACCGGGCTTTTAAATGTCACCCAAGTTACAGGGAATGTTCTGTCAAAGTTATTAACAAACAGTAATGTTAATAAAATGTTTCTTCAAAGTTATCTGGTCTTTAATAATGTTCTCAAAACGTTAGCACTACATTGGTCATACGTCGTTAAATATGTTTTTTTTTTGTATACAATGCGTTTTTTAAAACGTTTTAAGTCGAGTCGATTTTTTTTTTTACTCAGATTTTTTTTAATGTAAGCCTACTTTTTTCAGAATGTTCAAAGTACATTCAAAAGTATCTAATAATTTTTGCAAAATTATAAAATTGATTTTTTTGAATATATTGTAAAATGTAATTTAATCACACAATTCCTGTGATCAAAGCTGAATGTTCAGCATCATTACTCCAGTCTTCAGTGTTGCACGACCCTTCAGAAATTATGATGATTTGCTCCTCAAGAAACATTTATTATTATCAATGTTGATAGCAGTTATTTTAAATTGTAACAATATTTCACAGTATTTTCTATTATTGTTTTTTAATCAAATAAATGCAGCGCAGCCTCTGTGAGCATAAGAGAGGCTTCTTTTAAAAACATAAAACCGATCCCAAACTGTTTGGTATAACCCTATATAGAGAGAAGATTAAAGTATAAAGTTCTTTCACATCAACTGATGCCAGTTACTGATACTGATTAAGCATCATTTTTAAATGTTAAATAAACACATCGAGCCAGAAAAGAGGATGTCATAAACATCACTGCTAAACAATTACTTGAATCAAACTGGGAAGTCTATGTGAAAATAGTGATTAGATTAGGACGCATTCAGTGACAGTAAAGACATTTATCATTTTACTAAATAAATACTGTTCCTTTTAACTGTATTCATAAAAAAAAAAACAGTTTCCACACAAAAATATGTTTTTAACATTGATAACGATCAGAAATGTTTCTTGAGCAGCCAATCAGAATGATTTCTGAAGGGTCATGTGACACTGAAGACTGGAGTAATGATGCTGAAAATACAGCTTTGATCACAGGAATAACTTACAGTTCTTTTAAATTGTAATAATATTTTTAAAAAGATTTACTGTATTTGGTCACATAAATGCAGCTTTGGTGAAGTCTCCTTTTGAAAACAGACGCTAGGCCTACACATGTATTCGTGTTCGGCGATTCAGTGTGTTTTGTTGTGTTGTCCACCAGAGGTCAGTCTGTTCTCACTGACTGTGTGACTGTTTTCCAGCGAGGTCCGGACGGCTGTTGGGAGCTGCAGATCTTCCAAACCCCGATGAGAAGGGTGTTAGTGCAGGTACAGTCACGTGGTTTGGCATAAAAGGGCTGTTCATGTTTCAACTGCACGTTTCATTAATAATATGTTTCAATTTCATCAATGAACTTTTATTGAAATGTCCATAAACACATTTGCATTGTGTATATTTCCTCTCTCAGGGCTGATCGTGGGTATTTTGGGTGGGATTGTGTTTGTTGGTGCTGTTATTTCTGCTATTGTGATGTTTGTGCTCCATAAGTAAGTATGATGTGAATACGTCATTTTAAGTAATTTTACCACGATTGAGTGTCTCTGAAATGTTTCTTTTCATTTATAGGAAAAGCAAGAAAGCAGAAAGGAAGCCAGTGCCGACATCTGATATTGAAATGAAATAGATCGTTGTTCACAACATGTGTCTGTAAATATGTTGTTAGTGCTTTTATACCCTTTATACTAGTCATGTTAGAGATGTAACAGAACAATTGGGCTTAACTGATACATAGTGTCCATGATAGAAGAGTTCAGCAGTTACATATAAAAGCAATCCACCTGTTTTGTTTCATTTGACAGCAGATATCTGATGTTTGAGTTTCACAAATTTACCTGATCAAATGTACTATACTTGTACTATGATGTAACACAAAATGACCTTTCTGTGTCTTATATTGTTTTTTAATGAGAAATTGATTTAATACAATAAAACAAGACCAAAAAAGTTGTATTTTCCCCTGTATTTTAGTTTGAAAAATTATTAAATATAGCCGTCTAAATAGCTTTAGTATACGGTATATTTAATTTATTTTAAAGTGGTGCATGTTTAACATGGGGATTCAGTGGAAATATACAATATATACAGTATAAGAAAAAGCACAGTAGGCTATATACAAAAAGCTTTTTGATAAATGATGTAGAAATGACAAATGTGCAAATGCCATGATAAATAGAGCATTAATTCCAGTGTAATTTAGGCCTGTTCATTTATTTTGGTCACATGTGAATTGGTCACAATTATTTCATTTAGAGAGAAACTGTCTAATTTATTCCAGTGAGGTGTCAATTAACATCATCCAACCCATGATGACCTGTTTCCATAAATTACACTGCTGAAAGATACTGTAAAGTTATAAGAATCATAAACCATGTGTCATAATTGAGATGAGTGTAACTGACACATAATGACGTGTGGATCAAATATAGGTCAAGCGGTAGACTACTGCAAAAGAAAATTAGGACCACAAGATACAGCAATTGTTTTGTGCCTTTACAGCGATTAGACTGTACAACAATCAGCGAGCACTATTTATCATACATGCTTGTCATGTTTCTACAATGTTTGCTGTTTTGATAATAAAGTTTACCTGGACTTTTCTGCAAAGAAAGGAAATCTCCCACTGAATAAATCATTGATTAATCTGAATATCCACCTGATTATTAACCAAAACAATGGTTTCTCCTTCTTAATGGTTTGAATTGAACTACAACAGTGTTATTTTAGTATTAGCTAGCATTTATTAATATTGAATTAGCTTTCGTTTTTACATTTTTTTATTTCTTTTAAGTATTTAGTTGACCACTGTGCTGTACAAAACCATGGCAAAATGATCTGCATTCCTCAAAATATCTTCTTTTGTGTTCAGCAGAATAGAGAAATTCATACAGGTTTGAAACAACTTGAGGACATGAAAGCGTATCCGCCATCGAATAAAAAAAAAGGTTTTATCTTGCAATTATGACTTTTTTCTCGTAATTATGACTTTTTCTCTCACAATTGCGACAATTCTGAAGAAAAAGTTGAAATTGCGAGAGAAAAAGTCAGAATTGCAAGACATAAACTTGCAATTCTCCCTTTCTTTAAAATTCCGACTTTTTTTTCTCTCACAATTTTGACTTCTTTTAGGGTTACTGACATAACTGACTTTTATCACGATTGTGAAAAAAAGGCAGAATTGTGAGACAAAAAGTCATAATTGACTTTTATTTTTTACCTCATGGTGGAAACGAGCTTCCATGAAAGTAATGATGCCAGAATTTTCATTTTTGGGAAACATCATATCATTTTGCAAACATGGGATAGTTTTGAAAGTTCTTCATTCTTCTAATTATGTATATGTGTTGATAGAAAGAAATGATATGAGAAGGATCTATTCAATAATGGTGGACTTTAAGGGGTGAAGGTGAACCCTTTTTGCATTTTCTTGACACTATACATAAAAAATGCTCTACATTTGCTCGAATAGCTCACATTTCACAACGATTCTGATGATGACGACCGTTAGGTTAAAACGCGTCATCACAGTCTGTAAAAAGGGTCCATCCATGATACCGGGAGGAAAGGGTTAATGATAGTGTAAATGAGGGCGGGGAGAGAGACTCAAACAGCATGTAGAGAGAGAGAGAGAGAGAGAGAGAGAGAGAGAGAGAGAGAGAGAGAGAGAGAGAGAGAGAGAGAGAGAGAGAGAGAGAGAGAGAGAGAGAGAGAGAGAGAGAGAGAGAGAGAGAGAGAGAGAGAGAGAGAGAGAGAGAGAGAGAGAGAGAGAGAGAGAGTGTCGCGTGCGCGCGCACACACACACACACAATCAGCTGAATCGGCCACTGCCTTAGTGAGCGACAGACCGTGGATAAACACGAGCTTTTCTTTCCGAGACGGTAACAATTGACAGTTAGAAGTTGACGTACAGTATTAGAGACGAAAGATGGAGGCAAACCTGCCTGAAGATCTGGCGAATCTGTCAGAGCTGGACGAGAAAAGTTTGCTGGATGTTTTGACTGGACGTTTTACACAGAACCTAATCTATGTGAGTAAAATACTCAATTTAAGAAGGGTAAAAGACCAAAAAAATACCACAAATCAGTGTAAAGTATGAGGTAACCCAGCTGTGTTCAAGGTTTATTATCTAGAGATTATAAAACAACGAGCTCTTGTTCTCTGGGACAGTTGTTGTTCACCCACTGTATGTAAATGCTGCTGCCTGAACCTCATTTAACTTATGATCATTGAGACATCCAACGTTAACCGATTAACTGAATTAATATGTAATTTTATGTATTTACAGACATATATAGGAGACATCTTGGTGGCTATTAACCCATTTAAATATCTTTCAATCTATGAAAAAGAGGTAAGAATGTGTTTCCTTGGTTTATATAGATGAAAACTGTAGAAAACATGTGCAAATGAATAATTGTACTGATATTTGGACTCAAATCCATTTGCAGGTGTCTGAGCAATATAAGTGCCATGAGAAGAAGTCTTTGCCCCCTCATATATTTGCTGTGGCGGATCGAGCATATCAGTCCATGTTGGGACGTCTGGCCACGGGACCCAAGAACCAGTGTATCGTGATCAGGTTTGGGTTGCAATCAAATTAATTCACCAATGCTTTCTTCAGGAAAGGTTTCAGTAATTCTATATGGTCATAAGGTGACACGTGTCAGTGCAGTATGGAATTCCTTGCCCAGTCATGTTTGTTTTCCCATGAGACATGCAGAGACAAGAAGATACATTTTTGGCATTTCAAATAAGGCTCCTCATTTCGGTTTCATTTGTAAACACAAGCAGAAATTTATAGACATGCTGTTATACAAACTTAGGTTAGTTTGATCACAAATTTGAGACTTCATGCTGTTCTGCCTTGTGTAACTTTAACACTTATTCAGATTTGGGAGTAAATCAAACTCCATTAGTCAAACAAATCTATCCTGTATAACCTTTAAACTTCCCAACCTTCAAACTTTGCTTAATCAACATTCTAAGTTTGTCTTGTCAAACTTTTCTTGTCTAGTTTCAGTTTCGTCCTGAATGATACCCTCCTTGAAAGTTTCAGATGGCTATGTCAGTTCCTTCATTCCTCCATAACTCAATAGTATGAATAACTGTACTCGTTACGGCATCCGGTATCATATTTAAGGTTTTTTACGTACAGCCTTCCTCTGAGACTCTGCACTGCTGCTTTACCATTAGAGTAGTCGGCTTAATGTATTTCTCAGAAATTGAGCCTCATGGTTGATTTCTCAGATGCATTTTGTGGATTGATTGTGAATGGGGCAGTGCTGAAAACAAAAAGTTTATTTTCACAGTCTCTTGGTAACATCATTTCTGGTTACGTAAACCCACAACCCTTAATAGAGCCCAATGGTGTCGTCACCCCTAGTAACTAACCATACAGCTGTCCATGAATGAGACTAGTACCAGTGGAGGGAGGCTGATAGTGTCCCAGACAACAGGGAAAGAATGCCTCTTATGCATACAATGACAGGGCAAGACATAAAAACAGCCATAGAAGAATGCCTGTTTCATTATATATATATATATATATACACACACACACACACACACTTTTTTATATCGGTATCAGTATTATAAAATTAACAATCTGAATAATTTAAATTCTAATGTGTTATATATATATATATATAGAAGGGGTGTAACGATACCCTCATGTCATGATTCGATACATATCATGATACTGAACTCACGATACGATATAAAATGCTTGGAGTTGGTGCTGGAACCCCAAGGACAATAGAGACACCAGAATAACAATATTCATAATGCTGAAGCTGAATATACAGAATTATTTTAGATGAATATGCTTGCACTCTGTATTGACTAGATGTATTTAAAATAAATGTAGGGGACTTTTTGTTGGTAACATCAGACATTTGACATTATCAGGACACCCAAATATTCTCCCATTGTACATAGTTAATATATCGGCCGAGCAGTTTATAGTACTGACACTAAAACTCTGAAAACTAGATTTTTTTTTAACTATCCACAATACATATTGTCACTATCTACGATAAGTATCTTTGCATTTTTGCATTGTGATATACGTATTATGGTACAATATATTGTTAAACTCCTAATATATATATATATATATATATATATTAATGCTTTTATTGCTGTGCTGTCTTGTTTATACACACATGTATGTATGTATGTATGTATGCATGTATATATATTAGGGACGTCAAATGATTAATCACGATTACAAAATAAAAGTTTGTGTTTACATAATATATGTGGGTGCACTGTGTATAACTATTGTATATAATACACACACATGCATGCATATTTAAGAAAAAAATATTATTCATATATAAAATATTTATATATAACATAAATTTTATATACATATATATATATATATATTTATATACAGTATATACATGAAAATATTTCTTAAATATATGCAAGCATGTGTGTGTATTTATATATATATATATATATATATATATATATATATATATATAATAGTTATACACACACACACACACACACACACACACATATATTATATATATGAAGAGTTCAGATGCAAAAGCCTCTAAATGCCATTTGAAATTTTCTTTTTTAATGATGATTTTTAGCAAACTTGTATATTTAAGTTCAGTAATTTCACTTAAATGGCAATGATAATTACCTATTAATTGTTATTTAAGTGAAATTACTGAACTTAAATATACAAGTTTGATAAAAAATCATCATTAAAGAAGAAAATTTCAAATGGCATTTAGAGGCTTTTGCATCTGAACTCTTCATATATATATATATATATATAAACAATATAAATACAACATAAAGAATCTTTTTTTAAATTTATTTAATTTAAAATAAGAATTTGTAAGCAAACCAAATAATTGTGTGTTGTAGTATTTGAAATTCTTAAATAACATGATTAAATCTTTTCATTTTGTCTGTTTTTGTTTGCTCTTGTATCCAGATGCACTTGAGTTACCCTTTTGTAACACTAGCCTTTGTACCACTTTTATACTAACAGTCTAACAAGTTTATCTGTTTGTCCCGCAGTGGTGAGAGCGGCGCGGGTAAAACCGAGAGCACCAAACTTCTGCTGAGACACATCATGGAGCTGTGCAAGGCCAACTCTCAGCTAGAGCAGCAGATCCTGCAGGTAAGTCCTGTCAGGTGCATCTGCCTGCGTTCATTTGAATAAAGCCACTAGGTTTGCACAGATACATCAACGAGACGTGATGCGTGTTGAGATTTCCCGCTGCGTTCAGGTGGTCGGGTGTTTGATTTACAGAGAGGAAGTTGAAACTGCGCCCCACCCTGCTATGTGTTTTAAAGACACATGTGGTTTCTGACATATTCAAATGGTGGGTATATGGGGTGTGTTTAATTTGTTTGCTATAATGTGTTTTTGGCAATAGCTTAAAGAGTCCATGAAATCAGAGATTTGTGGCTTTCAGGTCATGTGCATGTCAGAGTGCTCCTAAAAGTTGACAATTTTGCCGATTTAGCTAGTGGTTGACCTTTCTTTTTTTGGCTTAGACAGCAAGGTCACCGATATAAATATGATTATGCACGGTTTAATTAAAATTATATAAATGCGCTTTTGCTGAATGCTGACGAGATGAGAAAGTATAATTGCCTTTGCTTTTCTGTCACTAATCGTAAAGCAAACGCTATAAAAGTTTTTCGTATACTGCTGACTTTGTTTAACAGCTCCGTCTAGTGATTTATTCAAAGTTATATGGAGAATGGATGCTCAGAAGTTTTCAAAATAATAGTCCCACACACTGTCAAATTAAAAGCTTCAGACACAACAGCCAAGCAAAAACATATTGGCTTATCAAAAAATCAGCCGATATATCAGCCTTGACACTTGGGTGGTTTTATCTGATCAAATGCCCCTGTATAGTAGCTAATTAGGTTATTTTAGGCTAGCGACTACGTTTAAAGCTCTTTGATATGTCCTTTTCAAACTTTGCTCATAAATACTCAAGCAGTTTTATGGGTGCGACTGTAATATATTCTGACCGTCTGTCTGTAATTAGAGGTTTTGGGTTGGTTTGAGGAACAGATCTTCTTGTGGTTATTTCTGTTCCTTAATCAAAGTGCATTTTTTTCCTGGTTCGGTTTAGTGTTGTGATATGATATCATCTTTTACCTTCTGACCCTCCCTATATAGGTCGTAGCTGATGCTGTAAAACATATTTCCTTGTTGTCACGCTCACAATGAATGAAATTTATATCTGCCACTCACACATGTACAATGTACACATTACAAAACATCCAGTTTCCATTGCACATGTCATGTATTTCTGGTTTCAACACGCAGGTTGACTAATTTGTCGATTACACAATATCTCTTTGATTAGTGGAAACACCAGGTGTAAACTAAGATAGCAATATAAGTTTCTTGTGTTGCTTCAGATCATTGAATTTGCTGACATTATAGTGAGATGCACTTTCAGGAAGTGTCTTAATCTTAAACTGTTAAAGGCATGTCATACGCATTTCTGATGAAATGAGAAAGTACCTTAAACAGTCTATTGACGTGTTTTGAGAAACTTTCTGAACAAATGACTGAATCTCATGATGTTTCTTGAGAAAACTCATAATGGTTGGTTATTTTCAAACCCCACTAATAACACATAGCCTTTGATGTTAGGCAGTTCTTAGTCTTTATTGTTAGCATAATTGTATTTTCCCTGCTGATCTTTGTCTGCAGAACCAGCAGAGAGAGATAGAGAAATATGGCAGAGAGTGTTTAATATGCAGTCAAATGCAATTTAACACCGGATATCTACTTTACATAAGTCTACATAGATCCACCACATACATAAACAAATTAATGTTGTCAGAAAGCTTTAGGTTTTGACTATGGTAACATTAAATTGTCCAAGAACATTAGTAAAATGTTCTTAAAGACGTTTAATTTCTTGTTAAAAAAACGTTTTATCTCTAGACTGTACCGTTTGCGTTATTTGAACGTTATAAACAATCATTGTGGGAAGTGAACTATTATTGGTAGTTAAGTATTGGCTCTCAAAACAAACAGTTTTGTACCATCATTGTGAAATGCTTATGCTAATAATTAAGGGTGGGAATTGGCAAAAATGTGACTATTTGATAGTATTGCGATATTTGGGCCACGATTCAATATTATTGTGATTCTTAACATATTGCGATACAGCAAGTATTGCGATTCATATTCCCCATATTATTCAAAGGCATTACAAAAAATGAGGAAATAAAGGCCCTTTCACACCAGACACGTAATGAAAACGTAACGGAAAAGCGAATAGTTCATGTGTGAATAGTTCACGTCAAAACCATTCACATGGTCGCGACGCGAATTTGCGACGTTCGGAATTTCAACATTCCAAAACCTTCGCGCGGACAGCTGAGAAGACATGAACACTTCATCATCATCATCATCATCATCATCATCATCCAGTGAAGACGAGCTTTTCATTTCCTTTAAAGGGGTGATGAACTGAGAAATCAAATTTTCCTTGAGCTTTTGACATCTAAGAGGTCATCATATTATAAGAATATCGAGTAAGCTTCAGAAGTGAAAACGTCCTTGTTGGTCCAATAAAAGCTTTTATTGACACCAGCCTCAGCAAACGACTCGTTTTTAAAAGTGGGGAACTATGATGTCAAAGAGGATAAAACACCACCCCCGCAGAAGAAGATCAACGCCTACTTCAACACGGCTGGTTTAGCCCCGCCCACCGATTCGCGCATTACAATATATTATAATGTGCAAAACTGTTATCCACTCACAGCAGTGGGCGTTTACTTCCAAGTTGACAGTGTGAGACGCCCATGAAAACCCAGCGTTTTTCAGCTAGGGTCAAAACTAGGTTACAAAATAGCCTATTACTTATTCATTTTGATGTTTTTAAATGCAAAAACCAATCGAACGTCATAAGTTGACCGCAGACAACGATATAATAAATTTAAAAAGCCAGTTCATGACCCCTTTAAAAGACAGAAAAGAAGGTTTTGTGCGCACCCAATCTTAAAGAACAGAAAGTCTCAAGGGGAGTACTATGCTAATCTTGTAAAGGAGCTAAAACTTTGCCACAAAGAACCGGCCAAAGTAAGGATTATGCATTAAACATTTGAAATTTTTATTAATAAACTAGTGTTTTCGGTATGAGACGCTTCCAGTTCACTCGCCGGCGCCTCCATGTCCTAATTATATTGTCTACTATATTTCCTTCTTATTTATTAATCCATGCAATTTGTTGATGAAACATTGATAAAAATTAAGGTACAATTTATATAAAATGAATTTCACTTTAAAGAAAGGCTTTCTACAAAACAAAACTTAATATGTGGCCAAAATTATGTCTGACCCAATTCAAATGTTTTCGATATAGGCTATTGGGCATCTTATGATCCTTACTCATCTCATGCGGTTCCCTTTTCATATAGCTAATCAACATAGATGAAATAAAAAAAAAACATTATTTAAACATATGAAACGTATGTTTAAGTTTTGCGCTCGTGCAAAAACAAACATCCCGCCCCCACATTCACATCTACACACTCATCAAATACACAGGAATGATTATCGGCTTGTTCACATCGCCTCTATTTTGTACGGAAGCCCTGAACCGCAACCTAAAAAAAAAAAAAAAAATCAGTAAAAAAAAATAATCTGTAAAAAAAAAAAAAATCTATAAAAAAAAAATCTAGCATTTCGAGATTAAAGTCGAAATGTTTCGAGATTAAAGTCGGAATGTTTCGAGATTAAAGTCGAAATGTTTAGAGATTAAAGTCGAAACATTGTGCATTCATAACAGTGCGCGTCCACTGGCTCAGAGCGCGCGCGCGTGTGTGTGTGAAGTCGAACTGCCATGGATAAACACAAAATAGTAGCTTTTTACTTTTATCTGGGCTTTCAACAAAATTCTACACACGTCACACGTGCTAGTGGCAGTGTTTCTGAGGTGTTTTCGTGCTCGTCTAGTCAACACTATCTGGGTCGAGAACACAACAGTAACTATTCGGTCTCCCTCTTCACCGTAAATACGCTCTGGATACATTTTAAGTGCATCATTTGGCTGGATCCTGTGATTTCCTAAGATTTAATAACCACTTATGGTTGAGGAGAGATTCTCTGATATGATTGTAAAGCACTTTGAGTGTAGGCATATATGAAAGCGCTATATAAATGCCCTATTCATTCATTCATTCATTCATTCATTCATAAAGCTGGATTTCTCCATCCAGTCTAAAAAGTGTTTTCCGTGTTGGTTTTCCTATAGGCTAAAGTCTATTCCGGCGCATTATATTTTATAACGATAAAGTAAGATAAGTATTTCAGATAAAAGTAAAAAGCTACTATTTTGTGTTTATCCATGGCAGTTCGACTTCACACGCACACGCGCGCGCTCTGAGCCAGTGGACGCGCACTGTTATGAATGCACAATGTTTCGACTTTAACCTCGAAACATTTCGACTTTAATCTCGAAACATTTCGACTTTAATCTCGAAACATTTCGACTTTAATCTCGAAATGCTAGATTTTTTTTTTTTTTACAGATTTTTTTTTTTTTTTACTGACTTTTTTTTTTTTTTTTAGGTTGCGGTTCAGGGCTTCCGTACTTTTGACATCGGAACTATACCGATGTGTAAAAAATTGACCGATATTATATCGGAGGCCGATATATCATGCACCACTCTCGACATCTTTACTATTCGCTTTTAGTTGGACACCGAAATGTACCCAGACTTTCGATTTGTAAGAAGACAGAGCGTTGTGTACAACCGGTTGTGATGGTGAAGCCATGTTCATTTGAATTTGCTGTTAAATGCATGACAACAAAGCATCTTGTGGATGTAATACGCAATGTAAATTATCAGAGTAAACTCAGAGAAAACCCTGGAAGTAAACAGATAATTTGTTTTATAATTAAATATTGCAGTATTGCGCTACTGTATCGATATAATTGCGTTCAGCAAATACTGATCAGAATCGATTTTTCCTAATAATACTAAAACATAGGGATCTTCTGTTAACGTTTAAGTGTTTCCTGAACACTTCATCCGTCATTTGCCAGTGGTAGTTGGTTAAGCCAAGATTTTGACATGTCTGAGCACTCAAACAGACTGCCAAAGTGTTCACAAAGGTTTCCAAACTATTACAAATGTAAATTAGCATTTCCCCTTGTCTCACAGTACTCTCAATTAGACCGGATGTCAGGGGGAGTTCAGAGATACATCTGAGAAGTTCAAGGTTTGATGCAGTTTTGACCCCATTTGCATGGACTTGGTGACTTTTGCCTGATATGACTTCTCGTTTTTGCACATATGCTTCCTTATAACACATGTAAACATCCTGTCCTTAGAATATGTGAGGTGCTTTCAGGCTTCACACTCTTATCTTGAAGAATATGTGCTGTTTTCATACTGTACGTGTGCATGGAGGTGTGTATGTTTGTGTGCAAACTTTGTTCTCGCCTCCTAAAGTGGAATAACTAGTTTTAGGATCTCCAGAACAAAGCAGAAATTTGGCAGTCGAGATTCCCAGTTTTCTTGTTTTGCTGTTGATTCATGGAGTTGTCAAAATGGGTCCAGAGGAAAGTCTTATTGCTCTTAGTTAATAGTTATTGTTTTTGTTTTTAATTTAGTTTTTTGGAAGGAATTTTAGGATGCATTTTATCTGAGAACAATTTTTTTCATAAATTGTTCTCAGATAAAATGCATCCTAAAATTCCTTCCTAAAAACAAAATTAAAAACAAAAACAAATGAGTCAATAGTTGACATACAGTAAGAGTATAGAGCTATATACAATCAAAAGATTATTTGCTCTTGGAAGAATTTGATGAGAAATGTTTGATTTCCAAATGATGGCAGACTGAACACAGTTTAAACTAGGTTGGTTCACCCCTAAAATGCTTAAGCAACTACCACTTTCAAGGCCTAAAGCTAGTAAAGACTAGGGCTGGGTAAAAAAATACAGATTTCTCGATTTTAATTGAACCGATGTCGATTCTTAAATCCCATGAATCGATTAGGCTAGTCATCCT
>NW_024121169.1:0-17607 GCF_016745375.1 Pimephales promelas | reverse complement strand
CTGACTTTTTTTTACGGTGCGCTAGACACCGTGTTTCGTACAGCGTCCTGGTTGTCGCCATCAAGTGGTCGGGAGTGTGCTAACGCTTCAGACTCAAATATCGAGCGGAAGTTTATACGCGGTTGTGAGGTATCTGAAAATATAGTTCCACTATAGCAAACAACACGGATTGAAAGCATACACTGCGACGATATATTTGTTTTTAATCATCAATGAACACCACCAACCACTCGGGGAGTTGCACAGTTTTGAAAGGGTTGTTTTATGGACATGTTTGTGCATGCCCATAGACACCCAGTCTAACGCGGTCACAGGCGATTCTAAAATAGTCAAAAAGTCGAGACAGGACCCAATGTCGAAATTTCTAAGTCCACCACTCTATTTCATTCAAAACAAACTACAAAATAGACTCAAGGTGTTAAATACCGGAATTATCCTTTAAACCACTGGAGTCACATGTATTACTTTAATGATGTCTTTACTACCTTTCTGGGCCTTGAAAGTGGTAGTTTCTTAGGCTGTCAATGGAAGGATAGAAAGCTCTCAAATTTCATCAAAAAGATCTTCATTTGTGTTCTGAAGATGAACAAAAGTCTTATGGGTTTGGATCGTATTGTAGATTTTCCCTACACACCTGACTAAAGTTTACCTGGGGCGTTTTCAGTCGACGCTTAATAACATTTATACTCTAGCACTGCGTCCACAGTCGACAACTAGCTTCGAGTCGGACCACATCTCGAACACTCACTTCTGAATTGTAAGATCTCTAGTGTCTAGTCTAGTGCTGCGCAGCAAAGATCAAACCGACTCCTGCATTTGCCCTTGAATATGCTTTAATTAATCGGCCGGGTGTTTTCATGACAATCTCAGAGATTCATCGGCTTCATCAAAAATATAACTGTTTATAAATGATAGAGGTACAGAACACAGCAAAGTAACTTGATATACTACTTGTGATTATTGTGTCAGCCTTTTCGTATTTGATTGGTTCATTTTGTGCAAAACACCATCAACCCACACCCTCTGTAACTGGAGTCAGAAAAATCATCAAAAACATGTAATTCAGTGTTATTTCTTTGTCGGTTACTCGGTATATCATAGGGGTGTAAAGGTACATGTATTCGTATTGAACCGTTTCGGTTCGAGGCTTCCGGTTCGGTACGCATACAAACCGAACGATTGCTTGGACCATTTTTCCTGCCGGCAAAATTCGTGCTGACGCGGCCAACACAACGTTGCGCAACATCAAATGGCAAGCGTAATGAAAGCAGAACGAAACTGCGCTACTCGTTATGTGCTTCACGGATCGTTTATCAGTTCGGACCAGCAACATCTGTGCAGCGCGAGCCGATCTCGATCAAGCAACACTGTTACTACACAGCGCTAAGAGATCCGGTAAAGAAAACATTTGAATTCGCCACTGAGGTAATAACATCTCTGCGAGGAGATCTAGTGAGAAGCATTCACATTTCTCCCTTATTAACCGTAGATCTCTATTAGATCAAACAGCGCCGTCATGGAAACCAGGAGAAACATTGTGCCGTGAATGAACTAGTAATACTTTTCGTCCACAGACCAGCAACATTCACCATGGATTTAATATAGTAACACTAACTGGAACCAGTTTGGCTGGAATGGTGAAATGCTTTCAAGTACTTCACACATCTTTTTCCAGCACTTCAAAATTCTAATATTATATAAATAAATATATATTTAAAAGTTATTTTTAATGTGATGACCAAAACATTATTTGTTCATCCTTCAAAGATGACCCCCATTTATAAACCTGAAAGTTTCAAGATAGGAAAACTCACACTTATTTAAAAATATTTTTTCCTTAAACAAATAGGACATTTCTCTGGCATTTCTTTCTTTTTGCTGTATCGAAAACGTACCGAACCGTGACTTTAAAACCGAGGTACGTACCGAACCGTGTTTTTTGTGTACTGTTACACCCCTACTATATCATGATACCTCAATATATCTTTGGGGTTTATATGATCCCAATCGACTTTTCCGTAGTAAATAAACATGGTTCCTTCATTCAGTTATATAAAATTGTCACTTTTCCTACATTGTCTATCTATACACACACACACACACACACACACACAAACTGGTCTTGATTCGGTTGTTCTAAAGGTATGTAAAAGAAAAAGAAAAAAGTAACACATATGGCCATTGGGGTGACCTGACGTGATGCCATGTTTTGTGTGGAAATAGCCGTACACCCAGCTTTCTCTCATACATTATTTATTTATTGTTAATGAATGAGGCCCAATGTTCTTCAACAGTATTTACATGCTATTACATATTTGCTAAGAAAACTATGAAGAAAAAAAAAATGCAAGTATGACAGTTGATGTTGTGACCAAAACGTAGACATTCTCCCGATCCACTTTTGTGGTGCATTCTGGGATTTATTCTTTTTTCTGTTTAGATTCTGTCTAACTCTAACATGAGTGTGTCTGATTGTGTTGAAATAGGTGAATCCACTGCTCGAGGCCTTTGGAAATGCTCAGACGGTCATGAATGACAACAGCAGTCGCTTCGGGAAATATATCCAACTTCGCTTCCAGAACTCTTCAGGTTTGTTAAGATAAGATAAGATAAGATAACACTCTTCTCTCTGACCGTAATGGATCATACAACTTGGCAGCTTCCACTGGGTGTGTTTCTTTACCAATAAACCAATTCAGTATTCTTCGATTGAACATTAACTTGAATTTTGATGTCCTTGTAGTGAAAGGGGCCAAAATCAACGAGTACCTCCTGGAGAAATCCCGTGTGGTTCACCAGGATGAGGGTGAGCAGAACTTCCACATCTTCTACTTTATGTTGGCCGGCATTTCCATTGAGGATAAAGAGATATATGGCCTCCTGGATCCTACACACTACCGGTGAGTCATCAGTGATGTCATGCATTCGTAAAAACAGGATCAGCCACATTGTTTACGATGCATGTCATAGATTAGCATTTTAACAATGGTGTAGTCTATTGGAGGTGTGTCACACGTCGCCTCCTACTGAACTATTTGTGTCACGAATGGCATGTTCCTAGTACAGTGTTCATTGTGTAAAAGGTCGATACAAAACATTGTCAGATGATACTAAGATTGGATGAGCCACATTTGAAACCACTCAACTGCATCACCGTAATATCGTGTTAATGAGATGGCCACAATGGTGTGAGGTCATCACCGCACTTTTTAAATTTTTTCCGCTGAAAGTTACAGGAGTGCATATGGTGTGTGATATGAACTATAAACACATTAATCTTTGCTTATAATTTTCTGTATTCCACTATATGATTACTATATGATTTGTATATGTATACAAATATATGTATTTACTATATGATTATTATTAATTAACTGCTAGGTTTTAGTACTTGTGACGGTTACAGATAATGTTCAATTAAATACACACAAACACAGGCATAAAAGACAAAAGCATAATGTAAACAGTTGGAGTAAGATTTGATTTGCAAGTTTGAAAATTGAATTGAAAAAACGCACAATGGGAACATGTCAATTTCGCAAAAACGCTGATTTTTACGCTCAGATTTTACGCTCGCATGAGGTTGTTTTTCAGGCATTACGAAAAAGGAATGTATTGCAAATAGAAACAGTTTTCGTGCATTTACAGTCACCTGACCTAGAAGACGTGGTGTGTTTGGGGTCCATGTACGCAAATAATAATAATAATAATTATCATTATTATAACTTTTATTAGGCTACATATAATAATACGTAATAATACATTATTCGCCACTACCTTTGTTTTTGTAAACTCACAATAAAAAAAAAACGTTGTGCTTTTGTAAAATAAAATAAAACAATCAGGAGCGGTTTCATGATCTCCGTGAACTGGAGCGCGAGAACTCATTTTCATTTCATTTATTCGGTTTGGTCATTTACAGATCATTCAATCAATCAATCAAAACATTCGAAACATAAATACTATAGATGACCAGGTGCAGGCGGAAGCTAAAGCTTATTATGCCTGCCCTTAACTGAAACAAAATATCACCTCTGTAGGCTAATGCTCGAAATGTCCCAAATTTGAATCGAAATCGAATTATGTATTTCGTATGAAATGCGCATTTCTCTCTAAAGATGCATCCGCTAACAGCAGAGATGGAGACACTGATTTAGAAAACAATAGTTTATTAATAAACAATTAAAATGCCTCGCTATTTTTTCAGACACATTTATTATAGCCTATAACTCGCGTATAAATCACCTTTCTGACGAGTCTTCAGTTTTGAATAAAGTTTTCATATATTTCGTAGCCTTTTACAACCTACAGTAAAGGTTCTCTGTTTGCTTTTTGGTAAATTACATGGAAACAAAAGGTAAATTTGACCCCCAACACAATTCGTAGTTTCTAAAGATTGTAAAGTCTTTATCTGTGTTGAAACTTTGCATGCACATTCATGACCTAAATTATAAAAAGTTTATAAAAATAAAATGTCAAAAATAAATAAATAATTGACAACAGCATGTCAAATTGACCCACAACACAATATTAATTCCTAAAAAACTAGCAGTTAGCCTAATTTAGCCAGTTTTTTAGGAATTAATATAGTGTTGTGGGTCAATATAGTCGATAGTTTTGGGTTACATATTTTTCTTCTTGTCAGTTATTTGAATGGCAGGTTTGGGCAGGAAGACGTAGTGCAGGCCTGGCGTGTGAAATATGCTGAGGTGTGTAACGCCATGGACATGGTTGGATTTGAAGAGCAGGTAAGAACTAAACTCAAGCAGGTGTCCTGTGGTTTGAATAAATGCTTCATCTGCAACTTTAAATAACATTTACTTATTACATTAGTAATTCATTTCATTTACTATAGAACAAAGCACAAACAACCGCAAAACCAGTGTGCAAACAGGTTTATAAACATTTAAATGAAGGTTTTACATGAATATAATTAAAATAATGTAAGAAATGTAATGTAAAAAAATAAAAATAATGATTTTTTTTATTTTAATATACTTTAAAATATAATTTAATCCTTTGATGCAAAGCTGAATTTTCAGAATCATTAATCCAGTCTTCAGAGTTACATGATAAAATATTATACACAGGAATAAATTACACTACTATATATTCACATGTTATAATATTTGTTTTTTGTTGTTGTTTTTTGTCAAATAAATGTAAGCTTTATAAGCAGAATAGACTTCTTCCAAAAAATATTAAAAATAGTAACGTTTCCAAACTTTTGACTGGTACTGTTTATGATTTTATAGTTATACAGATTTATTAGAATATAGATGCTACATTGAATATTTGATCATTTTTACACCACAGTACCTTTGAGGTGAACTACAAAAAGATGTTTGCGAATGCTGTTAAGTTTCACACCATTTTTTATGTATTTATTTACCTTTCCCGTTTCACATTCACTTCATCTCGTTTGTAGGAAAAGGTGGACATGATGACTATTCTTGCTGGCATTCTGTCCCTGGGTAACATCACTTTTGAAACAACAGACAGCGACGCACTGAAGGTGTCAGAGACGTCACGCGGCTGGCTAAAAGCTACTGCAGTGAGTTTCCTGTTTGCACTTCTTGCAGATGTGCGGCAACACACAACTGGTCACAATTCACGTGTCCTCATGACACTCGTCAGTAGATGTGACAGCTCTCAACCACCATTAAATGCATTTTTAACAACAGTGCTATTTTTAGTGTGCAAGTGTGAAGACAACTGGAAAGAAGAGTTTGAATCTCAAACTCTGAATACCTTGCGGTGCAAATGCTTGTACTGATGCATGAAATAGACAAAGGAATATAGTTGATCAACCTGGGCTGCATTTCCCAAAAGCAAATAATGGTCTGGAAAAGTCGTGGATAGCGCTAAATCGCGATATAGCTCAGTATGGTTTTCAACTCACAAAGGCTGTGATTTAATTTAAATAAATATATGTGCTGCGTGTTTCAGAGGGAAGTGCAGCACTGTGTTGGTTTACACACAAGCAGCTTATGATTTAGTGTTTTCAGTGTCTCAGAGCTAATAACAATAGTAATAATATTTATTTTTTTGTTTAAAGATATTTACTTAATTAATTGTTATTATTATAGACCATTTCACAAGATGTAAACAACACTGGTCCAGAAGCACTTCCTGTTTCAGTTTGTAACTATTTTCTTTATTTCACATGTAAAGAAAACATCTTAAAGATGTTGTTTAACTTTTTTATTCAGTTTTACATGTTCTGTTGGTTGTATTGTATCCCAGCTTTTGTGTAGTGTTAAAAAACTGAAACGGGAAGTGCTTCTGGACCAGTGTTGTTGTTATCTTGTGAAATGGTCTATAATAAACATTTTGGACAAATTTGCTGCCCTATGAAGCAAAGCAAACCTCCCCCACCCCCCTTTTTGCTTAGAACCATTTTTATCTGAAAAATAGAACCAAATTTATATATATATATATATATATATATATTAAATGCACTCAAAATTAGTTAGGCAACGAAATATTTAAAAGATGAACATAACTTAGGGATATGCAATATATATATATATATATATATATATATATATATACATATATAATTTTGCAAGATGTAAACAACACTGGTCCAGAAGCACTTCCTGTTTCAGTTTTTTAACACTACACAAAAGCTGGGATAAAATACAACCAACATGTAAAACTGAATAAAAAAGGTCAACAACATCTTTAAGATGTTTTATTTACATGTGAAATAAAGAAAACGGTTACAAACTGAAACAGGAAGTGTTTCTGGACCAGTGTTGTTTACATCTTGTGAAATGGTCTATATATATTAGGGCTGGGCAACGATTAATCGTGATCAGTGGTGGTGGTGTAATGGTGTGGGGATGTTTTCTTGGCACACTTTAGGCCCCTTAGTGCCAATTGGGCATCATTTAAATGCCACGGCCTACCTGAGCATTGTTTCTGACCATGTCCATCCCTTTATGGCCACCATGTCCCCATCTACTTCCAGCAGGATAATGCACCATGTCACAAAGCTGGAATCATTTCAAATTGGTTTCTTGAACATGTCAATGAGTTGACTGTACTAAAATGGCCGCCACAGTCACCAGATCTCAACCCAATAGAGCATCTTTGGGATGTGGTGGAACGGGAGCTTCGTGCCCTGGATGTGCATCCCACAAATCTCCATCAACTGCAAGATGCTATCCTATCAATATGGGCCAACATTTCTAAAGAATGCTTTCAGCACCTTGTTGAATCAATGCCACGTAGAATTAAGGCAGTTCTGAAGGCTAAAGGGGGTCAAACACATTATTAGTATGGTGTTCCTAATAATACTTTAGGTGAGTGTGTATATATATATATATATATATATATACACACACACATACATACACACTCACCTAAAGGATTATTAGAAATAAAATTGTTTCCAAAAAACTGGGGAAAATAAAAATCACTGTGCTTTACTGACTCAGGGTGCATAGATTCGTCAATGCTGGAGCTTTTTTCTCAAAAGAGCAATGATCCACAATTTTTTACTTTTTGTTTGTTGCTAATGTGTTCTGTGTGGTTGTTTACAGGGGAAAAACTGCATGATTTTCTCACCCCTACATATGAGTTTTTTTTTTTTCTCAGCTGTTTTGTGGTCCAGCTGGTGAAAGGGTTGGGTCTGATCACATAGTAAAGTAACAGCACACTCTCCTCAACGACATGCATGATTTAAGAAAACATTTAAGGATGACGAACACGCAGACCTTTTAATATTTAATGCTATAGAATTGTTTACATCCCTGACGCCAAACCATGAGCAACAGTAATAATGACGCTTGAAGCGTCACCTCGACCTCCCTACTGTTTAATCAGGTGAATTACGGCCTGTGTGCACACAAAGAAACTCTTATAAGGGCAAGCTGAAGGAGGCGTGCCACCGCCTACATCTGGCCTTTTACGATAAGACACACAGCGCAGAAGTGGCTATGTTTAGACTCCATTAGGTCGTCCTAACACGTATGGGGGAGTTAATAGTTGCACGCTGCATTTTCCTCACACAGGACGATTTCCATTTATCAAATCTACTTTGGCGTACTTTAACATATACATTGGTACAACAAAAGGCACATCAAATCTAATTTGCCCAATCCGGTCCATGTGTCCACAATGGCCCCCAGCATTTAAATGCACAAATTAACTTGACCTTTCCTGTATGACATTTATGTCTTGGTCAAATTTGACTAGTCATTGTTCTTTCAAAATGGCGTGGCCTGTTTTTTTGTGTGTGTTTTTTTTGGTAGCACAATTCATTTGGTCTGTGATTTAGCTGACAGCACATGTTCAGCATTCTTTGTTTTGTTTTTTTCTAAAATAACTTTCCTTTAAAACAATCCCGAATCTAACCTCAGGTGCGTATGCACTTTTTGGGAGAAACCGGGCTGCACAATTTTGAGGAAAACAAATGTAGTTTGGAAAGGCACTATATGATTAAATCGTATTATTAAGTACGGAAAGATGGTCTGTGCATGTTCTTTTTTTAAAGCAACCCAAACTCAGAGCAGATGCAGAGATGGAGTTTGTGAGGAGCAGTGTTTACTGTGAACCGAAGCGCTCTGAACCGCTCACACTTGCCATGTTTCACCCACCTATTTTTATTCAAATCTTAGTATATTCAATAAAAAAGTTGGATGAAAATGCCAAGATGTAAATACGCCTGATCCAAAATCTGTCATCACAATTATTTGTTTTAATTCCCCCCCAGAAGTGTCTCACATAATTGCGTTCACAAAAACCATCTTGCATCTGAACGCAAGAGCCGAACGCAAATTAGCTCTAAAGAAATATTAATAATCAATTATAACTTGTTTTAATTGATTATGAATATTTGGATTCGTGAATATAAATTAACTAGATGTAGTAAAATTACTTTTACAATGAATTAAAGGGGTGATGAACTGAGAAATTAAATTTTCCTTGAGCTTTTGACTTCTAAGAGGTCATTACGAGAATGACCTCAGACGAGAAAGTTTCAGAACTGAAAACGTCCTTGTTAGTCCAATAAAAGCCTCAGCAAACGACTCGTTTTCAAAGTGGGGAACTATGACGTCAAAGAGGATAAAACGCCACCCCCGCAGAAGAAGATCAACGCCTACTTCAACACGGCCGGTTTAGCCCCGCCCACCGATTCGCGCATTACACGCATAGCTAAATAACATAGATGCCTTCCTTGTGATGACAAACCGGATCGAGCTACCGAACGATACAGAATATTGTGCAGCGCCTGGTTGTGGATGAAGACAGTCGCTGCATGAGCTTCCTCTGGATTCCAATAGGACTGCATGGATAAACTTTATTTTTAATGACGTTCCAGCTGATGAGGTAAAACATCGCCCGTCTGTTCGCTTCATTTCACTGAGGATTGTTTTGTAAACAAGACTGGATCTGCAGACCGATTAAGAGTAAAGAACGGTGCTGTGCCGTCTATATTGGATCTGACAGGAATGGTGCAACACGGACTCTGAGTCGAACATGTATGGGCGAATCATTCCGGTTGCCATTTTACAACATTGCACATTTTCAAAACAATCTCCCCGAAGTGCACCAACGGGTGAGTTGAACCTCATTATAATATGCAAAACTGTTCTCCACTCACAGCAGTGGGCGTTTACTTCCAAGTCTTCAGTGCGAGACGCCCATAAAAACCCAGCGTTTTTCAGCTAGGCTCAAAAATAGGGTATAAAACAGCCTATTACTGATTAATTTTGATGTTTTTAAATGCAAAAACCAAGCAAACATCATAAGTTGACCTCAGACAACAATATAATAAAATTTAAAAAGCCAGTTCATGACCCATTTAAATCACAGCATTCGTGATTCGATAATCGCATTAAGCCATACGGCGATTTCGGTTTTATTTTTATTAATCATTCAGCCCTATGAGAAACGCATCCTTCTTGGCAAAAATCTTTGGAAAACCACAATAAATGAAGCATTTTGTGTTTTGTTTTTTTTCTGTGACCAGGGTCAGTTTGGCGTTCAGGAAGAGGATTTACTGAAGAGTCTGATCTGCACCATGTCAGTGACGCGAGGAGAGGCCATCCAGCGACTCCACAACCAGCAGCAGGCTGAAGGTACCACATCATCAGAGGGACATCACTGGTGTGTTTGACCCTTTTCTTATTGATCAGCATCTGTTTTAAATGATCATTTCAGATGCCAGAGATTCCATCGCTAAAGTGGCCTACGGTCGCGTCTTCGGATGGATCGTCAGTAAAATCAACGAGCAGCTTGCTCCTAATGTAGATTTTGACGTGGAGCTTAATGAAATAGGTAAATATACCAGTTCATGCTGTGACTGAGAAATTTGTGCACCTTTTGCAGGATGCAATCCATAGAATACAATTTTTTTTTGATAGACTAGACTTCTGTAGTCTGTACTGAATCAATCACGGCCAGCCGCCACCTTGTTGTTGTCCATATTCCCTGGGTTTTACGCACCTGAAGAAAAATGATTTTTTGTTCATTTAGAGCGCAATAATTTCTTACCTAAGATATGCGACATTGAGGTTTACTCTTTCTATATTTACAGGAATCCTTGACATCTTTGGTTTCGAGAACTTCGCTGTGAACCGGTTTGAGCAGATCTGCATCAATCTAGCTAACGAACAGCTCCAGTACTTCTTCAACCATGTGAGTCCTTCATAGTGCTTTATTAAAGGAGTAATTCACTTTAAAAAAAAAAACTTTTGCTGATAATTTACTCACCCCCATGTCATCCAAGATATCCATGTCTTTCTTTCTTCAGTCGAAAAGAAATGAAGGTTTTTGATGAAAACATTCCAGGATTTTTCTCCATATAATGGACTTCATTGGGAACCAAACGGTTCAAGGTCCAAAAGACACTTTCAGTGCAAACTGCAAACTGTTGAAAGGGCTTTAAACGATTCCAGATGATGAATAAGGGTCTTATCAAGCGAAACGATCGCTTATTTTTATAAGCTCAAATGGTCGCCTTGCTCTGTTCTGTCACGCACGTTTGTGACTCTCCTGTTCGAACTCGTTCATCAAATGAACAAATCTTTTTTGTGTCATTTGGTTCATTCAACGAATGAACTGAACGAGTTCATTTTGATGAACGAGTTCAAACAGGAGAGTCACGAACGCGCGTCACAGAACAGAGCAAGGCGACCATTGAGCTTATAAAACTTAAGCTTTGTTATTTTTTTTATTAAATAAGCGATCATTTCGCTTGATAAGACCCTTATTCATCATCTGGAATCGTTTAAAGCCCTTTCAACAGTTTGCAGTTTGCACTGAAAAAGTCTTTTGGACTTTGAACCGTTTGGTTCCCAATGAAGTCCATTATACGGAGAAAAATCCTGGAATGTTTTCATCAAAAAACTTAATTTCTTTTTCGACTGAAGAAAGAATGACATGGACATCTTGGATGACATGGGGGTGAGTAAATTATCAGCCCAATTTTTGTTTTTAAAGTCAATTTCCTCTTTTAAGAGTTGGACATTTATATAGGGAAGCCTATTTCATGAAACAAAAAAATATGACATGGTTTGGCAAGTGCACATGCTGACATATTTACAACTCAAGTTTGATCTGAAGTCTCATCTTGGACTTTCTTTGTCAGTAAAATAGCAACAACAACAAAAAACAAATTAAGAAAACACTCATGTAGTGTGTCACATAATAATCTTGAAGATATATCAGCCGATAGTGTGGAAAGCTCAAGGCAGCAGATGTTAGGAGCCATTAAATGCCACATTCGATCATGCTCACTGCCGATTCTTTCAATAGGACTTGATTTGCCACTCCATGAATCTCAATGATCACATTTTCCATGTCATTTTCCTCTAGCACATTTTTTTGATGGAACAGAAAGAATATAAAGAGGAAGGCATCACATGGGAGACCATAACCTACAAGGACAACAAGCCCATACTGGTAGGTTTACATCCAAAACCTTCACCCTCTGTGATTGTCCTGCACTCTCTCCAACTTTTTCCCCATTTTTCCATCTCTCTGACTCAAAATACACCCGAGCTCTGCGTTTGGCTGACGGCCGTGTGGTAAATCCCAAACACAGGAAGTGCTGACAGAGCAGGACACGTAGCTTAGAGAATCTCTCAAATTTCTGCATGCATTCTGACCCAAATCCTTTAGCACGTTGAATTGGAAACTATAGGAAACTGTGGTTTTTGCTTAAAGGTTGTTTCACCTCGTTCTCGCGTGAGATCCCTGGGCTGATCTGCTCTGTAAATATGAACTCTGCCCTGTAATTAGGGGAACTCAGTAGCCGCCTGTTTTGAAAGCTGCAGACTTGCATGTATTTCACATTCATGTGGTATTCAACTCTCAAACACTGCGTATCCTGTATTGTAACATTATTCTTTAGCGCCGTCAGCTAGAACAGCCTGTTTAGCATGGAGAACTCATTCACTCATGCCAGGTTTATTCCCGTTTCAGGACCTGTTCCTCACGAAACCCATCGGGATTCTCTCTCTGCTGGATGAGCAAAGTGCCTTTCCTCAGGTGTGTGTTGCCAACTGAAACCTGAGACGCAAAGAGAAAACATGTTGCCAAATCCTCCATTGAATCAACCGCTTTAAAAATATTTGTATCCAATGCTTTTATGCAAAGCGTCTACTTTGGACATACTTGTATATGTAATTTAAATCAGTTAATTCAAGTATTGCAATATCTTTAAAATTATATATATAAATAAAAAATAAAATTAATAAATTAAAAAAATATAATAAAAATATTTTTTAAAGAGCCTAAGTCCCTCCCCTTCCGGTCGACCACCATATATCAGAAAAATATTGTGTGGTAGTCAATGGCGAGAGACAATAAATATTTTGATCTCGTTTGAATTGTGCCCTGAATTACACATATGATGTTCGTCAATTTAATAGATACATTTTAAAGTAAAGAAAGTCGCAGTTTGATGTAAAACCGTTGAGGTATAAGCCTGTGAAAATACGTAAAGACTACAAACCCCAAAGGCGCACATTTTCTCCCAATGAATGAAGCTAACTTTACTGAGGCTAATGTCTGTCATTGTTTCTATAGTCTTACGTTCTAATCGTAACGTTACGAGTGTTGTGTACCAGACTGCACACACACAAGCAGCGGATCTCGCTCGTTGTTTCGCTTCCCGGGAGATGTAGTTCATAGAGCGATTTTCACATAAAACTAAATGTTACTCTTCTGTTTTATGACAAACTGCGACGTTTTTGACTTTCAGAATTTTCTTTTAAATTGACAAACATCATATGTGTAATTCAGGGCACAGTTCAGACGGAATAAAAAGACAAGTTGTCTCTCGCCATTGACTACAACACATATTTTTTCCGAAATAAGGTCCCATGAGCCGGAAGCGGAGGGGCGGGACTTAGGCTCTCTATATATGCCTTTTTTTTTTTACAAACCTCACCCATTTTGTTCTAATTTTCATTCCATCCCTATTTAATATATTTGTACGGTGGAGACTCGGATAACGTACGCTCTGTTCCATATACGTACAGTACACAGTGCACAGTCATGTGACTGCATTTGAGAGACTAGTGAATCTCAAGCATAGCAGTTAATTACACAATGTTTATGTGCATGTGACCGTTGTTGCACCCACAGGCCACTGACCGAGATTTTGTTGACAAGTTAAACAGCAAATTTAAAGCGGCTCCCAACTTTGAGGTTGTGCGAAACCACACCCCTCTGTTCACTATTGTGCACTACGCTGGGAAGGTGAGTACAAACCACCGTCATCATCATTACCTTACAAGTCATCTGATCAGTACATTCAACAAAGAGTGTAATCTGTATTGTAGTGCTGGTTAATAATTAAATGATTGTGTGCCATTTTTCCTAGAGCAGATGGAATAATAAGGGTGTTTGTCTTCATAATGTGTCCATTATTCCTGCGTGAAATGTGTTTTTGTGGTCTGTTTAGGTGCAATACAACGCAAGCGGTTTCCTTGAGAAAAACCGGGACACAATACCAGCCAACATTCGTGAGCTCTTCATCAACAGCGTCACTCCTCTACTCAGTGTTTTGTTCGCAGGTCTGAATTGCCACGTCTATGTTATAACAGCAATAAACGGACACACAAACAAGCACACACACACACACACACACCCAGAGATAGATAGATATACAAAAAACATAAGTGAATAAATTAAATGCATTTACATACGTTACATACATTGATTCATTTATATATACCGGTACATATATGTCTTTATTCTTGTGTGTGTATGAAGTTATGTATACATATATGTATTTATTTGTGTGTCTGTGTAAATGTATGTTTGTGTGTGTGTGTATTCATTTATTGGAGTTATAATAATGAAATATCATATATATTAATTATAATTATGCTTTTAATTTTTACTACATTCAATATATTAAAAAGTATTTATTTTATTTTATTATATTTTAGATGTCCACAGATGATTATATGGTAAAACCAGAAATAACAAACAAAAAAGCGTTTAGTCATGATTTTTTTTATTTCTCTTTTAAGTCAAATTTAGCATGGGTGTGTTCACTTATGCGAAGTGCTGTACACACACATTCATGTATACATCATAACTATTGTTGTGTTTTTTAATTTAATATTTTCCCTCTTTTTTTCAGCTACAATTTCTCGAACAGGCACTCTGATGCCAAGGAAAGCCAAGGTATAACTAAGATTTTGACTTCATTTTTGACACACCAGTTCTCTTTTCGAGTGCCTGTTAAAACATTTTGTGGTATTTCCCAAATACCTTTAAAGGCTGGATTTTTTTTTTTTAGAATATATATTTAGCTGTACAAATGACAAATTAGTCTTACCTTTGAGATGAGTGATAGTGAATCATGTAGTGTTTCACCATATGACCCTGTGTGTACCAATTTCAGTTACAAGTTGCAGGTGACAACTTTAACTCAACCAGGAAGCAGTCTGTTGGTGCGCAATTCAAGGTAAATTATGCTTAAAAATATAATCATAGTGGATGTTTTATATGCCAGTTTCTTAAATGCATCTTATAATCAAATGTATGTAAATGCATCTGCATATCTATTTGTTTTGTTTGTATATATCAGAAATATTATATTCTGTGGATAAATCTCTCAAAACACTGTCAAGAAGTTAATATTTCACCCCATATTGAAGTGAAGCCAAATTTTTGGTCTATTTAGCAGTTTTGCATTGTGATTGTCATAATTAGGCGCTGACATTCACTCATGCGTTTGACCCTGCCTATGTTTATTTAACCGTCTTTACATTGTTTGGAAACTAAAAGCGTTTGTTCCGTACAGCATTCCCTGGCTGTCCTTATGGAGAAGATGTTTGCCGCCAGTCCACACTTTGTTCGGTGCATCAAACCCAACCGAAGCAAACAGCCTGATCAACTAGACAGTAAACTGGTGATGGATCAGGTATGTTACCACAGGTTAGGTAGCTTCACAATCATCAATTCTCCGCTGGGTTCGGCCCCGTTTGTGGCCTCCACAGTGGAGCCAAATACATTCTCAGTTTTTCCTGTCCTCCAGTTCTCTGAGGTGTACTTAAAACCTGGAAGCCTTTTAGTGCTGTTATTTGAGTTAAATCCAAATCCCTCTAATGATAGAGGAGCCACTGGGTTTGTGTGTAAGGGCAAATATGGGCTGAACACTGTTTTAAGAGATTATCTTGTTTGAACTAGACAGTCACTGAGCAGCTCCATGACACAGTGTCTATAAGCTTTAAGTGGTGTCTGCCTGTGTAAAATTTGCCACTACTCATTCCTAGGTTGTTTTGAGTACTTGGTCATATTAGTAGTAGCAAGTAACCACCAACAAAATTTTGAACCATCCTGTTTAAATGACATAATTTGTCTCGATATGCATAAACTGTAAATTCCAAGGCTGTAAATCATCTGAAAATGTGTGTGACTTAATAGCAGTTTCATTCAGTACTTGTGCAGTTCCGTTTAAATTACATAACTATGCAACACTGCCACCTGCTGTAGAAGTGTGGAAATGCAGGTTGCAGCCTAAAAGAATAAAAAGCCTGATGTAAATGTCAATATAATATCAAAACTTGATTTGCGCGCACACACGTTGTGATTTCATGTGTTAACTTATGGGGACTTTCCATGGACATAATGATTTTTATACTGTACGAACTGTATATTCTCTCCCTTACACTAACCCTAACCGTATGATTTATACGCTGTTTTCCTCATCATGGGGATCAAAAAGAAATCCCATCAACAATTTCAGATATTGACATTTTTGGCATTTTTTTGAAAACAAAATATTACATAAACAATTATTTTATTATTTGAAATATTTATGTCTAATATATGTAATGATGTAATATTTAACCCTAAAACCATATTCTGGACAAATGTGGGCAAAATTGTTTTGATTTTTTTTTTTTTTTTAAATACTTCCCTTGATCTGAGCGGTACAAGACTTGGCTACTTTTCATAAGTTTGCCTCCTGAACACACACAATTTTTTTTTGACTCAATTCTACAATGTTAAGTGGGTGGAAAAAAAACTCATTAATCTTGTATTTGGGTAAAAAATGGGCACCCATAGAAATGAATGGGGAAAACTGTAATTTAGAGCATTCTAAAATAAGCCAAAATAAGACACCAGGTGACAGCAAAGTCACTTAATCTTTAGGTTTTAGCTCTAAGAACTTATTGGAATTATACTTTAATGTAGTTAAAAATAAAACATAAAAATAAGCATAATTTACATAGAAATATGGTGCTTTTTGAAGTAAATAAATTCAAAAATACCCCCAAAATTAAAAAAAACACCATAAACTTTATCGAAGATAGTAATATAATTGTGATATAACATAATATAATTTATACAGTCCTCTGAGCCCACATTTGTCCAAAATTACAGGATAAAGGTCTATAAAGTGAATACGGTTTGAAGGCCACATACATTTACTTATATTATTTATAAGTTAATATTTTTTTAGCATTCCAAATCTGTATGCTCCCTTTCTTCCTATAAAATACAAAAGAACATTTTTGAAAGAATATTCATTTTGCAGTTTATCACAATGTGGATTGTGACTTTTTTGGTTAATTTTTTAGTTTGATGGTAAAAATCTAATTTTGTTGTTCGTTCAAGAGACTTTTTTTGTGTTCATGGAAAAAACAGAATAAAAATGAGTGAATAAGTAATTATTTTTTAGGTAAACTATCTATTTAAAAGTTACCTAACGGTACCTTTCAGAATCTCAATCGTCCCATCCATCATATTTATGTTCTTATTTTCTGTCTCCTCCTCTCTAGCTGAGATACAACGGTCTAATGGAAACAATCCGAATCCGGCGGGACGGTTTCTCATGGCGTCCAACTTTCAAGGAGTTTGCAGAGAGGTTTGTGTGCTGGCAGGAAAAATGACATTTTATCAGTTCATTACATCAGATTACCTGCAGTATGACTCAGATTTCTGTCCCGTAGGTACAACATTCTGCTGCTGAAACCGGATCTCCCGTCAGACAAGAGCAGGTTTGAGCAGCAGATGCATCATATTGTGTTAAAGGTGCACCAAGTAATAAACCAACAGGTTTTCAACCTAAAGAAGAGTATAGTACATATGACAAATGTTTACATAATGTTAACTCGCATGAGAGGA
>NW_024121168.1:596423-781555 GCF_016745375.1 Pimephales promelas | reverse complement strand
AAGGAAAACTCAGAACTTTACAAAAATTGATGAGCATATGTGTCATAACATGCTGAAGAAGCATGCACCAGTTTCATGGAGATCGGACCATAGGTGGCCTATAACTGTTAAAAAGCTTTAAAACCATGCATTTCCAATGGTAAATTGCCAGTATTGGCTGTAAATGTGTTTTCCATCTCTGATCATATCATAATGTTAAAACCAGTGCAGTACAATTCTCTGGACTCTCTAGATCAATAATTATAACAAAAAGTTGAACTACGTCATGTGGATGACTATAATAGGATGGCTTCAACATTTAGTGTGTTGAAGCCATCTATTAACTTTCAGTGTCCCTGAAAGCGTTGATCTCTTCCAATAAACAAGTCAGAACACGTGACATTAAATAATCATGAACATTTTCAGACAGATCGGACAAAATATGCCTAAATAACAGTTAAAAAGGTGAAAATGATGGTCTGTTAAGCCAATAAGTGGAGTTTTACTGCCACCTGCTGTTCAAAATAGTAAGTTGTCATATATAATTCATATTATGACTATCAATTCACTAATTTAACATTTACAATCATATTTAGTCAAAAAGTACTATGACAACTGTCATATTGAATTAAAATCTACACACACTCATTCAGTTGTAGATAAATGATATGAATACCTACCACTGTTGTCACTGTTTTTAACAGTTTATATACATTAGATTACAAAGAAATATCCCAAAGGTGTGTGTGTGTGTGTGTGTGTGTGTGTGTGTGTGTGTGTGTGTACATCTCTGATCATATCATAATGTTAAAACCAGTGCAGTACAATTCTCTGGACTCTCTAGATCAATAATTATTAAGAAAAATGAACTACTTCATGTGGATGGCATAATAAGGATGGCTTCACATGTACTGTGTTGAAGCCATCTATTACTACACTTTCAGTGTCCCTGAAAGCGTTGATTTCTTCAATAAACAAGTCAGAACACGTGACATTAAATAATCATGAACATTTTTCAGACAGATCTGACAAAATATGCCTAAATAACAGTTAAAAAAGTGAAATGATATCAAAATGATGGTCTATTAGCCAATAAGTGGTGTTTACTCCCCTCTGCTGTTCAAAATAGTAAGTGTCTCACAACTCAACTATAATTAATATTATGACTTTATTAATGATCTATTTTAACATTTCAATCACATTTAGTCAAATATTGAACACAATCATTTTTTTTTCAAAGTTTATCACTTCAGTTGTTCTGAATCTTCACATAATTGCTATTAACGTGGTAAATAGCTATACTATATTCCTAGAATCACATTAAAATCCAATCATCCAAGCCCCAATCACTTAAAATAATGATAAATCATGCTAGAACATGGTAAATTAATGTACACTATGGTCAGAGGTGTAGTGGTAAAAAAAGAGGTGGGTAAACTATAAATTCTGGTGGACCACGACGTGTTAAATTTGATAAATAAATTAAAATATTTCGAATAATAAGACACTATTGGCTATTACCCTAGGGGCTGATCAAATTAAATCATTTACACTAAAAAATCACAATTGCATAAAATAATGTTATGACATTTATTTAAATTTACATAAGAAACTGGGAAAGAATGATACTACTTTAAACATTTAACACTAACCGCCAGTAGGTGGTGGCAGGCGACCGTCTTAATGAGTGAGTCATTGATTCATTCATTCAAACGATTCGTTCAAACGGCTGATCATTCAAGAATGAGACCGATGTTTTTGAATGGGTCTTTGAATCTTTGACTCAATCGATTCGTTCAAAATGCTGAATCATTCAGTAAACACGTCGAGTGTTCCTGTGACATGTGCCGTGGTTCTGCTGTGATTATTGTTTGGAACTATTTTCGCTGCTGAAACAGAACAAAAACAGCCAATATAGCATCTAAAATGTAAGTGATTTAATTTTTTACTGTTTATTGAACTGTTGTAGGAAATCAATGTCACATTTTCAATCGTGATGGTGTTCAGGAAAAATAAGAGCACCTGGTATTAAAATGCGATCTATATCCAGATAAGTTATCCGGATAATAAGTACCGATTCCATTTACACCTGGCCACATAAATGTGTTTTTGCAAAACGGATATAAATCCGATCCTAAACTCCCGCGTATGCAGAGATTTAATGGATTGCACGCCACCAAAAGCAACATCAATAAAAGAGTGGCAACAGCGCTGGTAAGATAATTTCGTTTCTTTACTTGAAGATGATTGTGTGTTAAGCGTCTGTGAGTTACTTTCACTTTTATTTGCGATGTTTGCACGTTGGCTCGATGAATAGACGCTCAGCTGCTCATCTGCGGTGATGGGTGATGATCCGTGTCGCAGTAGCGCCGTCATATCTGACAATAAACATGACATATATAGCCTAATAACAAGCTCACTCGTTTATTTTTTTGCCTTTTTGGGAGGAGTAAAATATACATATGTGGTTAAACAACCAGATTGCGTTTACACCTAGTAAAGATCCGGACACAATGCGAGCCAGACTACCTGCAGATGTGGTCAGGCAGATCCAATCGCGATCCGATCACAACGCGTTTACACCTTGCATTAACATGCGTTTTTTATTATCCGGATAACTTATCTGGATACAGATCGCATTTTAATACCAGGTGTAAATGGGGTCTGAGTGTGTTCTGCGCTCATTTGTGTAGATTTCTGCTCGAGAGGCTGCGCGAGGGTCAACAGTGCAACCTTACCGTCAGTAATAGTCAACAACACAGTAATGCAGCGCATTATGAAAGAGTTCGTCTTAGGTTTAACAACCTATGAACTAATAATGACAATATATAACTAAAACGACACAAGCTTAATTAAAATGTCTTAGGAACCACATGCAGGATATTTAGAGGTGGATAAACGCAATTGAGAGGTGGATAAATGCACTTTGGAGGTGGTTAAACGCTTATTTCCGAATATTGGGAGGTGCGTAAACGGCGTTTATGTGCATTTAGCCTCCACTACATCCCTGACTATGGTAAATCATGCTAGATTCATGGCATACTGTATAAGTTAGCTGTAATAGCACGTTGTCCACTAGATAGAAAAGCAGAATAGGCTTTTTGGTGACACTTTACAATAGAGTCAGAAAATGTCAAAATGGATATGGAACAATGAATGAGGCAGGAAGAAAACTAGTTTTTTTCCAACACCAGTCTTAATTTATTGCATCATGCCTGTTGATTTTGGATCAATGCATTGTTTGTGTGTTGTTGCATAAGGAGATAAAGAAATAATACAATTGGTGACAGTGATCAATCAACACAAAAGGAACAATGATATAAATGAACAAAGATATGAGTACTAATCACAATAAAACAGGCTGTAAAAAAATCATTGAAACAAACAATCTTTCAACATGGCTCAGGGCACATGTCTGGCAAACAAATTAATCAATTAGCAGTGCACAGGCTGACAGTGCCATTAAATCATAAAAAAGCATAAACAATGTAAACACAATCAAATTAATTGATGTACTCACGTAATTCATGAAGACACCCACAGTTATTACTTATAGTGTATGAATTCTTTAATTATATCCATTATAATAATTATGGTATGCAATATTGGTTGATGTTTTTCTATAAATCCAGCAATGAACATGTAACAAGAAAAGTCATTGAGAAGAAAATAATAGTCAGCCATTACCTCATGAACCATGGTTAAACCAACAACTAATAAAATACAATTGTGAACATTATGAACCCAACACCACGGTGGAGGACGCTTAACAGACAGAATAAGTTAGGGATTACGCAAAGCCTGCGGGTTTGTATTCGCTATAACAACCGCCTCGCTCTACATTACCCTGCTTATTACATTGCTACCTACCAAGTAAATCAATAATTTGACTCAAAATATAGATATAAACAGGAGTTTATTGATTTAAAAAAACGATTGCCGATAAAAAGAAAAAAAAGTCCGTTCTGTCTCTACGTTTAGAATCCATGGCAACGCTCTGTTTTTCATGGCAACGGTGGTGTGTTATACTTATAAGCAGCGGCCTGTTCTAATAACAGACCGCACTCTACATTAGAATTCAACCAAGCCATATAAGAAACAAATAATTACCGTTACCGAGCTAACAGAGCTACGTAAACAGAGCGAACAGCAGAGCACCCGTCTGCAGACGTCAATAATGGAATATACTCCCGATCAAACTCCGCTTCCCGAAAGTTATAAACTGCCTCTGGAACCTAGTTAAGGTACAAACATCTATTCAACAAAAATAGTGATGCAGTTAAGTGTTTTTTCGCTCAGCCGAGCCCTCTCTGTTGCTGTGTGGAGCAGCCTGTGTCAGTCACCTCTTCCTGAACGTCGCTCACTCAACTCGCGCACTGCGGTCTCGTGAGGAACGCAGCTTTTTGACATACAGTATTTCTTGTTCCCGAACACAAATATTTTTTAAGTATTTGTTCGGAATAAGTATTCGTAAAAAACACATTATTTGTGCCTTTCCGAATACCGTATTCGGCTCCACCCCTAGTACACACTATATTTTGCATAGTTAATTTATTTAACAAATTTCTTTTTGTTAATGTTTTGCAGTCATACTATACATATACTGTACACACTATAAATGTGTGTGTGTGCGTGCGTTTGTGTGTAAGCATGCTTTATGAAGTTAACATGAAAAAAATGGTTTGCTTTAGTGCAGAATATTGGAGAAACAAAGTATTTCAAAATGGAAGTGTGCCAATAAGTGGTCTTCTACTGCCCTCTGCTGGCCACTTTTCTTATTAATAGTCTTTTCACTTGCTATATTGTGGTAAACCATCCTATAACATGGTATATCAAGGTAAACTATGGAAAATCATGTTAGATTCATGTTAAATCATACTAGAACATGGTAAATCATGAAAAATCACATTGAAATATGGTTTATCATGGTAAATAATGCTTGCTACATAAAACTTAATGTCTTTTGATGCTTTTGTGCTTAAAGGCCTTAAAGGCCTAAACTGCTTGAACCCCGCAAAATGCTGCTTGCAGCTATTAGGGGTTCAAGCACGAAGTGCTGAAACCCTATTGTAATTGTATTATTTTTATTATTATTATTATTATTCTCCCCTAAAACGCATCGTGCAGCCCAAACCGTAAGGGCTAGAGCTCTGAAACTTTGTCAGATGGTAGTACAAAAATCGAGGAGAGGTTATCAAATTATGAGCCCGATTGGCCCATAGGTGGCGCTATAGCGACCAATTGCGCGAAACGGCTCATAACTCCTAGACCGTAAGTCGTACACTCAAGTGTCTTATATCATTGGAAAGCTGGTCACCTGACGAAAAAAACGTATATCTCCGATTTCATTTCCGGTATGGAAATTTTTCCGCCATTTTGAATTTTGTCGAAAAACTACTTTTGCGAACTAGTCCCTGGTTTTTTGCCCGATCGGAACCAAACCAGTGCAGGAATGTTCTCTGGAGTCTGAAGATCAATAATTATCAAAAAAATGTTGAAAAAGTCTCTTTGCGGTCGCTAGGGGGCGCAAAATAAATGTTGTGGGAGGAGCCTATTTTACTAAAATGGCTATAACTCGAGAAGTAAATGAGATATCCTCAACAAACTCGGTACACATATGTATAAGCTCAATTTGAGGTCACAGTAAAAAAATCCCCACGATGGAACACTAGGTGGCGCTATAAAACGAATAAAACTAAAAAAGGGCTCTGACCAGCTGACCGTTAGTCCGATTGACTTGAAAATTGGTATGCAGTGTCTTTGTCCAAGGCCCCATGTATGTGTATGAGGACATTGGTGTATCTCAAAAAACATGGCCGCCATCGGCCAATGAAGTTTGAGCACCTATAAAACAAGGTTAACGAAGGCCGATCGGAACGAAACTCGTTGGGCATGTTTGACTCATGGCCCTAGAGGTCTGTAAGAATTTTGAAAGAAATCGGCCACTAGTTGGCGCTAACGAGTTTTATGGCTCTGTTATCACGTGGTGTTGCACACACCCCCACAATATGTATATCAATTGATAGATCTCCTCATGCTGAACAACTTTGCCTCAAGAACCATTGCTGTCAATCAAATCGTTCGTTAAATATTCACGAATATGTTAAAAACCTACTTTTGCGAACTAGTCCCTGGTTTTTTGCCCGATCGGAACCAGACCAGTCTGGGACAATTCTTTGGACTCTCTAGATCAATAATTATCAAAAAAAGTTGAACTTTGTCATTTGTTTTGCTATAACAGGGTCATTTAAAAAAGGGGGCATGACAAAATGCACCCAAAAGCCTATAAATCCTAAAGGAAAAGTCAGAACTTCACAAAAATTGATGAGCACATGTGTCATAACGTATTCAACAAGCATGCAAAGTTTCATGGAGATCGGACTATAGGTGGCGCTATAATTGTTAAAAATATTAAAAACAATGTATACCCTATAATAAATTGCCATTATTGAAACTTAAAACTTAATGTCTTTTGATGCTTTTGTGCTTAAAGGCCTTAAAGGCCTAAACTGCTTGAACCCCGCTAAATGCTGCTTGCAGCTTTAATTATTATTATTCTCCCCTAAAACGCATCGTGCAGCCCAAACCGTAAGTGCTGGAGCTCTGAAACTTTGTCAGATGGTAGTACAAAAATCGAGGAGAGGTTATCAAATTATGACCCCGATTGGCCCATAGGTGGCGCTATAGCGACCAATTGCGCGAAACTGCTCATAACTCCTAGACCGTAAGTCGTACACTGAAGTGTCTTATATCATTGGAAAGCTGGTCACCTGATGAAAAAAATGTATATCTCCGATTTCATTTCCGTCATGATAGATTTTCCGTCATTTTGAATTTTGTCGAAAAACTACTTTTGCGAACTAGTCCCTGGTTTTTTACCCGATTGGAACCAAACCAGTGCAGAAATGTTCTCTGGAGTCTGAAGATCAATAATTATCAAAAAAATGTTGAAATTTCTCGTTCCGGTCGCTAGGGGAAGCAAAATAATCGTTGTGGGAGGAGCCTATTTTACTAAAATGGCTATAACTCAAGAAGTAAATGAGATATCTTCACCAAACTCGGTACACATGTGTAAGAGTTCAATTTGAGGTCACAGTAAAAAAATAGCGACGATTGAAACTAGGTGGCGCTATAACATGAAAAAAACATAAAAGGGCTATGACCACATGACCGTTAGTCCGATTGACTTGAAAATTTGTATGCAGTGTCTTGGACCAAGGCCCCATGTATATCTATGAGGACATTGGCGTATCTAAAAAAACATGGCCGCCATCGGCCAATGAAGTTTGAGCATCGATGAAACAAGGTTAACGAAGGCCGATCGGAACGAAACTCATTGGGCATGTTTGACTCATGGCCCTAGAGGTCTGTAAGAATTTTGAAAGAAATCGGCCACTAGTTGGCGCTAACGAGTTTTATGGCTCTGTTATCACGTGGTGTTGCACACACCCCCACAATATGTATATCAATTGATAGATCTCCTCATGCTGAACAACTTTGCCTCAAGAACTATTGCTGTCAATCAAATCGTTCGTTAAATATTCACGAATATGTTAAAAACGTACTTTTGCGAACTAGTCCCTGGTTTTTTGCCGGATCGGAACCAGACCAGTCTAGGACAATTCTTTGGACACTCTAGATCAATAATTATCAAAAAAAGTTGAACTTTGTCATTTGTTTTGCTATAACAGGGTCATTTATAAAAGGGGGCATGACAAAATGCACCCAAAAGCCTATAAATCCTAAAGGAAAAGTCAGAACTTCACAAAAATTGTTGAGCACATGTGTCATAACTTATTCAACAAGCATGCAAAGTTTCATGGAGATCGGAATATAGGTGGCGCTATAACTGTTAAAGATGTTGAAAACAATGTATTCCCTATGGTAAATTGCCATTATTGAAACTTAAACCTTAATGTCTTTTGATGCTTTTGTGCTTAAAGGCCTTAACGGCCTAAACTGCTTGAACCCCGCTAAATGCTGCTTGCAGCTTTAATTATTATTATTATTCTTCAGACTTAAAACGCATCGTGCAGCCCAAACCGTAAGTGCTGGAGCTCTGAAACTTTGTCAGATGGTAGTACAAAAATCGAGGAGAGGTTATCAAATTATGAGCCCGATTGGCCCATAGGTGGCGCTATAGCGACCAATTGCGCGAAACGGCTCATAACTCCTAGACCGTAAATCGTACACTCAAGTGTCTTATATCATTGGAAAGCTGGTCACCTGACGAAAAAAACGTATATCTCCGATTTCATTTCCGGTATGCAAATTTTTCCGCCATTTTGAATTTTGTCGAAAAACTACTTTTGTGAACTAGTCCCTGGTTTTTTACCCAATTGGAACCAAACCAGTGCAGAAATGTTCTCTGGAGGCTGAAGATTATTAATTATCAAAAAAATGTTGAAATTTCTATTTCCGGTCGCTAGGGGGAGCAAAATAAACGTTGTAACAGGAGCCTATTTTACTAAAATGGCTATAACTCGAGAAGTAAATGAGATATTTTCACCAAACTCGGTACCCATGTGTACGAGTTCAATTTGAGGTCACGTTACAAAAATCGCGTCGATTGAACACTAGGTGGCGCTATAATATGAAAAAAAATAAAACCACCTGACCGTTAGTCCGATTGACTCGAAAATTGGTTTGTGGTGTCTTGGTCCAAGGCCCCATGTATGTGTATGAGGACATTGGTGTATCTCAAAAAACATGGCCGCCATCGGCCAATGAAGTTTGAGCACCCATGAAACAAGGTTAACGAAGGCCGATCGGAACGAAACTCGTTGGGAATGTTCGACTCATGGCCCTAGACGTCTGTAAGAATTTTGAAAGAAATCGGCCACTAGTTGGCGCTAACGAGTTTTATGGCTCTGTAATCACGTGGTTTGCCCACACCCCCACAAAATGTACATCGTTTGATAGATCTCCTCATGATGAACAACTTTGCCTCTAGAACCATTGCTGTCAATCAAATTGTTCGTTAAATATTCACGAATATGTTAAAAACCTATTTTTGCGAACTAGTCCCTGGTTTTTCGCCCGATCGGAATCAGACCAGTTTTGGACAATTCTCTGAACTCTCTAGATGAATAATTATCAAAAAAATGTTGAAATTTTTAAATTTGCGCATGGTGTTAAATGGTTATTTAGAAAAGGGGGCATGACAAAATGCACCCAAAAGCCTATAAATCCTAAAGGAAAAGTCAGAACTTCACAAAAATTGAGGAGCACATGTGTCATAACTTATTCAACAAGCATGCAAAGTTTCATGGAAATCGGACTATAGGTGGCGCTATAACTGTTAAAAATGTTAAAAACAATGTATTCCCTATGGTAAATTGCCATTATTGAAACTTAAAACTTAATGTCTTTTGATGCTTTTGTGCTTAAAGGCCTTAAAGGCCTAAACTGCTTGAACCCCGCTAAATGCTGCTTGCAGCTTTAATTATTATTATTATTATTATTGAGTCGTGCAAAAAAGAAACACTGCTCTGTCGCTCCAACCACACAACTTTGAGATGCTGTTTATTAATGTTAGTAGGAAATGTGTTTTCGGGAAACACCGACTAGTTGAACTGCTGATAATGAGGGAACATGCGACAATAGTTGGCTAACGATGCTTTTGGGAAACACACCCCACAACAATAGCCAAAGTTCTCAGAGTGTTCCCTTTAGCTGTTCCCTTTGTCGTATAAAACACATTGTTGCTTTTTCGTTGCCATATTTGCCATAATACAATACACAAGTTCTACAAAAAGAAAAATTTGAAAAAGTATTTATAAACATTCCAGTTGTTTGTTCTCTTGGCATTGTTTAAATGTAGTTAATAAAGTTGAAGTGCCTGAGTTTGACCAGAGCAGAACAGACAACATGGTCATTTTCATTTTCAAAAGTTACAAATACATATTTACTATATTCCATATTGAGTATGTCCCTGCTAAAAATCTTGTGTCATAATAACAGCTGTCATAGGAAACTTTTGATCTCTATTGCATAAAAGTGAGGGAAAACTTCACTCATAAAGGAGTAAACAGGATGGAGAGCTACAGATGTTCACATCACTGATGGACCTAAGTGAAAAAAGCTGTTATTTAATACAGTACATGCGTTGGAAAGTGCAGAGAACATGATCTTTACAGTTTACTGTATATCACAAGAGGGTGACATCCATATGGCGTTATGAGTTGTTGTGCAGTGCTTGTAATGAAAGGTTTAGAGACAACAAGTTTACATGCACTGCAAGAGCCAATTTCAATAAATTATGTTTTATTAACAAAGTTCGGGAGGAGCACATTCAGTTAATTAACACAAGTGGAGTGCACTCAGCAATCAATGATAAGAGGTGTACATATAGATTCAGCAATCTCACCTCACTCCATTGATAGTTTAGCAGCATCCCTTCACCACACTTCCAGGCCTAAACACTTACATAGGGGGATGACTCTGGGTTCAGGCCAAACGCCGAGCACGGAGCCCTCCCCTCAGACAGCAGGAAAATACGCATTAAATCTTATTCACTCTAATTACACTCACCTAAAGGATTATTAGGAACACCTGTTCAATTTCTCATTAATGCAATTATCTAATCAACCAATCACATGGCAGTTGCTTCAATGCATTTAGGGGTGCGGTCCTGGTCAAGACAATCTCCTGAACTCCAAACTCAATGTCAGAATGGGAAAGAAAGGGGATTTAAGCAGTTTTGAGCATGGCATGGTTGTTTGTTTCTGAGTATTTCACAATCTGCTCAGTTACTGGGATTTTCACGCACAACCATTTCTAGGGTTTACAAAGAATGGTGTGAAAAGGGAAAAACATCCAGTATGTGGCAGTCCTGTGGGCCAAAACGCCTTGTTGATGCGAGAGGTCAGAGGAGAATGGGCCGACTGATTCAAGCTGATAGAAGAGCAACTTTGACTGAAATAACCACTCGTTACAACCGAGGTATGCAGCAAAGCATTTGTGAAGCCACAACACACACAACCTTGAGGCGGATGGGCTACAACAGCAGAAGACCCCACCGGGTACCACTCATCTCCACTACAAATAGGAAAAAGAGACTACAATTTGCAAGAGCTCACCAAAATTGGCCAGTTGAAGACTGGTCTGATGAGTCTCGATTTCTGTTGAGTCATTCAGATGGTCGAGTCAGAGTTTGGCGTAAACAGAATGAGAACATGGACCCATCATGCCTTGTTCCCACTGTGCAGGCTGGTGGTGGTGGTGTAATTGTGTGGTTTTCTTGGCACACTTTAGGCCCCTTAGTGCCAATCGGGCATCGTTTAAATGCCACAGCCTACCTGAGCATTGTTTCTGACCATGTCCATCCCTTTATGGCCACCATGTCCCCATCCTCTGATGGCTACTTCCAGCAGGATAATGCACCATGTCACAAAGCTCCAATCATTTCAAATTGGTTTCTTGAACATGACAATGAGTTGACTGTACTAAAATGGCCGCCACAGTCACCAGATCTCAACCCAATAGAGCATCTTTGGGATGTGGTGGAATCAAATCCTATCAATATGGGCCAACATTTCTAAAGAATGCTTTCAGCACCTTGTTGAATCAATGCCATGTAGAATTAAGGCAGTTGTGAAGGCTAAAGGGGGTCAAACACAGTATTAGTATGGTGTTCCTAATGATCCTTTAGGTGAGTGTATATGTAAGTGTGAACTCATGAATTTCTATATTAGTTTTGTTTGCTTGGTGTGTTGATTTTGCAAGCATCTTTCTTTGAGAGGCAATTATGATATTTCCTGTGTTTATTTTTAAATATGTATTTACACTCACCTAAAGGATTAGATATTTTTCCTGCACACAGGAAATTATCTGAGGTTCGCCTGTCAGGGCACAGCATACAAGAATACCATTTGCCCTTGCTTTAGCCCCTCGGGTATTCAACAAGTGTGTGGAAGGAGCTCTGACTCTGTTGAGGAGATTAGGGGTCAGGGTTTCATCACATTTGGACGATCTGCTCATCTGCGTGCTGTGCTTACGGCAGGCGGAGAGTTATACACACACACTAATGATGCATCTGGAGAGATAGGTTTCAAGATAAACCAAACAAAGAATTGTCCATCTCCGTCTCAGGAAATAGTCTACTTGGGTCTCAGGTTGAATTCTGTGACGTTTTGAGGTTTCCTATTAGAGGATCGCATAAAGACATTTTTACAGCTGCCTCTCCCCTTTTCAACGAGGTAGATCTGGATTCTTCTGTACGGTGAGTGGAGACTCCACCCCAGGTGATCCTCATGGTGTGCCAGAGATTCGGCCAGCCTGTCGTAGATCTCTACGCATCGCGTGAAGACGTACAATGTCCCCTGTTCACCTCTCTGGTCTGCGACGATGCACCATTGGGTGCGGATGCTCTAGCCCGTGAGTGGCCAGACGTGTTACTGTACGTGTTCCCCCCGTTGAGTTTGATCGAGCCGACAGTACGGAGGGTTGGGGAGTCCAGACATGTGATGATTCAGATGATTCAGTGCCGTACTGACCGGAGATTGCGCGACTGCCCTACGACCAGTCTTAGCCGTTACCAGCGCACAGGGATCACAGGGAAAAATATCCATTTCCCCTCAGAAACTAGCTCTCCTGGCCTGGCCCGTCAGACTTTGATTCTAAGCGCAGCCGAGTTAGCTCCGAAAGTTATTGGGACGATTCGGAACGAGGGCTGCCTCGACTCGTTCTTTATATAATCTCAAATGAAGAGTGTTTGAGGAATGGTACGCAGATATGAACATTGTTCCTTTCTTGCTCTGTTTCGGACATGCTGTGTTTACTTCAGGCCCTCCTGGATAAAGGTAGAGCTTTTTCCATGGTTAAGGTTTATCTGTCCGCTATATCGGCATGTCATGTAGGTATTGATTGGGGTACCACTGGCCAACACCCTCTGGTCTGTTGATTTATGAGAGGTGCATGTAGGCTACACCCTTTATCAAGGCCTCTGGCCCGTCATGGGATTTATCTTTGATCCCGAGAACACCCCTAAAGCCCCTTACAAGCTCATTGATGACATCACCTTAAAGACGGCTCTGCTACTTGCTCTTACAACAGCAAAAAGGGTGAGGTTGAGTTTGAACTAACCTGGCGCTCGTAACCAAGGTTTATTCATTCACCTTCTTTTTCGTCTCCAGAGGAGGAGAGGTTACACTGTTCATATATGGTTCGTACGCTGTATATGTATGTACAAAGAACCCACAAATTGCGTAAGAGCAACCAGCTGTTTGTCTCGTGGGCTGATTCTTACAAGGGCAAACCCATCTCCTGTCAACGCCTCTCCCACTGGGTGGTAGAGACTTCCGTGTTATGTTACAATAGCTTGAAATTAGAGTCCCCAGTAGGACTACAAGCACATTCTACTATGGGGATGTCTACATCCTGGGCCGTCTTTAGTGAGTGAGTACTCAGGTGGTATAAGGTGGTTCAAATAAAGGGGGCGTCTTCCCCATGTTATTCTGTTTTTACCGTCTGGGACTGTGATTCAGTTATACATATCCCCTCTTCTTTAGTCTGCTTTGTCAGCATATCTGCAATAGAGAAGTTGTCTATATCCCATAGTGAGATATCGAACAAATGTTAGAAGGAGAACGATGGGTTACTGACGTAACCCCGGTTCTCTGATAACATGAAGTGAGGAATCTCACAACATTGCCCTCCTTGCCTCTTCACACGGAGAAGAGAAATGCGGAGAATGACCAAACGGCAGGTAGCTGCGGTTTATATGCAGTTTATTGGTCTACCATGGTTGACATACGTGGTGTAATTGGTGCTTCCTCGATCGTATCTCCCATAGTGAGATACCTCACATGTTATCAGAGAACCGGGATTACCAGAACCGGAGAATCGGTGGGCGGGGCTAAACCGGCCGTGTTGAAGTAGGAGTTGATCTTCTTCTGCGGGGGTGGGGTTTTATCCTCTTTGACGTCATAGTCGTCATGACGTCAGAGTCGTTTGCTGAGGCTGGTGTCAATAAAAGCTTTTATTGGACTAACAAGGACGTTTTCAGTTCTGAAACTTACAGGATATTCTTATAATATGATGACCTCTTAGATTTCAAAACTCCATCAGTGACAGAAATGGAGATAAAACCCTTAGGAGAAACCAGGCTCAGTCGGGGGATTCAGACTACAAGTTAGATTATGGGTTGGTATTACTCAGAATATTTCATCCAATTCCTCCAGCTTGAACATTGGGAAACATCAACGCCAGCATATGGTGGGGACAAGTTGAAGCTGGCCATAGGATCTGTGCAGAGTGCTTGAAAACAACCTTTTCTGTAAGTTTACCATTTAACATATTCTTTATTAAATTGTTTTAAATTATATCCATCCGTGTTGGTGTTGTCAGCCATTTTTTTTTTTTTTAAGTTCCAGGCAGTGTGAGCACCAGTGTCATCACCACTCATGAAAGACAATATAAACTAGGGTGACCAACTGTCCTGTTTTCCCAGGACAAGTCCTGTTTTCAAATAACAATTTTCTATCCACACAGAGGAGGCATAACCTACTTTAAATGTATTGAAATTAATAAGGTATCTTTGAGTAAACTTCGAGTATAATTTGAGTAGGCCCATTTGTTTGCCGGGCCGAGTGTCCTGGTTTTTGGTAATCAAAATATGGTCACCCTAATATAAACATGAAATGATAGTCATTCAATTTTTTTTTTTTTTTTGCTTATCACACAAAGCTGTTGTGTAAGACTTGTAAAAGTGTATGCATGTAGTGTCATTTTAATGAATCATTTAAAAATACTCATTTGAATCAGTTTGTTAAGTCATTCACTGACAATATTAAGTTACATTGTAATTCCAGTACATTAATATTATAGTAGCTACATTACGGGATGTCAATAATTTTTACACATTAAATGCTGTTTCCATTACACTTCAATATTGTCTTGTCTTAATTATTATAGAATTTAAATAAATAGCAATTAAAGGGCCTGGTTGGTTTTAAAATACAATCATAATGTAACATTGAGGGTTCAGTGGAGTTCTATGTAGAACTCTAGGGTTCTTGACTAGAACCATTTATGCCAGAACGGTCTTCAAAGAGTGTGGTGATTGTTTGTGAGGTCAACATCACTGATCTTGAACAAGAAGCTGTTTAGTGATGACGGGGAATGCTATATGAGTGTGTTTCCACACGAGGGCAGCACAGTACAAAAGAGTGTGGAGAACAACACACAACACACACATCAGGAACCGAGCTGTGTTTATGTGTTTATGCTCAATACTCTCCATCTGGGCCACTTTCTCTTTTGGATACAACAGCCAGAGTTATGTTGCTATGAAATAAATTTATGCTGTGTGTTAGACAGTTTGAAAGAGCATCAATGGCTGTCCTGGGCCTCTTCAAACATTCACACACACACACACACACTCCAAGTTAAGAGGAAGCCATGTATGTGTTTTCCAGGGGAGGTGAGGGGGGATTTGGGGTCCGCAGGTCTGGTGACCACATGTCCCCTGTTGGCTTTGTGTTGGGTTATTATTGCTGGGTTGGGTTTCCCACTAAACTTCTATACAAGGTCTGAAAGAAGCCTTCTGAAAACATTGTGAGAGAGGTAGGTGAGGACAGGGGTCTGTCTGGAGACCCCTTTGACCCCTGTATACTACAATACGTATGACATTACCTTCTCTCATCACCACACACACACACACACACACACACACTCATCTGAAAATGATCAACTTCCTCTTTTACCAATTGTAACTGACAGGACAGGTTTCATCATGGGAAAAAAAGCAAATGGTGCTCCTCTGGCGTTTAACAGTTTGTAAAATGTATAAAGCAAATAAATAATTGTTTTTGAAATTGTAGTTTTAGTTTTTGCTGCTTAATATTTTTGTGAAAACTTAAATTGATCAGTAAAGACGTTAATAATTTTACAAAAGTTTTCAATTTTAAATAAATGCTGTTCATTGAACTCATTAAACATCAGTTTTCACAAAAATATGCAACTGTTTTTTAATATTGATAATAAACGTAAAAGTTTCATGAGTAGCAAATCAGCATATTATTATTATTATTACTTCTGACATATTTCTGAAAATTCAGCTTTAATCGCAGTTTAAAATATATTCGCACAGAAATCAGTGATTCAAATTTTTAATAATAATTGAATAATTCATAATTTAATAATTTGATCAAATAAATGCAGCCTTGGTGAGCATAAGAGACCTTTCTCAAAAACATAAATCCATATGAACCTTAATTACTGTGAAGTCATGTCTATCATTGAGAGGTGAGCGGACACAGGAAGTGATGCGTGTTGTTTAGGGTGAGTCTGCCCAGAAACATAAAACCACATCAACATTATTCATGCACTCTCATTCAGCACAGGTTTTGCTTGCTTATGGACATGTTAGGAGTAAAAAAAAAAAAAAAAAAAAGGTCACTCTGGAGGTCAAAGGTCACTCTACTTTGTAAAAGTGTGTGTGTAGTGAAATGGTCCTCAGCATGGGGTGGGCTGGGAATTTGTGCCCAAAAGTGACAAGTATTTATAAATGTATTATAGCCAAGGGCTTAAAGCCGAGGCCGGGAACCCTTTCAGCGTGTGTAGGTGATTAGAAAACAATATAGAAACAATATAGTAGTGTTTTACATTTTTTTACACACAGTTTGGTGTGTGTAATGAGGATAATCATTTTATGGTTCAGTGTAGAGTTACCATGCAAAAGTGCTATTTTTTAGTAGAGTTCAAATAGATTTGGATGAAATGTTTGCTTTTGCAAGAGATTTGTGACAGTTTGCATGTTGTGTACTGTATGTTATATGGTTTTGAGAAATGGAGAAATCTGCATGGTGACTATGGCACTTCTGGGCACCTAATCTAAAGGGTTTCTGGACAGTTGTAAGTTGATTGCTAGAGTTCAAATCTTGAGATGTATAAAAACATGTCATGTTGCATAACAATGTCTCAATTCAGTTCAAACCGTTAAGACAACAGTCTAGTTCCACTCGCTATTTTTACTCCCACTTACAGAGCCGGCCGCTTAGGGCCCCCTGACCACCAGGGGGCCCCCTAATCGGGGTTATTTTTTTTTATTATTTTTTTTTTTTTTTAGATTACTTAAACAAGTGACATAAATCAATGAATGAAAATGACTGAATGAATCATTCAAGACAACAAAACTCTGATTTAATGATCAATATACCTGCCTACAAGTTACAACTGTTGCTGTGTCTGCCTGCGTTTAAGTCATGCGTCTAGATAGACTGTAAAAAACCGGGTTGAAGAAATATTGTTTAGGCCACTTTGTTTGATATAATCACAACAATTTAACGCAAGTATAAGGTGTAAAGCCCAACGCTTTATGAACTGAGCCACTGCATCTATTGCGGGTTTAGTTTTATTTGTTGGAAAAATAAATATAAAAAAATATAATTTGACACAAGAGGGCAGTATAGCCCCATTTATGGTTCTGAGTTTAAACTAAACCGTGACATCTACACGTTTTCCAAATTGGACCAACGTGATTATTTCACGTCTTGTCGTGATACCGGGTTGGGCACTGAAGTTACAGGAGTTTCTTCCCGTTGCTAAGCAATGGAACTAGGTCGAGTATTTAAAAGGTTATGGTTAACACGGTTAACGTGGTTTAACGTCGATGTAATACGTTGTTTTAGCGTACCTTTTGCTTAAATGAGGAGCTGGGGGGACGCCGGAAAAATAGACATTTTACTCATTAGGCTGCTTCATTAAAAACGTGACATTTAGACGTTTTCTTCGGGGTGGATCCAGGCAAATGAATCCTTTTCACCTTGAAAATAATATATATATATATTGCATTTTAAATAATAGAACATTTCTCAGTGATCGTAAATAAAACAAAATTCCATTTTTCTCAGTTTAATGAAAACCTGACATCTACACATTTTCCAAAGTGGACTATTTAGGCTGCTTTATTAAAAATGCAACATGACATCATGACTTTTGCGTAAACATATAGGCTACGCCACTTTCGAGTCAGGTGGCGTGTCATCTCTACGCATTTTGAGCTATCTGCGTGTATGCGTATATGTCTACGCCATTAACGCCCGCGTCATTCCGCATGTCTGTACACGCAGTCAAATCTCCAGTCACAAATGCCATTAACCCCAGTGACGGTTAAGTTTAGGAATGGGGTTGAGGTAAGTCATATCTTTTTTTTACCTAGGATGGTAAGGGAACAGTCATAAATGCCATTAACCCCAGTGACGGTTAGGTTTAGGGACGGGGTTGAGGTAAGTCGTATATTTATATAACGTTAAGTCAACGGCGTTCATAAACAGGCTGAAAGGCGATTATGGAATATTACGGCAAAAATGGAAATACGAATTGGCGTGTCATACACACGCTACTTTTTCTTCGGCATGGATCCAAGCAAATGAATCCTTTTTTTTTTTGCATTTTAAATAATAGACCATTTCTCAGTGATCGTCAATAAAAGAAAATTCCATTTTTCTCGGTTTAATGAAAACCAATAGGTCGTGATGGTAAGTTTTAAGTGTTATTCTGCTTAGGGCCCCAAAAGGCTCGGGCCGGCTCTGCCCAATTACAATGGAAAATGTGTATTATTGCCCTCATGTGACCCTGTCTGGATACAGATATGTTTTCAGGGTAAACCAGACTTGCATATTTGATTTTGCATGGATGCTCCAGTCTGACGCTCGCCTGATTCAATCACGTCTAATGAAATATACTCTTGCGCTGACTTTGATCCTCCCTCCCTCTCTTTCTCTTTCTCTTTTTCCATCTTGTCTGCATGTCCAATCCTTTATATTTTAAGGACCCAGACGCCTTGACTCTGATAAGCTGAAATTGATTCACGGGATGCTCCTGTTGTGTCCTGCTAGGTTCAGGGAAGTAGTTTAGACTGGCTGCGCAGAGCACCACATTGCTGTAAAGAGCTTTTTTCGAGCTCTGTTGGTTGTTTGAACCAATCCGGACATTAGATTTTAACTAATTTGCGGCATCAGGGAGCCGTTATCAATATGCGGGAGACTCCCGGGAACGTCTGATAGCGAGGGGATTAAAAACGCTCCAAGGTTTGGCTGCATTTCCCGTGTAAAATTACACATCAGACTAAGTGTGGCGATGGTCTGAAGCCCATATAAAATCACGCCAATCCATTGGCTAGTCTACATTGATGGGCGGAGTAGTGAGAGTGGCCTGCGGAGCTGAGCATTGCAATGCACTATGGGGATTGTTGTCTACAATCCACAAGCACTAAAAAGTCATTTTCTGCCTTTTATCGGCCAAGAAGGAGCCAAATTAGAAATTTGTGATACTATTCTACTACATGACCCAATTTCAATACATATTCATGTCTCCAGCGGTGGAATTACCCTTTAAGACTTGAGAGCTACGTTTTAAGAACCTGAGACTCTCCAAATGAGGCGAAACGCAAACTCAACGGTCAAACACATTAATCTAGCATGTGTTTACATTAAAAAAAACAATGCAAAAGTAGCGCAGTGCAATAGAAAAACGTGTTATGTTTGAAAAATCAATGGAATTAAAATCATTTTGATTTCAAGGCCACACTCTCCTGGACTTATTTATAAACAGTGGTGGAGGAAGTACTGAATCTCAGTACTTAAGTAAAAGTACAAATAACCAGATAAATATTTACTTTAGTAAAAGTAGAAGTAACACAATGACAACCATACTTAAGTAAAAAGTAAAAGTACCTGATTTTAAATGTACTTTAAGTACAATTGATTCTCTTAATGACTATTTTCTAATGATTAATAAAACATGTAATTCTAACTCATTCAACCTAATACTCCTATAATGATATTCAATAATGGTGGGAAAAAAATTGTTGTCACCATTTCTGAAACAAGCTTGCAATTAGGCAATATAAACCATGCTTATCCTTACTATATGTTAATAACTATGTTTGGCAGTAAATGCTTTATTTTATGACGACCTAAATATGGATATCAGACAGTCTGGTATAAAGAGACAGATAAAATGAATTTGATTGTGATAGCCTGTATGATTTAGCGGTCGTATTTACCATGTTTACTATGGTAATAGTATGGGTGCTTAGGCCTTATACGGTGATCAGAATCCACATCGGATAACAAACAGAAGTAATTTCGGTAACACTTTAGAATACGGTTCCTTCGTTAATGAATAACTACACAAGAACTAATGAGTAACACAATATTAACAATCTAGTAACTATTATTAACTAACAAGAAACTCTGATTAACGAACTAGTAAGTAATAGCACACAGACGAAAGTGGTAGTTCACTATTAAGTAATCAATAACTACTATTTTTTTTAATACTTCCCAGAGAACTACTGAAAAAGTTTATTAAGAATCTAGTAACTACTATTAACTAAAAGAAACTCTTATTAACAAATTAGTAAGTAATAGCTCACAGATGAAAGTGTTACTAGATACTTCTGTGGGAGTTACTAATTATTTGGATCTGTATTATAAAGTGAAAGATCACTGGAACTAACTAGTAATTACTCAAGTGTTACTAAAGACATTTTCTAAAAGTATACTAAAGTTCACCAAAAATCTCAAACAGTTGCACAAATCATGACTAGATCATGTAGTAACACTTGAGTAATTACTAGTTAGTTCCAATGATCTTCACTTTATAATACAGATCCAAATAATTAGTAACTCCCACAGAAGTATCTAGTGACACTTTCATCTGTGAGCCATTACTTACTAATTCGTTAATAAGAATTTATTTTAGTTAATAGTAGTTACTAGATTATTAATAAACTTTTTCAGTAGTTCTCTGGGAAGTATTAAAAAAAAAAAGTAGTTATTGATTACTTAATAGTGAACTACCACTTTCGTCTGTGCGCTATTACTTAGTAGTTTGTTAATCAGAGTTTCTTGTTAGTTAATGATAGTTACTAGATTGTTAATATTGTGTTACTCATTAGTTCTTGTGTAGTTATTCATTAACGAAGGAACCGTATTCTAAAGTGCTACCGTAATTTCAAACACTGAACGTTTCAAATGTCTGAAAGTGAGTTTTTAGCTAAAATTATGTTATAATTCTTTAGCTGGTATATGAAATCATCCGGTGCTCCGCCTCTGTCCGTATCCACTCTTCTTAAGCCTGAGTTGGCCCGCTTTGGGCCAAGGTATTATGCGCACCAAAAACCTTGGCTGTTGGCCAGGGCCGTGCACAGACATTTTGAGGGGCAGTGGCCTTAGCCAAAAAAAGGGGCACTAAGGGGGTGGTTGCTTGTTAACACAAATTATTCAGTTATTTTTACAGTTTTAAATTTTTTACATTATTGTTACAGTATTTTCCTTTTACAGCAAAAAAGGATGGGGGGGGGGGTGTACTTAGGCTATTATTTGTATTAGATCGAGAGAGTACAATAGTTTGATTAGACAAGCAGCTAACGTGGATATGTTGTACAAGTTGTTAGCACTAGTAGAAGACCAAGAGCAAAACATTACCGACATAAATGCACAAAAACAAACAAAAAAATAATGAATAATTTCGCAGATTTAACCACTGTCTAATATGCTTGTTTCCGCCACTGAATAAAAATAAAAAAAATAAATAATTGCGACTTTTTATCTCAAAATTGTGAGATATGAAGTCAGAATTGTCAGAATTGCGTGATATAAAGCCAGAATTGCGAGATATAAAGTCAGAATTGCGTGATATAAAGTCAGTATTGCGAGATATAAAGTCAGAATTGCAAGATGTGAAGTCAGAATTGCGTGATATAAAGCCAGAATTGCGTGATATAAAGTCAGAATTGCGTGATATAAAGTCAGAATTGCGAGATATAAAGTCAGAATTGCGTGATATAAAGTCAGTATTGCGAGATATAAAGTCAGAATTGCAAGATGTGAAGTCAGAATTGCGTGATATAAAGTCAGAATTGCGAGATATAAAGTCAGAATTGCGAGATATAAAGTCAGAATTGTGAGATATAAAGTCAGAATTGCGTGATATAAAGTCAGAATTGCGAGATATAAAGTCAGAATTGCGAGATATAAAGTCAGAATTGCGAGATATAAAGTCAGAATTGCGAGATATAAAGTCAGAATTGCGAGATATAAAGTCAGAATTGCGAGATATAAAGTCAGAATTGCGAGATATAAAGTCAGAATTGCGTGATATAAAGTCAGAATTGCGTGATATAAAGCCAGAATTGCGTGATATAAAGTCAGAATTGCGAGATATAAAGTCAGAATTGCGAGATATAAAGTCAGAATTGCGTGATATAAAGTCAGAATTGCGTGATATAAAGTCAGAATTGCGTGATATAAAGTCAGAATTGCGAGATATAAAGTCAGAATTGCAAGATGTGAAGTCAGAATTGCGAGATAAAAAGTCAGAATTGTGAGATATAAAATCAGAATTGCGTGATATAAAGTCGCAATTCTAAGAGAAAAAAAACAGAATTGCGACTTTTTTCTCACAATTGCTAGTTTACATCTCGCAATTCTGACTTTATAACACATAATTGTGAGTTTATATGCCGAATTTCTTACATCTTTTCTCAGAATTGTAAGATATATAGCCTACTCGCAATTGCCTCAAGCCAAAGAAGAAAAAAATACTAACTTTTCCCCCTCAGAATAGTTTATATCTCGCAATTCTGACTTTATAACACGCAATTGTGACTTTATAACACCCAATTCTGACTTTATATCACGCAATTGTGAGAATAAAAGTAAGAATTGTGAGATAAAAAGTTGCAATTGCCTTTTTTATTTTTCATTCTGTGGCGGAAACAAGCTTCCATAGTCTTGTAGCCTACCTGTTAATGCAACAACAGCTTTCGTGAACTGTCGTATTTACTCAGTTTCAAGAGAGGGCCGCAGACGCTGCGGAGTGCGGACTGTGGAGTGAGCGGGAAAACCTGGAGCAGATTAGCGGAATCAATGGAATGCTTTGAGCAAAGCGGAACAGGTGGGCAGGAGGGGCACCTCAGTCGATGAGGGCAGAGGGGCCCTGTGCACGGCCCTGCTGTTGGCCCCGAAGAAGCCACGACGAGGCCCGAACAAGCACTGGAAGTGACAGTCAAAATGCGTCTGGCCCTAGCAAGAATGGCATACACGTTTTGGCCCACAAGAGTGGAAACACCAGGTCAGTTACACACAGAGTTATAGATTATAAAGTGATCAAAAGAAGCGCTGAAACTCACTGGTAGCTCATCAGATGGCAGCCTTAAGCCAGCCTAAGCCTGGCTGACAGTCCGAATGGGCCACTACTCTGGCAATAAAATATGTGGGGCGCAGTGGCGGCTGCTGGTCTTTCAAAGAGGGGAAGCTCTTGTTTCTTCTTCTTTTTTTTTAAACTCGACTTTCAGGTGTGGGGATGGTGAAAAGAGCGAGTACTCAATGCAGAGTTCATGGGCTTTATTTTATTGATAAAAAAACAAACAAGGGGAATAAATTGGAAGCAAAAAAAGGCAGGTAACTAAGGAGGACAGGTGGGGCAAAATAACTAATAATCAGGAAACAAGATGGGAGTCGACACAATGACAGGAAAGCACATATGGCACAAGGAAAAACACATGACAAGCACAAGCCATGTGCTCATACCAAACACGACAAAACAATAAAACAAATTAAAAAGCAATTGTGCTCACACAAAATGAGACCTGAAGAAATGATGAGAACACGTGTTCACACAGAACATGACAACATGAAAGCACACAGCTAGTGTAAAACACAAGCTGTGTGCTACACAGCACAAGACGAAACATGACATGAAAGCACGCGGCCGATGTAAACACAAACCATGTGCTATACAATACACAACACACTGAACAGAGCGAACACGACAAGACAGAACGCTAACGTTACGCATGAGTACGACCATAAGGTCATCCTGTGCACTCACAACCGAAAACAAACACGCGTGTCCGAATCCCAACACAAAACTGAAACCAAACTAGACAGATGTGCCGTGATTCAAACACCACGCCCGCACATGTAACAACAAGACACCTGACATCGACGGAAGAAATGTGGTTGAACTGTGAAATATCTGATGAAAATTGCAAATACTAAGAAATATGTTACGGCAGTTCGTCGTTCGAGTAAAATACACACAAAATCCGCGACGAGACTGAGCACGAAGTCTTTAAACTAGCTTCCGCGTCAGCGACTTTTTTATTGGGTGAAATCGCTGTCAATCAAAAGGAGATGCAATCCTCCAATCATCACGCGGATGTCCGTGGGCGGGACATAATCGCAGCATTTATCCAATGACCGTCTAGTTTAACAGCACTGAAAAAAACTGTTCAAAGCAGCCCCATTGAAGTCAATGGACGCCGAGCCCAGACAGCAAACTGACATTGAATCAACGTGGAAACGACGTCTCTCATGACATTGAAACAACGTTGATTTTGCTCATCGAATTAACGTTGAACCAACGTCAGACGCGGCATTCTTCAAAGCTAAATAAAAATCGAAAATTGGTTTGCTTTCATAACGTTGAAACAACGCGTTGATTTTCCGTTAGTTTTAAAAGAATGACGCGTCTGACGTTGGTTCAACGTTAATGAGCAAAACTATGTCAGATCAACGTTGTTTCGATGTCATATTTCTACGTTGATTCAATGTCAGTTTGCTATCTGGGCAGGTATGCATGAGAAGGAGATCAAGTCAGCCGACCTGCTATTTGTTGCTTATTCTGAACGAACTCGTCCTCGAGATTACCGTGTTCTAACGCATTTTTACTCAATAAAATGTTAACACAATAGTACACATTTAACCATTTTTTTTTGACATTATAGGGGAAGCTGAGCTTCCCTTACAGTCTTAAAGAAATCTCCACTGGACTGGGGCGGGGCTTACATGAGGGGATGGGCTTCTCTAAATATTTCGATTGGACAGTTATTTTAAGTCATAAATATCTGCCAAAGTTTAAAAACCAGTAGTCAACACTTTATCGTTTCTCAAGACACACCAGGTCCCATTTGTTTTACATTAGCGGTTACCTCCAAGCGTGTTTCGAGTGAGCGGATGGCAAAGCGCTTGTATCTATTTAGCACTGTTCATGTGATTCGATTACCCTGGATGGAGATGGAGGCAAACAGGGCCATAGAAAAACACTGCGAGACCTCCTCCATGGGGTTCATCTGTTCCTGGTCTAGTCGTTTAACAATGTTTTCGCCTTCTTCTTCTTCGAATGCACGTGTGGGTGCGTTTCCCACGTCTATCAAATCTCTGTGGAATTCTAATGTCTCGCGACTCCAAAGGAGCCACACTTGAGCTGTGACCTCATTTGGATTGCAGACAATTATCCCATTAGTGTGAAGAGGTGTACCTCTACATCTAAGGCAGGACTGGGTGCAGGAGGTGGGCTGCAAAGATCAATGGTCTCTTCTTGGTTGACAGCACCCAGACAAAACCCTCTCTCAGACAGGCCAGCCCTCCTACACCTGGAAAGAGGAATCACTGCAAAAGGAATCACAGGGAAGCGGCCAACACTTCAAAGCAGAGCCGACCACCTGCGCCAAGAGCACGCCCAACCGATGCGCAACGCATACCACAAGAATCACTGGGCAATGTCAAAGAGAAGCAAAAATATCAACCTCTTATCACATGACAAATCTTATCTCAACAAACTCTGCAGTAGGTCTTACAGTAAAACACCTTAACATCTACACACAGAGACAATCACTCAAAGGCACCTCAAAGATCGCCAGTCGCTGCGCCTGGGAACCTTGCTGTTTGAAGCCAGCTGTCACAACCTGACAGGCTGTTGTTTTAGGGGCCTTTGGTATGGCCGAGGGGCTGAGGGGAGAAAAAAGCACCAGGAATTTGTGCAAGTCAGGACCTAACAGTAAATCCTTCGTCCATTTCCTGTCCCTCGCTGCAGATGGAGCTGGGGGAAGCGGGAAAAGCGGGATCACCAGGAGAGGGACCAGGGAGCGGCCCACGCGGTGCTAGCAAGTGGGTATTGGACGTCATCAGACATTTATGGGGAAGCCTTTGATTTAACGCAACACACTTCTCAAACCCTTACAAATACTAACCCTGGTAACTACAGTTCCCACCGTAATACCATTAAAGTTATCAAAAATGAAGGGAACATGGCATAGAGAGACCTGAGCCATATCTAAACACAAGAATATGAGGGTGGACTATTTTGACTTGGACTTGTAAGCAATGGGCTATATGCACGCATAAATTCCGCATTTGACGCAAGGATGCTCGTCCATTTCCGGTTGTGGAGATTTAAGCGGAGGAAAACCGAGGAAAACGGGATTATGGCAGACTCTTCAAAATGTACTGTCCTCCAGTCTTTGAAATGAAACATACATACGTTTAGATGTAATTTTATATATAGTTATATTTATTTAATATAATTTTAAAAAGAAGCATAAACACAACGAGGGGTGTCTGTTTTATCTGTTTTTGTGACTAACGTTTCTTTAGTATAACCGTGGAGTATAAAATTCAATATAAATTCTCGGTATTGCATTGGACTCTACGATCGGCGGAAGTTATCGAGCATCCCTAATGCTTCACCGGAAATACCGCCGTGCATAGAGCCCATTCCCAAGCAGTGGTGCGTTTCCCCTACAATGATGTAACCCGCTGCTTAACCAGTGTTGAAGAAATCGACTAGCTAGTTCATTCGTCTTGGAAACTTGGGAAGAATCATGTTTGCAAAGATTATAGAGATTCCATAAACCTCCATGTCATTTTGAAAGAGTTAACCACGTGTAAAGTCAACAGCATTCAACGCTAATTCATTCACACAGAACGCTTTTTTTGCAGTTAAAACACGAGATGCATGTCTATGAAGATGCAACGTCCATATTGTTGCAAATTGGTCGTTCAACCACTTTGGTTAATGATGTCATGCAGGTGACATCTACTTTTAATGTATTAATCATAATAATACTAATACGCATAATAATACGCATAATCGCTTTTCAGCATGTTTAGAACGCCGTTGACTTAACGTTACATTACTGTATATATAAATATATGACCTACCCCAACCCCGTCCCTACACCTACCCGCCACTGGGGTTAAAACCATTTATGAGTCTTCCCCTACCATCCTAGGAAAAACAATATCGCTCCCCAGATGTAGATCTACATTTTGCTTCGTTTCGATCGGACATTTAACGGCGTGTACATACACGTGGAATCACTCGGACATTTAATGGCGTCGACATACACGCACACACGCGGATAGCTCAAAATGCGTACATATAACACGCCACTTGACTTCAAAGTACGCAAAAGTCATGATGTCTTTCCATTTCCATAATCAATCATAGGCTCGTTCTTATGCACTATAGCCCGAATGCACATGCACACTCTTCAAAAATAGTGCTTTAAATCTCTTGACAAACTAAAAGACGTAAATGACATTTGTATATATTCTAAATAAAATATACAGATTGTACTGAATGTTGCTTATTTGGCTCAAGATAAGGTTTTATTGAGTCCTCATGTCATGCAAACAAGAAACTCCGCTTCTAACCGCAGGTCGAGAGCTGTCATTGCAACCACACAACTTTGCAATGCTTTTTGCGAATGTTCATTAGAACTATGTTTTCGGGAAACGCCGACTAGTTGAACTATGCTGATAACGACGGAACTTGCAACCATAGTTGGCTAGCAATGATTTTGGGAAACACACCCCAGAACATCCTAGCAACTATATGGAAATGCACTAGCTGTAGCAATTGCATAGGAACACCTTGGCATTGTGGCAGGTAGTTTTACAGACAGGCTCGGCCACTGAAGAGGGGGGACAACTCTATCTTTTGTCCTGGGTCTGGGCTTGAGGGGCACCTTAATGGATAGAGTGAGGTGGAAAGCGACCGCAATGTCAACCAAGGCGTCCCGCCGTAACGCAACTCCAATGGGGGTCTCAACATCATTACCACTCTCATTATTACAGTAATAGAGTAATTATTATAGTAATGCAGTATTAATTACTATATACATTGGATGAAGTAGTGGATACCATGGTACACTAAAAGGTACACCATAAAAAGATGCAATGAACTCTGAATGTGATGTAGAAAATTAAAGCACATTTAACATTATGAGATTATGAGTACATAACTGGAAGCAGAAGTCAATGTTGAGTGCAGGGTGTTCCCAGGACAGACTCTGACTGTTCGAAACACATGAACACTGACAGCTGCTTTGTGTGAGCAGACGCAGAGAGGAAACAAAGATGTAAACACACAGACCCATGCCCTGTACTGCAGAGGACAATCTAAACACAACAGAGCCATCCCCCACAAGAATACACAGCCACTCACCAACTCACATATACAAACATGTAATCTAATAAGACATTATAGCCAAAAACGATCACAGTTAACACAGACTTGAAGTTTTTCTAAACGCTTGGGAGGCTTAACAGCATGAGACTAAATTATCAGGCTAGATTTGATGGAATCGTAATGATACAATTAGGAAACCTTTAGAAAACGAACCCAAGCCTTACGCAAACACAAACTGAAATGTTCGGCCCGGTTTTGTGGTGTGTTCTTCAGCATTGACACTAGTCTTTTCGGCCGAGTGAGCGAGTTGGATTGCCATCTGAGCAGTTGATGAGAGAGATGAGAGCGAACCACTGCATAGCAAAAGTGACAAAAGCAAGGAAACGTCAAAAGTCAAGCGGGCACTCACATATTCATCGTATCTGAGCATTCCAACATGCAAATATTTTCATTATGGCATGCCCATGTGGAATGAAGAAATTGAAGACGTACTGATCAACATATTTAAAATGGTAAGCAAGCACTGCTTTGTTCATGGTTTGTATATCCACACTCCTAGTCCCTGTTTCCGTTTTTGAGTCCCTAGTCCCTGTTTCCGTTTGTTTCACGTCCTGATTGTGCCGAGTTAGACACGTTCCTGGGCCAACATATATTTTGTTGATCCCGGAACAACATTCCTCTCCAAAAAATTGACAATAACACTGATGTAGAAGCAGCTAGCCCTGTTTGTAAGCCTAAACTTGTCCCTGAAATCTGATTGGTTGATTGGAATGATGTTTCAGGAACATGTTGCGCTTGGTGAAATGAGGATCTGCGTTGCGTTCGAGTGCACCTTTTAGGCCCAGACACCGTTTAGATGTCAGCTTTTGTTGGCGACAGTTTTTGACATAGATAAGTCTCTGTCGTCATCACCGGCGGCCATCTTGTCACAGGCAAGCTGATGTAAGATGAGTGATCAGCACGAACACAAATACTCTTATCTCGTTCAAATCTTGACGGGTTTACAAACGGTTTGGTTTCTTACAAACGTTATTAACGTGGGTATAATTCTGGATGATTCTTTATTTATACACTTATTATTCATAAGTATGCAGTGACATAACTACATCTCTGACGTTTACAACAAACCAACCCGTTTGAAAATCGGTAGAAAATTGAGCAAGTTATGGTTATTTTAAAAGGACATGCACCATTAAAACGCAATGTTACGAGTGAGCGAGCTGCCTGTTACAAGATGGCTGCCAGGTGCGGACGTCGATCTCCACTGGACAGCAGCGCGGACGAGACATCTAACCTTTATTATGGATATCTATGGTTTTTGATGCCAGCTTGATGTGCCACAGCTTTTACATTGCTGTAGCAGTAACAACTTCAGAAATCAAAGGGTCTATAGAGTCTCCTTCAAATGTCTGGGCATGTTATTATTGAGCAAGAGATTTGCATGTCAACAGTTTTATTTTGCTCAGCAATATTCTCTTCAAACTTTTGATTTGCCGTGACAAAATAGAAAGCCGATCCTACGAGCTTCATAGAACACTGTTCTATCCAAATATTTGTCTTTACAAGTTTCACAACCAGCAGGATGACGTTGGCTCAACCAGCTCTTTGCCGACCAATGGCAAATGGGAGGAGTGTCCAGGAATCTTTGTGGTGCTTGAACATAAATTACGCACTTAAGCTTTAAATTTCTTTGAATCAAATCAATCAATACATTTTTTCTGACATTATTTTGAGACTCTTTGCGAGAGAGACGAGAAGTCGTGTGGTATCATTGGTAACACTTTATTTTGACAGTCCACTTTAGACATTCTTCTAACTATAAGTAACTTTGCAACTACATCTCAACTTACTGTCATTAGAGTTTTAGAAGACTGTCTGCTTAAAGCTACAATACCTAAGATTTTATGCCGCTAGAGGGCACTACATTCAAAACAACAACAACGGCTTTGCTTGATGACGCCGTGGAGGAACGCGGAATGATGGGAACTGTTGTTTTCAACTCCATCGTGGATAAATCAGTCAGACAGGAATCGAAAATTAGTTGTCATGGATGAGGTAAAGTTCGATTTCTATAACTGTTGCGTTTAATGACATGCTTGTTTTTCATTAAACTGAAATAACCGCAAGAAAAGTAAGGTTTAAAAGTAAATTAGTTATCACAGACGTTAGGGGAGAGCCGGGATGGTTGAAACACTTTTCAGATAAACGTCGTTTTCTAAGAGACAGCCAACAGTTCACATTCCGAGAAGTATTCGCGGTGAATATGACCTTACGATTTTTCACATCATATGCATAGACATCAAGACATTCTAACAATAATACTCATTGTTTTGCATTATTTACTGAAAAGAAATTTGAATACAGAACATGGTGTTACTCACCTGTCAAGTAAAACACATGCAAGATCGGCGTCTCTTTCTAGTTCGAGTTTTTCACGAAGTTCTCTCAATTTAGGAAATGTCACACTGGTTTTATTTCTCTTGTCCCAAATTCCGCTTGGGTCGTTTGATTGACCCGTTCGTTGACGTTTGCGTTTATGAGACTTGTCTTTGTCGACAGAACCAGGTGCAATCGCTAACGAATAATTGTGCTCCATTCCATAACAAATGCGCGAAACAAGCTGACGTTTCTTGCTTGATAGACGCTAACGCACAACTACAGCTTCCGCATTTGTCCAGGACTACACGCAGTACGAGCGGAAACCGAGGTAAGCGGATATGACGCGATTTACTGGCGACTCCCAACTAACCCCTGCTCACACGACCCGTTTCCTTGGTTAAAATCTAAATTTTCTCGCGATTTAAACAATGTTTGAAACGTTTGAAATATTGTAAGTTATCATCTTAACTAAATATATAACACTGGCCTTGTGATTTTGGGATATTTTAATGCAAAAATCTTAGGTATCCCACCTTTAATACCTGCTAACTCTTTATTTTGATGGTCCCCAACAGATATTTACTGACTTTGGGCCCTATTTTAACGATCTGAAACACAAATATCAAGCGCGAAGCGCGAGTAACTTTGTCTTGGGCACTGTTGCTCTTTTACCAGCGGGATAAATGACTCTAAAAAGGGGTTTAAAAGGGGTTGGTCTGAAGTAGCTTCATTATTCTCATTATTCATAGGTGTGGTTTGGGTGTAACATAAAATAAACCAATCAGAGCGCCATCCAAGATACCCTTTAAGACCAGGTGCTCATGTTGCATGGCGGATTATTATTATTGTGGCGGATTTAGCTGGCGCGCGCAAGGAGCGGTCACAGCTGAGGAGACGGGCGTCGATGTTAATTTCTTTTGCGCGGGTGCAAAATAGTAATGATACATGCATCAGTGTATAAAGTCATTTGCGCCGGGTGCAAGATAGAGCCCTATAAGTAACTTGGCAACTACATGTCAACTTATTCCACAAACCCGAACCCTAACACCCAACCATAACCACAGTCTACTACAATATTATAATACTCTGATGAGAGTTAGTTGACATGTAGTTGCAAAGTTACTTATAGTTATTAGAATGTCTAAAGTGGACTATCAAAATAAATTGTAAACGTCTCATTTCCACTTGCCTACAAATCTGGAGTATTTAGAGCACCAGACGCAGCTGGATTATGTGCAGAGCCTCCACACGCTTCTCTGGCCCCTGACCAGGCCCCAGAGACCCAAGCGTACTCTTCTACGGCTTCCACCCACAGCGCCTGACAAATATATTTTGCCGCATTTGTGTCTCATCCACACTTCCATGTAGATCCCATTACGGCTTGACTTGAGTGGCCCAGCTGTTCAAACACAGTGATTAATTAAAGGAATTCAGTTTGTAAAACAATCCCCCCCCCCCCATCTCATGAGAGCCCAGCTGGAAGCATTGTGTCCGATTGGCTGGTCTCCGCGTGTTAAAGCCGAGGCTCCCCAAGGTGTCCCGCATTAGCAAGACAAACACTTCAGAGCAGAGCGGGGGAAGGGGTTGCATGGATGGGTTTGGACAGTTTTAGTGATCTGGACTGGGGCAGGTGAGCTCTCATGTTGCAGATTATGAGCCGAGGTCACTCTCGTGAGCAGTGCAGGTGTGCGCTATTCATCACACTGGGGGTCATGCTTAAAATCCCATTAGACCTGAATGCGTGCTGACCCGCTTTTATAATAGCCTGCGGCACGGCTTCTCCGAGCGCCCCAGCCCACTCCGCATCCTGAAAATATTAAAAGGCCAACAGGCTGCCGCACTAAACACACGAAGAGCCGGAGATGGGGCTAATGATGTGCACAATTAAACTTGCCGTGTGCCTTCTCAAGTATGCACTTGATTGTGAAGTACTCCTCTGCTTCGCCTACTAAAGATATTAAAGATAAAGTTCTTTCTATTATCCCACTTTAATATGCAGTAAGCTATTGGTTGATTGAGTGCCCAGACAGCAAACTGACATTGAATCAACGTGGAAACGACGTCTCTCATTACATTGAAACAACGTTGATTTTGCTCATCGAATTAACGTTGAACCAACGTCAGACGCGGCATTCTTCAAAGCTAAATGAAAATCGAAAATTGGTTTGCTTTCATAACGTTGAAACAACGCTTTGATTTCAAGTTGATTTTCCGTTAGTTTTGAAAGAATGACGCGTCTGACGTTGGTTCAACGTTAATTCGATGAGCAAAACTATGTCAGATCAACGTTGTTTCGATGTCATATTTCCACGTTGATTCAATGTCAGTTTGCTATCTGGGTGGTGCTTTCAGTCTGCCTCAGCCTGTTGGGAAAACATTTGTTATTTTTTAAATTCTGTTTGGCGCCACTATTGGCGCAAGGAATTACAAATGAGAGGCTCATTGATCTATAAATCATGAGTTACACATCCCTGCTGTTGGTCCAGGCTGGTTTATGCTGGTACTCTATAGTGCTGGTCTAACATATCCGGATAAACTGGACATAAACTGGAGCTTGAGAAGCGGGTTTGCCAGCATGGTCTTGCGGGGATGAGAGTGAGTAGGCCAGCTGTCTGTATAAGCAGTGTTTTGAAGAAAGCATTGGTTTTGCTTGCATATCTCTATATTTAAAGGAGAACTCCAGCACAAAATGAACCTTTGGTCTAATAAAACATCGGTACCTAGTCAACCGTTCTCTGAGATTTGTTTTCATGATAATCGAATGTAAAGAGTTTATCTCTAAAAACTGTTTAGCGTATAATGCTAGTAATGGGGGCATATAATAAGTAAAAATAAATCGCTAGTTTATACCACTAACAAGGCTCAGAATAGCCCCACACTAACACAGTAATACAATGAGGGTCCCTACATACAAAATGAAGCATTGAGAACTTTGTAAATGTACAGACCGTTTAATAAGAAGATACTTTATAAAGACAGTCCACTTCGCGTATACAGACAGGAGCCATCTTTGGAAAACAGTCTCGACAAGTCGAACTATGAACGCCACAAACTTGTCGAGACAAAAGTATCTTCTTATTAAACGGTCTGTACACTTATGCTTCGTTTTGCATGTAGGGACCCTCATTATGTTACTGTGTTAATGTGGGGCTATTTTGAGCCTTGTTAGTGGTATAAACTAGTGAAAAACTAACTTTATTTTTACTTATTAAATGCCCCCAGTACTAGCATTATACTCTACAGTTTTTAGAGATAAAACTCTTTGCATTCGATTACCATGAAAACAAATCTCAGAGAACGATTGACTAGGTACCAATGTGTTATTAGACCAAAGGTTCTTTGCACAGTAGTCAGCATTTGAAGTAGATCCAAACCTTTTATCAAAGTTATACATGAATTTAGAACTGAAAATTAATCAGCTTTAGGTAGACAAAGAATCTGGTGACGTCCTTATCATTTATGGTCTTGGTGACACACTTGTGCTATGTCAGCTGACCACACTATTGGCCAATAACCGTTCCTAATTCCTATACGTCATGACACTCAAAATGTTGAGACATTTTAACATTTTACTTCATGCTTTAGGCATTATATACTGTACACTGTAAAAAATATTGTTGGTTTAACTTAAAAAAAGTAAGTAACCTGGTTGCCTCAAAATCTTAAGTTGATTGAATTGGAAAAAGTGAGTTAATACAATTTTTGATTGATTGATTTAATCATCAGAAACTCAAAATAATAAGTCATCTCAACTAAATAAATTATTTAAGTTGATTTGACAAAAGAAAATATGTTGTGATAACAAAACTTGAAAATATATATTTTTTACAGTGTATATAGTGCATTATAAAAGTATTTTTTACGCATTAATTATGTCTTGAATGTCTCTTATGATGTATTGCACAATCTCATAAATAATTGTAACCACAGTTATTACACTTATCTATTCATTGACCACACCTTTAGAAAGTCTAATGCGCTAAAACACAAAACTCCACCAATTTCAGGTGGAAAGAGGAATCTGCAAATATTTGAATGCATTTTAACCATGAAAAGATATTATAACATATATTTATGACTACCTTTACAGTATAATGCATGTTACAAATACAGTACATAAAGTGTTAACAAAATAAAAACTAAATGACAAAAAAATAAATATAAATGAAAACGTAAAATATATAAATATAAATTGAATTTAATAAAGCTATAATAATATTTGAATGATACTAAAAGACACTGTTTTGTGAGGGAGTTTGATCGTACTGGGACTGCTGCTCTCCACATATTGCAATTACCATGGTGGTCAAAACAGAAGATAAGCCTCACACCGCAGGAATCCGTGTCATAACTTTGTTCGTACTTCACAGAGAAACGTGTCACACTGGAGGTGGGAAATATGATGCCCATGTTCATCTTCTATCTGTACAGATACCAAAGAGCCAAAACCATCTTAGGTTCAGACACTGTTTTCCTGTGTGCTATGTGGGCATTTGGTCTTTTCAACACTAAACTTTGATAAGATGTGAAATAATATGCGATGGATGATGATAAGAACTTGAGGAACTTCTTATCAAAAGCATGAGGCCTCTCCGTCCTGGCCCGTATGCCGCATTACAAACATGGAAAGAGGTGTAAGAGGGTCTCGGGCTGCTTGTTTCATGTTGTGCAAGGATTCCTGTCTTTGTACTTTTGTATGAAAGCAGTCCAGAGACTGTTTTGGACACAAGCCGTAATTTCTGCTCATTTTGAGCTTCATCCTGGTGTGTGTGTGTCTGTCGTACAATGACCGTGGATGAATATTCCAGGCCTCTGTCCTTGGGTGCACCTTTTATTTTTGGATGTAAGCTCTTCCTAAAATGAGCTCGTCTGAGCCCAGATTTTAAAGGTGGCCAAGGGAGAGCAGATCTTCTGACAAACTGCCAGACAGCAGATCAGTCTTTATGTAGAAAACAGGTTCGGTACAGGTGAACTTCAGACTAAGCATTTGCTCCAATCTACAGTCATGCATTCAGCAACATACTGTTTTTTTTTTACTTTGTCTTTTTAAGTTTCAAAAAGATTTTTTACAAACAACAATGAAATATTGTTTGAAACGTTAATTCGTTCTTAAAGGGTTAATTCACCCAAACATTTTATTTCTATCATAAATTACTCTCCCAAACCCGTAAGATCTTCAGAACACAAATGAGGATCTGAGAGATTTCTCTCCCTCCATATAGACATATAAGACTTGTTAAAAAGTGAATAAAGAGATTTATTAAAGAGAATTAATAAACTAAATTGAATTGAGTGATTTACTTCAAATTTTCTGAAGAGACTTGATTGCTTTATTTGATAAACAGATTTAATTTAGGCTTTTATTCACATTTAAGCATTGATCAGCAAACATACACAGAAGCTCAACCGAACCTCCTTGACATACAAAAACAAACCTCGTTGGCTCTTGCAGAAGTTGAAATGTTCCTCTATGATGACGAGGAAGAATCAGCAAAGAATTAATTGATTTCTAGCCCTTGCATTAGCTTTACTAGATATATTTATGGAGATGAGAAATAAAAAGCCGCCCTGCACAGCTATGATCACCTGTTCGGCCTATAGCTTTCGATGTTGTTACGGAAAGGCCACGTTTTTTTGTCCCATGACCTGTTGAGATGTTTGCATCTCGCCACGGCATAGCCTACATATGAAATAAAGAATTTGTGAACGGCCCCTAAAGTGGTACCGGATGCGGTTGTATCGGGGTATTTCACTGGTATTGGTATCGAATACTGAAATTATGGTACCGTACAACACTACATCACTAACCTTTAAATTACCACTGGTGAAAAAAAAAACTATACCAAAAATTATTTTAAATACATTTATTTCAGCCTAAGTATCCATTAACTTATTTACTGACATATCACTTGAGACTTACTGATATAAATATAATGAAACTTTGTTTGGAGTTCTTCTTTATTGCACAATGCACCTTTTTTAATATTAAGCCTTAAATAGTTTAATATCACTATTAGTAAGAATAGTATGATCTTTAAATCTTTAAATGCAAGAAATTTAGTGTACTGTAGTTCCACTTTAGCATAATCAAATGTGCTTAAGTATATCTTTAGTTGGCCCTCAGCACTATTTCCGTATTACTAAAGTGCATTAAGAATAAAATGAGTTGTTCCAATTTGGCAGACTTTAAGTATATCAATTTAGTGTACTAAAAGTACAATTGCTAGTTATTTATTTATTTTTTATTTAATAAATTACTATTTTAGTTATTTATTAAATAATACCATGTAAATGTATTTGTAGTATACTTATATATTTTAAATATATTATATTTATTTTTCACTATTAACATTAAGGAAACTGGATATTGCGATGTTCTTGGAATGTTACATCAACGTTCCAATAATGTTAAGTTGTCGAAAGAATATTCCAGAAACATCATACTAACCTTAAAAACAAAAACATTCCACTAACATCAAGAAAACATTCGTTTTTTAGATTAACCTTATTGCCTAAATTGCACAGCCCTACAAACAAGCATATCAAACTTGAAGATTTTTTTTAAAATTCCAATTTAAATGCCAATTACTTTTTTTTTTCATAAGTATAAATGATCTGAAATGACATTAACCTCTGTCTCTCTTTTCCATGAGTGACTTCATGAGGGATGTGAGTCCTGATAGCGGTCTAAGCCATCTATCAGAGCTGTGAAACTCCACGCTTCGGCGGATGGACAGCTGTCAAGATTACACGGCTGTGTGCTGATGGAAAACCACGATGAAGAGCGAGATTAAACGAGCTCGACTTCAAAACACACGAGATGAGACAAGATCTTCCTGTAGGTGTTTTCTCATTTCATATCCAGGACGTTTATCAGTATCAAAATACCTCAGCGGTGATAATGTGGATCATTAGCAGGAATGAGAGAATCTCAGGATTGATCTGCATCTTCTCTCTTTTCTTGATTGCTGTCACGTAACTGGCTTCATGGTCTGCGGGAAACACTCGCGTCTCAAACCGCGATATCATCCTCAACAGTCAACAGGTAACGCTATCTGTTTTCATCTCTGACCGCAGTCTAACAGGACCAGGTTTGTTATTGTGATGTGCATATTTCTGTTCTGGCATCATGTGTTCTAGACTCAAGAATGGCCGTCAATAGGAGTGGAAACATCCTTATATGAGTGTGTTTGTGAGAGCAAATCTCTCTTTACTGAGCCCGGGACAGACAAAACTGAGACAAACACGACCAAAAGTCTTGTCCGTTACACAGAAGTCTTAAATGAAATAAATATAGGTTCGGATTTCACAAGCAGGCTAACACACACACACACACTCTATTTTATCATCACAAAGAGCACATACTTGACTCAGCTGACAGAACTAATTGACAGACAAATGAAGTAAACTTGTTAGTAGTAGAAAAGTCCACCTTTGCACTTAAAAACAATCTAAACTCGATTTACATGACGCAGCAATCACTGATACGACTTACCAGCAGTGAGAAACGCGAGACTGTTTAATGCATGAATTTAAAGCTGCAGTCTGTAGCTTTTTGGGGGTTAAAAATGATCCAAAATACATATTTGAGAAAATACATAACCAGCCAGTGTTCAAAACTATCAACACACACACAACTGTACACATAAAGGAGTCTCGACTAGTAGGCTACATTGCGTGTGAGGATGTTGGAGGTGGAGATTTATAGCCTTTTCTCACAGCACTTTATATAATTAAAGGAGTAGTTCACTTTAAAAAAAAAAAATGCTGATAATTTACTCACCCCCATGACATCCAAGATCCAAGAAATGAAGGTTTTTGATGAAAACGTTCCAGGATTTTTCTCTATATAATGGTAACCAAACGGTTCAAGGTCCAAAAGACAGTTTCAGTGCAAAACGCAAACTGTTCAAAGGGCTTTAAACGACACCAGACGATGAATAAGGGTCTTATCAAGCAAAAAAATGATCCAAAATACATATTTGAGAAAATACATAACCAGCCAGTGTTCAAAACTCTCTGCTTGCCGTAGCTCGATTCAAAGCGGTAAGCTTGTAATAATGTTCTTAATTCCAGTGGTACTGGTGGATTTCTGCGGGAGATTCGAGCATGTATTTACGTAATTACGTCACATCTGCACACACACACACATCTGTACACATAAAGGAGTCTCGGCTAGTAGGCTACATTGCGTGTGAGGATGTTGGAGGTGGAGATTTATAGCCTTTTCTCACAGCACTTTATATTATTAAAGGAGTAGTTCACTTAAAAAAAAAACTTTTGCTGATAATTTACTCACCCCCATGTCATCCAAGATCCAAGAAATTAAGATTTTTAATGAAAACATTCCAGGATTTTTCTCCATATAATGCAATTTACTGGTAACCAAACGGTTCAAGGTCCAAAAGACAGTTTCAGTGCAAACCGCAAACTGTTCAAACGATTTCAAAACGATTTAAACGATTTCAGATGATGAATGAGGGTCTTATAAAGCGAAACGATCACTCATTTAATAAATAAATAACAAAGTTTAAGTTTTATAAGCTCAAATGCTCGTCTGTGACTCTCCTGTTCGAACTCGTCCATCAAAATGAACAAATCTTTTTCCAAGTCATTTGGTTCATTCAACGAACGAAACGAACGAATTGACTTCGTTCATTTTGATGAACTCATTCCTTTAAACTCATTAATCCAGAAAGGTTCAAACGACAATCACCAGTGACAACTAGAGACTCACCCGCTGTTAAACGCAAAAGACTTCGGAGTGGCTACAAAAAAAAAAAGAGACTGCAAACAGCCCACGGGAAAACAAGGATAGTATCAGAAAGACATTACATGTAGTCACGCAATGCTGACGCTGAACATTAACAATTTGAGAACAAAGTATAATGAAAAATAAACAAAGTTTTAATCAGTGTGATTAACTGCAATGTCAGAACAAGAACACAAGTGGATGTTTACACAAACGACTGCGTCAGACAGCAGTGAAATCATATCAAAATAAAAATTTAAGATGATACTGTAATTCTGTACCTACTAGCAAGAGATTCTAGTATTGATGACTATATAATTTCCATGGATGTTAATGTTTAGAGCCCAGATCATTTGGGGATAGGAGCCCTGTTGTAGGTCAGGACATTAAACAAGCTGCTTCTCACAAATACGTCGGGGTCCACAGTGATAGTGAGCTTAAATGGCACACACACGTGTCGAGGTCACCAGTGCCCACACTTTTTGAGAAGACTAGGATTGTGTAGTGAGTAGTAATATAATGCTAATATTTTATATGCGACGATAGAGTCTGTTTTATGACATGGAATCACTATTCTGTCTGGGAATCATGGGAACACTGGCACTCATTACCTTACAATATATTTTTGAGGAGTGATCCAGCAGGCGAATAAGATTTTAATATTTTTTCGCATGTATTATATCCTGAGCATTCGCTGATGAACAGAGTCACGTTATAGGCATAATACACTCTTAGAAGAAAAGGTTCTATATAGAACCTTAAAAGGTTCTATCAGCGTTACGTATTTGGAACCTCTATAAGGTGCTATACACTCTTAAAAAAGGGGTTCCTCTGGGTTCTATATAGAACCCTGGGGTTCCATACTTGGCCAATAGAACCTTTTACCAAAAAAAAAAATGGTTCTATATAGAACCATTTTGAAATTTCATATATGAAGCGGGGGATGGAACCATTTCTGGTTCTAAATAGAACCATTTCTTCTAAGAGCGTAGTATAAATGTTCATTTGTTCCACTGTCAGGTAAATTGATTGAACAGGGTGTTGAAATAACTGCAGTTAGGGGACGGTTGCAACTCTTTTTGCATTTCTCTCAGAGACTATTTGGACTAGACCAACCAAATTTGTATTTGTTAAACTTGCATCTGTCTGCTAATTACCCATTCCATTTAAAGATGATTACATGACATATCGTTCACAGTATTTATTTGAATGGAAGAAGCCAGATGCCAGAGGAAAGTTGCAACACAATCAGGGATGGTTCCAACATGTTAAAAATACTTTAAATTAACTTTAGCTTTTTGTCTCAATGAGATTAGAATTCTGAAAATATTAACCGTTTTACTATAATATTATAGAATTATTTATTTATACCATGATAATACACCCTGTTCGATCTTCAGTTCTCGCGCATGCGTCGTGGAAATCTCTTGAACTCTCGTCTCAGGCCCAAAAGGAAGAAAAGGAATAGTCGAATAACGAAGTCGTTATTTTTGTTTGTTTTTTCGTACAAAAAGTATTCTCGTCGCTTGATAAACTTATACTTGAGCCACTGTCGTCACATGGAATATTTAAACATTTTCTTCAATGACTTTCTGGGCCGTCAAGTTTCAATCCCTTAGGCAGCCTATGTAGCAGTGGTCCAAATTTAAATTTAAATTTAAAAAAATAAATTTAAATTTAATCTCAAATTTAATAAAAAAAAAACTTCATTTGTGTACTGAAGACGAACGAAGGTCTTACAGGGTTGGTACAGCATGGGGTGAGTAATTAATGACTTCATTTTCATTTTTGGGTGAACTAACCCATTAATGTTGTATGTTTTTGTGGGTTGATGTTGCAGCAGTTTTTTCATTCAAAACACATTTCTCCTCAGGGAAATAAATAGTACCTTGACCTTTTCATCTTTAATTTGTTAGAATGTTATGTTTTTATGATCATTTTAGAATCATAAAACAGTTTTATGTTGTACAAATATGAGAAACTGTCAGGTACTTAATCAATTTAAGACCGATCATATGGGTAAAATGAGAAGGAAATGAAACATTAATGTGAAAGAAAATGTCATTCAAATTAATAGGTTGGAAAAAGTGGATGATCAAAGTTGCCTCATGAATGCTGAAAATGTTAAAATGTGTTTTTATATATAACACACCGCTAACATAACACACATAATGTGATAGTAAAGGCATTCAAGGAACATCATTTGTTTGGCTCAGTGTATCAACATCTGGTTTGTATCAGCATTGTATACATTAAAGTAATATTTCCTTTCAGGACATTTTGAATGATAGGTGGCCTCGTAAACCTTTTAATGAGACTGTATTATGCCCTTTTTTCAAAGTCTTGATATTGTTTTTGGGCTCTTCTAGAACTAGTTTTCATGCTTGAATGCTCTTTTTTTCATATTCTCCATTATTGCAGTTCCTCTATTCTCAGGTGCTTGATATTTGAACTTTTTTAAGGCTAAATGATGTATCTTAAACATAATTTAATTGGATTATATAAACATAATTTAATTGGATTATATAAAGCACATGTTTGTATTTGTACTTAATAAGGAATGTATCATTTGTAATGTGTTCAGTTAAAATGCAAATTAAAAAAAGATGTTTTGCAAAGGTTTTTCTTGCTTATGTGAACGTTTAGGAAATATTATACCCAGCATGGTACCATTAATTCAATGTTGAGTTTTGATCCAAACCATCATTTTGGTCGAGATTGACATTTCAATGTTTAAAGTGTGTTGGATCAGCATTGAAATGTTGATGAAAGCCAACAGCACACATGGGCGGAGACAGTGACATTGAACTAACAGTGATTTGTTGTTGATGAGCACAAGATCATTCAGGCATGTATCTCTGCAGAACACTAGTGGGCGTTTCTCGGTCAGTGGGGCGTTTAAACCACAATGGGCATTTTCAACCACTTTACCCGATTTGCTCTAATCCACGGGGGCTTGGTTTAGGGGTGGGCCTTCATGATTTTAGCATGTCTGTTGAAAAATGGTTAAAAAACATTTATTGTAGTTTGAAATTGGCCACTGATTGGTAAACACCCATATTGTTTTGCATGTGCACTTCTCAATAGTCTAATACTTAGGCCCTGTTTACACGAGAATACTCGTGGGTGAAAACGCAACATGACATCATGACTTTTGCGTAAACATACACGGCACTTTCGAGTCAAGTGGTGTGTTATCTCTACGCATTTTGAGCTATCCGCGTGCATGCGTGTATGTCTACGCCATTATTGTCCGTGTGATTCCGCGTGTCTGTACACGCCGTCAAATGTACGAGCGAAACGAAGCAAAATGTACATGTAGATCTATACTGGGGAGCTATCTTCTTATTTCCTAGGATGGTAAGGGAACAGTCACAAATGCCATTAACCCCAGTGACGGTTAGGTTTAGGGACGGGGTTGAGGTAAATCATATATTTATATGACGTTAAGTCAACGGCGTTCATAAACATGCTAAAACGCGATTATGCGTCTCGATAGCACGCCAAAAATGGAAATACAAATTGCCGTGTCATACACACGCTACTTCATGAGATCAGTTTGGAAAACGTAAAAATATTTTAGCGGATGGATGTGCCTTTCGTTTACACGGTGGCGATGTTTTGCCTGATGCGATGAAACCTACAGATCACATGGGTTTTAGACAGATAAAATAGGCATGATTTTACGATGTGGAGTTACCAAAGTTACCAAATTCGTATTGATTTTTACGAATTAGCTACCCCTGACCCCGCCCCTTACCCTACCCATCACGTGGGTTTAGACAAATCGTACGAATTCGTACAAGTGCGGTCGTACGAATTTGTATGAATTAGCCACCTTTTAATCACTTGTACGAATTGGTACAAAGTGGTTGTGAGAAAGCGTTGAGCAGATCTATGCAGGTGGAGCTGGGGAAGGAGGAGGGTTTCTTAAAGGGATACTCCACCATATTAAACTATGTTATTCCCTTAATTAAGACGAGCTGATGCATACCTCTCTCGTCTCAGTGCGTGCACTATATCGCTCTGTATTGCCGCAAAACTATGTTAGCACTTAGCTTAGCCCAGTGCATTAAATATGGGCCAAAAAGAGAATAACACTTCCTCGTTTTCACTATTTAAACACAGTTACTTGATTAGTGTAACTCGACCTAGGTTGGTGACACAAAATAAAACGTTGTGTTTTTCTAAGCGTTTAAAATTGATGACTATATTGTATGGCGGAATACCATAAAAAGTGCTTTCCCGAGGAAGCGGGAGCCGGTAAGAGGACTTTTCACGAGTGAAGGTATTATTGCGCCAAGTTAAAGCGCTCTAAAGCACTTTTTTATGGTATTCCGCCATACAATATAGTCATCAATTTTAAACGCTTAGAAAAACACGTTTTATTTTGTGTCACCAGCCTAGGTCGAGTTACACTAATCGAGTAACTGTGTTTAAATAAGGAAAACGAGGAAGTGTTATTCTCTTTTTGGCCCATATTTAATGCACTGGGCTAAGCTAAGTGCTAACATAGTTTTGCGGCAATACAGAGCGATATAGTGCACGCACTGAGATGAGAAAGGTATGCATCAGCTCGTCTTAGTTAAGGGAATAACATAGTTTAATATGAAAACCCGGTGGAGTATCCCTTTAAAGCCTGCTGAAACTGCTACCAGCAACACACTGGTATTTGATTGGATGTTAAGCTGCAGCTCATTGAATATTGATGCAACAGCAACAAATCAGCTGCGCTATGTAGATAATGATGCGATCGGTACCAAATGAGTTAAAGACCCATCAGCCTGAACCATGTAGAGTTTCATGCCAGAACTTGGTAATTAGACTAATGTTGCTTTGGCAAGTTTACATTTAAAAAGAATTTTAGTTTATTTTATTGTAAACAAAGTTCTTCTATGGTTTTAGCTTGTGCCTCTTGAATGTTCAGCAGATTGTGTGACAGGTGGAGTGATTAAGGGTTGTAGTGTGCACCTGTGTCTGGCAGGAGTGTGTTTGAGTGTTTGAGACGCCTCCGACACCTGCTGCTTCACTGCTCATGTGTCTCTGTGCTGCTCTTGTTCATGCGTATGTGAATAAAGGCCTTCGGACATCATAAGACGATAAACAGAAAAACATAACATTGTTTCAAAGCCACAATATGACCGGGTCCACAATTTGGACATCTGTATTTTTATACTGACCATTTTGCCATTCGTGATCAGGTGACACAAAACATGCCAATAGCAGCATGGGCTGTATTACACCGTCCCCTCAAACACACACAGATAGAAGAAGAAACAGCGTGCCGGTCGGTCCAGTGCAGGAATGTTTATCTCACCCTCTGTCTAAAACACAGCTCTCTTATTCCTCACATTCAGAGAAACATGGATGTGTGGAGCAGGAATGCAGATTGGATCCACTTCATCTGTCCGGAATGAACCATGAATGTATGATGAAACTCATACAGAGCCAATGTAAGCAGAACCGTGTTGAGAAACACCAAACGCTGTCAAACAGTTGAGATGGGCAGTCAAAACTGCAGCTGTGGGTAACATTTTAGCACCGGCTTTCTTTGGACGGGCTGTTTGTCTTTTTTTCCCCCATGAGCCCTCTCACGTAACACCCCCTCCCACCCAGGTCAGTGCTTGTAAGAGTTGCATTACCTGCGTCCTAATGCACTCCAGACAGACACACTTCCTAATGACTTGCTCTGCTCCGAGCCTTTCCGGGCAAAGACTGTGGCCACAAGCCACCTCACACATGGTAACCAGACACAAACACACACACAAAGGCACCTGATAAGAGCACTCAGGTTCAGATCAGAGGTTCAGCCCGAAGGCCCAAACTCACAGCGGTCTAAAGCATCCAGAAACTATTGCGTTAAATCAGAACGGGTGATAATCTTGAGAGAGCCGGTGCCCCTCGCCGGTGTCTGGTCTTCATTAAGCCACATTTCTCTCCACCCTCCTTCTAATTCTGCTTAGCATTATGGAGAAGAGAAAAACAGCGCAGTGACCTTCAAATAAACCTACAGGCGAAAACAAAAAGGAATTTCTCTCATCATATCCCGCTAATCTGTAGTAGTTCACTCACAATGTTCCATACCTGTAAACTCTCTTCCATATATATTTTTTAGTTGTTTGATCGCACGTCAAGCTCCAAAAAGGACAAAAGCAACTTGTTTGCTATAACTATATCTATAATTTCATTTGGATCCTCAAACAAAGCTCTCGTAAAGTTTCACATAGAACCTTTGTGAAAAAGATGTGCACTTTAGCATGCTTTTTAAGTAGAGTACTTATCATGCAAACAATATCCTCAAGCGTGAACTGAAAGTAATGTTTTACGTAATTGCGTCCCATCGAACAAGTAACGTTCTTAGACTTTTTGGCTAACGTTCTGGCAAGGTTTTCTGAAAGTTACGAGCAAACATTCTTTCAGTAACTTTAATGTAATGTTCAAAGTTATCTGGTCTTCAACCCCTTAACTGCCACAACCCTTTTTCGGAGTGACATGAAAATGCACTATCCAAACTTAAATGGTTGTAATTCAAGAATGCAGTGAAATATACTGTAGATATTTAATATTATTATCCAAATGTTTGCACAAAACGTCTCAGGTTATGGATTTAACCATGGTTCCCTGAGAAGGGGAATGAGACGCCGCGTCCCCTAGACTAGAGGACACTATGGGGAATGAAATGGGGCCATGTTGAAGGGATGAGTGGCCTATTGGCTGGCTAATATAACTATATAACTAATATAACGGATGGAGCTCAGGGGAGTGAAAAAATAATGGTTAAAAGTACTCCCGACTCAGACGCACCAAAGGAGACTGAGGAAAAGGGCTTAAATCTCAGGTCTATGGCCCAAATCTGGCTCCAAGAACTGAGGCCTCAATCTGCTGACTCGCGAAGACGAGCGGAGGCCCAACTACATTCTTTACTCAGGGCAGCTCCAAGAAGACTCAAAGAGAGCCTACAACTCTGAATTACATAAACAATTTTTTTTGAAAAGAGAAGGCCTAGCGACACTTTATCTGAAGAGCTGCCAAGGAGGCTCAATAGAGTCTTACAAGCCTAACGACTTGACAATACTGCCAACTAAAAAGCAGGGGCCTCACAGGAAGATTCCCATAAGAGAAGAACAACAACTCGCCAGGCCTAAGGAGGCTCGGAGAGCCCAAAACAGTTTCCCGAGGAGACTCTATGTAGCCTAATCAACTTGTCCCGTATGCAGGTAAAGCTGGTGGAGCTCTGGCCTCAACATGACAACTCTCTAAAGCCTTGTTCACACTACATGATTTTAAAACGTCGGGCTGAACTGTGCGGTTCACACTACGTGACTTGCTCTCAGTGAAATCAGGAGTGTTCAAGTTGTTTAGCTGTTCACACTACACAACACAACGCGATTGCTCCACAACAGGAGGTCACTCACAACAGGATTTGACAACGCACTACATAGAGATACAACCACGATCGGACGATAAGAGCAAATCACTTGTGACTCCATGAGAGCTGTTTCAGTACTATGTTACGGTCTAAATCCTGAAAATAATCAAATAAATAACGAATTGACGACAACTCTGTCACCCAACGATTCTATCTTGTCTACAAACCACGTTTTGTCACGAAACAACAATAAATAAATAAATAAATATTGCGCCAATACCCAGCGAAGAGAACACAACACGTGAATATGGACGTCAGACAGAAACTAGTGCTGCACACTTTGCGCGACGATCTGCTCCAGGGGGAAAAAAAGCAAAAAAAAAAAAAAGAAAAACTATGATTTACCTGGTGTCCTCAACCCATGCGTTGCTGTGATTGGCTGTACTCATGACATCACTGAGTATGAGTCGCGCAACGGCTCTGGATATCTAGCAGGCTAGATATTTTTCTGGGCTCGGCGACGTGTCTGCGAGTGTTTTCGCTGCGTTGTTGGCTCTTTCATACTAACAGATTGGCAAGCGTTCATCGTCCGCTAATCCCCCACGATTTGCACGCGATAACACCCTGACCTGTCGGCGAGCTCAACGATTTGCAAATCGGGCTTAAAATCCTGTAGTGTGAACTTAGCATTAAGCGAGAGGAGGCCTAGCAACATCCTATAGTCAGCTTACTAAGGAGGCTTACAGAAAGCCAACTACTTTATTCCACTATCTGAGCGGAGCTCAGCATGATGCCTCAGCATAACGACTCAAGTGAGAGGAAGCACAAATTACTTTCATAAAATAAACAGCAGTGGTGGAAAGAGTACTGACAAATTGTACTTAAGTAAAAGTATTGCTACTTAAGTAAAAATGTACTTGGAGTACAAGTAGAAGTACTGAAATATAATATGACTCAAGTAAGAGTAAATAAGTAGTTTGCTTAAAAACTACTCAAGTAAATGCGTTACAAAGTACTTTAGTATTTTTCTATTTTTTACCCAAAATAGGGAGATGATAGCGAAATGGAGCACTAAACAACTCTCATGTCATCTGTTTCATTCATACTGAAGGCCCAGTACTGATGCAAGTATTAAACTTACACATTTCAGGAAATGCCTTATATGGATATAATAACTTGCAAATAGTGATGTTTTGACTGATGAAACATGAAGACAAACATATAATAGCTATAATATATCTGAGTTTATCAAACTGTCAGGTATTTTCAAAAGAATGATGTATGACTTTAAAGGGATAGTTCACCCAAAAATTTAAATTAGCCCACGATTTACTCTCCCTCAAGTCATCTTAGAAGATATGACTTTCTGCTTTGAGTCGAAAACAATCATTGTTATATTAAAAAATGGCCTGGCTCTTCCAAACTTTATAATGGCAGTGAATGACTGGAGAAAATTTGAAGCCCAAAAAAGTGCATCCATCAATGATAAAAGTGCTCCACATATAGACTACTAGCTTCCTCTGTTGTCAAGAGCAATTTTTTATTACTAATTTTGAAAAGGAAGTGTAGGTAAGGTAATTTGAATGTTTTGATTTGAATCATTCATAATTGAAAGCAAAGAAGGTTAATTGAGAGGTCCGATTAAAAAGGTATGAAAAACAATAAAACAGTATGAATAAAAAAAGTTAAAAACAACAACTAATTAATGGGGTATGATTAACATGTTAAATTAAATGATCTTTTTTTCATCGTAGCCAACCGAAAATGTGCTGTGAGCCCACTGTTGCTATAGGAACGAACTACACTTTTACATGCATCTGATAGACAGATCAATAATGCGATCATATTTCACTGTTTTTTCAGCTTTGTAAAAAGTTTGCTTCGTATATTTAGTTTAAATGTATTGTTAAACATGGAAAGCTTTACCATTAATTGAACTGTGTGCATGTATTTTAGACACTTACATTCTTGCTCTGTCCATTGCAAACCGCGTCCATGCATGTTTGAGCTGAGCTTTTTTATTTACCTCAACTGCTCAGTGCTCTGGTATTATCAATGGTGTGACCCATTTCAGTAGTTGCCATAATTAAATATGAGCAGAATACTCACTTACAGTCACTGACATATTGAAACGTTAGCGCTACTGATTCAAACACGAGCGCCAGTGATTGAAATGTCAAAGCGCGGTTTGAACGCCCCGCCCCCCAGCCAAACTGGAGGTTTTGATTGGTTTTGCACCCAAGTCAGACCTGTCTGTTATTGGCTGAAGTGCTTCAGATATGTCTGTTATTGGCTGAAGCGCAGGGCTCCGCCACAGTTGTTTTGAAATGTGTCTGTCAAATCACAACTTGCGCTGTTGCTCCGTCGGCACCATAGACTGTCAGTAGAAAATAGGTCGGCACCTTTGTCAAAGTACTTTGTACTTTTTATGAAATATAAATGTAGCGAAGTTGAATACTTTATTTTTTATTTTACTCAAGTACGAGTAAAAGTACCACAATTTAATTATACTCAAGAAAGTAGAAAAAAATGAAAAAATCTACCCAGATAGCAAACTGACATTGAATCAACGTGGAAATATGACATCGAAACAACGTTGATCTGACATTGTTTCGCTCATCGAATTAACGTTGAACCAACGTCAGACGCGTCATTCTTTCAAAACTAACGGAAAATCAACTTGAAATCAACGCGTTGTTTCAACGTTATGAAAGCAAACCAATTTTCGATTTCATTTAGCTTTGAAGAATGCCGCGTCTGACGTTGGTTCAACGTTAATTCGATGAGCAAAATGAGAGACGTCGTTTCCACGTTGATTCAATGTCAGTTTGCTGTCTGGGTACTCAAGTACTGTAACGAAAGTATTTGTCATTAGTTACTTTCCACCACTGATAAAGAGTCAAGGAGGCTCACAAAGAGCCTAACTACCTGGTAGCGCTATCAGAGCAGAATTCTGAGGTAGCAAAAACCTGAGTAAAAACGTACAGTAACTCATAGCAAGAGGGCATAACATGCTCCATAGAAAGCCGTAACTTAAGGAGGTTCACTTCAGTTTTGGGGGCGACAGTGGCTCAGTGGTTCATGTAGGTTGTCATGCTGGTTCAATCCCCGGTTTCACCTGAACAAGTTTCGAGGTGTCCATGAGCAAGACACCTAACCCCAGCTGCTCCCGACGAGCTGGATGGCGCCTTGCATGGCTGACACTGCCGTCGGTGTATGAATGAGTGAGTGAATGGGTGAATGTGAGGCCCTTTGGTGGCCATTGGGGCTGTGAAAGCGCTATATAAATGTAGTCCATTTACCATTTTGCAGAGCTTTTCTAACACACAGCTCCATGCACCTTTCTCTCCAACCCAGGACTTTCAACAGAGTAAGTGCTAAGGTCGCATTTGTCCTGACGCTGCTGACTGGGAGAGCGGCGCTGTGGGGGAGAACCAAGATCCATGCTGTGCCTCGTTCCAGACACTCGCCGCTGAAAAGAAGAGGGTATTCGATCGCTCTGTCACCGGGAGAGAAGCGGACAGGATTCTAGCGGATCTTCGACAAGGAGAATGCTCGGTTTCTGACTTTTCCATCGGATTCTGAACCTTAGCGGCAGAGTGTCAATGGAACGAGGAGGCGCAGTGGGACATGTTCCTGGATGGGTTGGCTAAATGCGTCCAGAGAGAGATTTACGCCCTGGACCTTCCAACATCTCTCAATGGACTTATTGACCTGGCTCTGAGAGTAGACGCTCGTCTGTCTGTTGAGCCTAGCCGCGCTCCTGGTGGAGCTGAAGGTCCACGATTCAGCAGTGGGGACGTGGTCAGCCCAGTCTACAATCACAAACCCATGCAGGTAGGGCGAGCTCGGCTTTCCCGGGAGGAGAGGGAGAGGGCCTTTGCCTGGAGGGCGGGTAAGCCATTTTGCCTGGTAAAAAGCCAAGCCCGACCGCAAGTATGAGGCTACTATCCGGTGGGATCTCCGCTGAAAAGACCTCATCCACATCTACGCTCCTCCCAGTAAGACTGAGATGGTCAATCAATACCCACGACTGTCAGGCACTTCTGGAGTCCGGGGTGGAAGATTATTTAAAGGACCACAATCTCTCATAGGGTTGGTACAGCATGGGGGTGAGTAATTAATGACTTAATTTTCATTTTGGGGTGAACTAACCCTACTGAGTAATACTAAGCAACTACATGTACTTACTATAGGTTTAGGGTAGGATTAGGGTTTGGTTGAAGGTTAGTTGCATGTAATTACACTCTAAAAAATGCTGGGTTGTTTTAACCCAATTTTGGCTGGGTTTGTCCATATTTTACCCAAAATTGGGTTAAGCATTTTTTTAGAGTCTATGCATAATTTACTGTTATTCCTATGAGAAGTGCATGTACCACATGTAACAAGGACACTGTAAAATAAAATGTGACCCCATTGTGACATCAAAAACAACATTTTCAAAAACTGAAACTTTATGAAACATATCAATGCTAAACATTTACATGTCATTAAGTCCACTTGAACTTCTTGATTCCTCAATATCCTGGTGATCAATGGTCTCATGATAGACTATGAAGCCCGTGTCTATTTTACAACAAATCCTATCTATTAATTGTTTTGTTTGTGAGAACGAGTATTGCCTTCTACCAGCAGATGGAGCAAAGATCTGCCCGTCTCCAACTGTTCCTGACGCCACAAAATCTGTTCTGTTGATATTAGATTGAACTTTCACACGTACGTGACGTCTCATTCCTCGCAGAGTTTCAAACACGTTGCCGGTTCTAATGCGTGTGGTTGTTAATGGCCTGGTTGCGTCAGTCACGTGTTCATCACAGCTGTCTTTCCTTAAACACGTCCCAACTGATGTTTGAAAGCAGTAGAGCGCTCCTCCCTGCTTTGATTTTTTTCTTGGGTAAAATTTTTCACATTTGTTTCATATTTGGCTCGCTCCCACACCAAAGTGAACATCTGCTCGCGGCCCTGTGGAGGGATTGGGCTGACCTTTAGTTTGAGCTGCACTGTAACAACATGGAAAGTGTAGACTGAACACATATACTGAACGTTTATGTCCTCCCTCGTGCCATTCCAAACCTGTGTGCTTTTTTCTGGAACGTAAACGGGCATTCGGGAGAATTCCCGGTGGGCTACTCATAAATTAGCTTCCACTTAAGACGGCAGTTTCACACGGGAAGCGGAGAACATAAGTGTCTAGTTCATTTTCAAGAGACATGCGGAAAGCTGCAAATTGCACATCTTAACTTTGTATTTAAAGCCGCGCATCACTTTTACGCTCTGCATTAAAAAAGTGTTGTGTCACTTGGCAGAGAGCTTGTATGCTCTCTCACACACACACATGCACACACGCGCGCGCACACACACACACACACACACAGGTTTGTGGCCTGAAAATGGGCCCCTGGTTCATAATGCTTCAGAAGTGCATATAAGCATCAAATAAGCATGATAAACGTTTTATAAAGTCCTTGTAACTTAAATGCCAGATCTTCTGAAGCCAAATTGAGCCCTGTTTGGACAACAGTGATTGTTTCTCACGTAGATTCCTGTAAAAAATATTTATATGCACCTCACTGATAAAACTAATGCACTGTTTTATGCAGAGTGATACGAACACGCGGTCAGTCACAGGACTGTCTGCTCAGCGGTAAACAAAATGTCATATGCTGGGAATAATATGAATAAATTCATATTTTAAGTAATCCAATCTATTATTTAATTATTTCAATCCTATCTAAAAATAGGAACATTTATGCGCTGTAGTTGAAATAGTTTTCTGTCATGGATTTTATCTCTGAATTTAGCAGAAATAAGTTAAAGCAAACTCTTATTTACATAAGGTAAACCTTTGACTTGTTATATATATAGATGTATATATATATATTAAAGCATTTTTGCACACAATAATAATAGCCCATTTTAAAAGTGTCATTTATGTGGGTTTTTTCTTTTCTTTTTGTAGCATGCCCCCCGATCAAGGATGAGACTTTTACTGATGGTTTTATGATGTTTAATCTTTATGAACCGTAATCCGTTCACCACATTACCAACGTAAGAGCTGAAATGTATACAAAAGCATGTACTAATCAGCTAACATAGTTCACATTCACATGCGGTCTTACATTTGTGCAAAAACTGGCATATAAACAGACAAAACGATCTTTATCAACTGATATTTAACATACCTTTTGCCTCTTCGGAGGGGCTGCAAGTATTAATTCGAAGTTTACCACAGCTCCGTGTCAAAATAATTGCCGTATAACAAGCTAGATGCTATAAACTGCGCTAGACAGGAGAGCGCGCGATTATTCAAAAGCAAAACAAAGCGCGCAGCTAAAGACCGGAAGTTAACCATTTCAGTACCAAACTTCAAAATAAAAGTCAATCGCTTTTTCCATAAAAAAATACCCTAAATGGTTATTTACACTTTTTCTACTTAACAACGCCAATTCACTGTAGTGTTATAGTGATGAGATATTCTTCTTCTTAAAGGAGTAGTTCACTTTTCAAAAAATTTTGCTGGTATTTTACTCACCCCCATATCATCCAAGATGTCCACGTCTGTCTTTCTTCAGTCGAAAAGAAATTAAGGTTTTTGATGAAAACATTCCTGGATTTTTCTCCATATAATGGACTTCAATGGGAACCAAACTGTTCAAGGTTAAAAAGACAGTTTCAGTGCAAACTGGTCTTTAAACGATTCCAGACGACGAATAAGGGTCTTATCAAGTGAAACGATCACTCATTTAAAAAAAAAAAGAAATTTAAGTTTTATAAGCTCAAATGGTTGTCTTGCTCTGTTAAGGTGTGATGCACGTTCGTGACTCTCCTGTTCAAACTCGTTCATCAAAATGAATGATTCTTTTTCCGAGTAAATTAGTTTGTTGAATGAACCAAATGACTCTTAAAAAGATTTGTTCATTTAGACGAGTTCGAACAGGAGAGTCACGAATGCGCATCACAGAACAGAGCAAGGCGAGCATTTGAGCTTATAAAACTTAAACTTTGTTATTTATTTATTAAATGAGTGATCGTTTCGCTTGATAAGACCCTTATTCATCGTCTGGTGTCGTTTAAAGCCCTTTGAACAGTTTGCCCTGAAACTGTCTTTTGGACCTTAAACCGTTTGGTTCCCATTGAAGTCCATTATATAGAGAAAAATGCTGGAATGTTTTCATCAAAAATCTTAATTTCTTTTCAACTGAAGAAAGAAAGACATGGACATCTTGGATGACATGGGGGTGAGTAAATTATCAGCAAAGGTTTTTTGAAAGTGAACTTTAAAAGTACCAGCACTCAGCGGTCAGTGCTTGGCAGTGTCAAAAATATAATTTTACATAACGATCCCTTCTAGACTCAGAGATGTGGATTCAGACTACTGTCATATTACACTCTGTGTTTGGCTAAAAACAGTAGCTAATTCGGCAGGGAACTTTTATTCGTGTGGTGGAAGAAAACACTGACATTCCAGATCTGGATGCCTGTGAAATGCCTGTGAATGCTGGAATGACTGAAATAGTGGCTGAATAGGGCTTTAGTGTGAGAAACAGAAACACATCTGATAATCTGGCCCTCCAACACACTGCCCCAGGTGTGACGTTACTGACACCAAACACACGTGTTGATCTAACATCTGCCAATGGGGTCAGAAAACAACACACCAACTCTGTGTACCAAAATATCTCTCTCTCTCTCTCTCTCTCTCTCTCTCTCTCTCTCTCTCTCTCTCTCTCTCTCTCTCTCTCTCTCTCTCTCTCTCTATATATATATATATATAGTCTTTTTTTGCTGTGCCAAAGAGATTGAATAATATGTATATGATAGGAAATAAATTGTCTATATTTTGGTGTGAATTGTTGACTTAGTTCATGCCATAATTATGACTTTTTATCATAATGTTGACTATTTATATCATAATTATGACCTAGAATATCTTAATTTTGACTGTCAATTATGATGTTTTGTCTCATGATTTTCTCATAATCTCATTTTGGCTATCTTTTAATTTTGACTTTTTATTATTGTCATAATTTGGATTTGACAATTTCTACTTTATCTCATTTTGACTGTATTATAAGTTTGATGTCATTATGTAAGGAATAAGGTACGAGAGGCTGTGCTACCCCTTCAGCCGTTACTTATTCACGATACAGCACTTGCCTCGAGTACCTTATTGCTTTTATAAAACGGTTGCCACAAAATATTAAAGTAAAAAACAATGTATTAGTGCAACTTTCTTGAAGTAAAATCACTAAAAGCTTTCCTTCCGCTAGAAAAAATAGTCCCTGAGCGTGAACAGCAACAACGTTCCAATGCGTAAAATGCATGAAAGCTCAAATAAAAACAACATAGAACCGCAGTGTTGCGCAGCGATCAGTAGAACCGTTGGGTGAAGCGGTCATAGCCGTGTTTTAGCATGAATAAAGCACAGCTCTCGACCAATCAGAATCAAGGATTCGAACTAACCATTTTATAATATGATATAAGAGTAATACTTTTGATATAAATAGTATATAATTATATATTTATTATATATAATTATAATATAATTAAAATTACCCTTTGTCTCAGTTTCCACATGATCTAATTTATCTCATCTTATCACAATGACGTCACTCATAATTATGACTTAGTAAGTCATATTTTTGACTTTTTATATGCGATTATGGCTTTTTTATAATAATGTTGAACATTTCTTAACTTTCTGTCAATTACGACCATTTATCTCATAATTTATCTCATTTTGACTATCTTATAATTTTGACTTTTTATGTCATTATGTCACTTTTTTATCAAATGATTTGACTATATCAAAATCATTGCTTAATATGTGATATGTTTGACCCTTTTGTCATTTTTACCGTTTGTTTCATAATTTCGACTTTATCTCATCTTATCATTATGACATGTACAGTCTTTATCTCATAATTATGAATTTTCATCTCAGATTTTATAACAAAACAGGAGAATAATATTGTCTCGGGACAACAAGAGAGGGAGTAAATAGTAAGATTTTTTTGTGTGAATGATTGACTTTGGATGGCATTTATTTATCTTTTATCATGTCATGATTATGACTTTTTAGCATAATTGACTATTTTTCTCAGTATATCGTGATTTTGACTTTTTATCTCAATTACACAATAAAAAAGATGGGGTTGGAAAAGTCTAAAGAGAGTTCAATAGTGAGTATTTGTGTGTGAATTCCTCCTTGTTTTAGGACGCTGGTCCACGGCCTCTTCATCGCCGGTGTCTGGCAGTGTAAAAGCTGTGTTATTAGCATGATTTGGTGTGTTTTGGTTGGTCAGGTAACTTTAGCGCAGCGAGCTGTCAGACACATCACAGCACCTCCCAGTCTCGTCCAGCATCCCGGCTCAGTCCGTATCCCCATAACCTCCCCTGACACTTCAAAGACAGAGCCACCGTAGGGCCTGGGGAATCACGGGAGACAAAGGAAGCAATTAAGCGATAAAGATCACTCTGAGATATGACATTTCATCCCAGGCGGATCCGGTGGTCACACTCCTTTCAGAGAAGAATACGAGCAGAAAAAAGGAAAAGGGTGGGAATTGCCCCCCCCCCCGACTGCCTTTCCCGTCTGTCCTCAAACATGAGAAAAACTTGCCTTCCAACCCTTCTCTAACAAACACACGTTAACCCCTGCTCGAGGATGCGGTGACACCAACTCCAAGAAGAGAAACTGTGTTCAAATACGACAGTCTATAAGTGAAGCTCATTTCTCTTAAAGCATCATTTGAAAATCAAAGAAAGTCAAATAAATAAGCTTTCTATTGTGGCTCTAATTGCCCTGGGATCAAGTTACGGATCTTGTTTCGCATCAAGCGGCAGCGCTCAAAGCCTCGCTCACCTGTGTGTGTGTGTGTGTGTGTGGAGTAACCCCTCCACTGAGGATCTCGGAGAGGCGTACAGGTCCAAACACACATTAGCAGAACCGCAGCGCTAGAACACACCTCATCTGGGGTCACTGTGAAAGTAATTCATTCAAATCATTCAATTTTTTGTTTGTTTTTGAAATAAATACATTATTTTACTCAGCAAAGTACACATACATCATGGAAGCCCATTTCCACCACATAAGGGAAACAAATCATGCGTTGGTAAAGGAAATTATGAGATTTAAAAGTTGAAATTCTGACATAAAAGTCATATTATAATTTGAAAAATAATAATAATTATGGCAATCTTGATTTTGACATCACATTGTAATTTTTTCCTCATAATTATGACTTAGTATGTCATAATTTTGACTTTTTATGATAGATTTTTTGGTAACACTTTACAATAAAATTTTGTTAACATGAATTAATGTAATAACTAGGCTAATATTAACTTACAATTATCAATACATTTTATACAGTGTTTATTAATCTTTGTTACTCTGGAAAAAAAAAAATGCTGGGTTGTTTTCAACCCAACTTTGGGCCAAATATGGACAAACCCAGCCATTGGGTTACATTTTTTAATGACATTTTTAACCCAACGTTTGGGTTTATCCATATTTTGGGTTAAAACAACCCAGCAAGTTTTAGAGTGTAACATTAGTTAATAAAAATACAACTGTTTAATTGCTTATTCATCACTCTAAAAATACTGGGTTGTTTTAACCCAACTTTGGGTCAAATATGCACAAACCCAAACGTTGGGTTAAAAATGTAATTAAAAAATTTAACCCCATGGCTGGGTTTGTCCATATTTGACCCAAGGTTGGGTTAAAACAACCCTGGAATTTTTAGAGTGATGTTAGTTCATAGTGCAACTAATGTTCTCAAATGTAAGTTTGGATTTTAATATATTAAAATATTAAAAATGCTAAAACTCTAAAAAAAAATGGCACTCTAAAAATGCTGGGTTGTTTTAACCCAACTTTGGGTCAAATATGGACAAACCCAGCCATTGGGTTAAAAATTTTATTACATTTTTAACCCAATGTTTGGGTCAAAAGGGTCACTCACTCTTTTTCGCTTTTGACCGTCTTAAAAAACGTGGCAACAGGGAAAGCTAGCATGTTAGCTTAGCATAGCGTCAAACACAACACTTTATGAGATTAATATCATGTCCAAAGTGGTGCATATTATTTTGTTTTTATGCTTTCTGATTCTTGACAGACGTGGTTGCTATGATTTGTCATTGTATGGAATGAGGTGTGTGTGTGTGGATCCACTTTCATGTGGCACCGAGAAACATCCGACAGCTTTGAAACAACACAGGGGTGAGTAAATACACAGAAATGTCCATTAGTCAAAATGCCTAAAAACAAGGTCTATTTTTGACTGCTGGTTGTTAAGTGTCTCCAGAGCCATGGGCAGGGACTTCAAACATGAGTGAAGCACACACCTGTTTGAAGGGGTAAGAGGGATGATGGGAAATAAGTAGAGACCAGCGGGCAGTCACCAGCGGGGATATCCGAGGGCCATCTTTTCATTAGTTGTACCTAATGAAACTGCACAACAACAGGGAAGAGATCCCCACCGCTGAGACACGCTACCGGCTCCCAAATTACACTGAAAACAAAAGGGCCTTTACATCTTCACATCAAAGTGTTTCCACTGAAAGAGAAATGACAGGTCGTTTAGAGCAATCAGAAACAAAGTGCAAGGTACCATAACGTGATCACTGCCACAAGATCAATCTTTTCAGATCATTAATGTTTTATAAATGTCAAAAGTATGTGAACAGCCCTTCTAATTAGTTCGTCTGAGTTTTCCAGACAAACCCACTGCTGACAGGTGCATAAAGCAGACAATAGAGCAGCTTTCCCTGCATCCGAGATCTGCAATGTCCCCAAGAAAAAAGTGGGGTTTTAAACCATAAGAAAGGGAATTCATTTATGGGGTCTCTTTAACATCTCGATAATCTTTCTCCTAGACATGAGACCAAATTGAGACTTATTTGGTCAGTTTTTTTCTTAAATACAATCGGACTCAAGCAGTATCAGAAAAATCTGGCTTTTCTCATCAAATTGTCTCTCTGAATAACTCACTGAACCCCGGAGAAACTTGTGGCAGAAAATACAGAACCTGACACTATTGAATTTGTCAAAAAAGTCAAATGTGGCGTTCGTGTACTAACTTATGGAATGGACAAATATGCAAACTTAATAAAGCTGGTATTTGTCACGGTTTGAGTGCTGTCAGTGACTACATTTACATGCAGCCAATTTTCGGGTTATGGTCGGGTTAAGGTCACTATTCGGGTTTCTGAAACATTAGGAATAACCCGTTTACATGCGAGAGCAGTGAGAGTTTCTCCTGTATACATGGAATTGTAATATACCGATGTAAACGGCGACGGCGACAACCTTAAGACGCAATATGCGTCATTTCCGATTCTTCTTCCTGTATCGAAAGACAACAACAACAGCAGCAGCATGCGGATAATGAATAGTTCGGGGCAGATAACGATCGCCTTTGTTTGCGCTTTGATGCTGGTAACGTTACTGAGCTCGCTCCAAAAGTATGCTGTGCTGTGTCTTGCCATGTTTACTTCCGGTATACTGCACGCCGAGAAGTTTCTCTGCGTAAAAGACCAAGATTCCTTGCGAATAGAACATGCCCAGAACACAAATCACTATGGGGATATGCCGATATGCATTTACATCATAGATATCCATAATAAAGGCTAGATGTCTTACGGCGGAGTCTCTTTCGTCATCACCGGCGGCCATGTTGTCACAGACAAGCTGATGTAAGATGAGTGATCAGCACAAACACAAATACTCTTATCTCGTTGAAATCTTGACGGATTTACAAACGGTTTGGTTTCTTACAAACGTTATTAACGTGGCTATAATTCTGGATAATTATTTAATTATACATTTATTATTCATAAGTATGCAGTGCCAAAACTACATCTCTGACGTTTATAAAAAACCAAACCGTTTGAAAATCGGTAGAGAATTGAGCAAGTTATGGTTATTTAAAAAGTACATGCACCATTAAATACAATGTTACCAGTGAGCGAGCTGCCTGTGACAAGATGGCCGCCAGGTGCAGACGTCGACCTCCATTGGCCAGCAGTGTGGATGAGACATCTAGCCTTTATTGAGGATATCTATAGTTTACATCTATAGGTCTATCTATATGTCAGAAAAGGGGTACCCCAGGTTTAAAGAGCACCTATCATGGATTTTTGAAAATGACTGTTCATATGGTGTGGAATATAGCTCTAAGGGAATGAAAACATCCTGCAAAGATTTATATCTGAAAATTCACCGTATATAAAGTTATAGTCTTTCAAAAGTGAGAGTTGACTCTGAGTCTATGAAATGAATTGTTTTTGAAACGAGTCATTGGCTGTTACATCGTGACGTAGAGAGGTCATTGACCGTGCGCAACAACTGTGCGCGCCAGTGGTGGAGGAAGTACTGAATCTCAGTACTTAAGTAAAAGTACAAATACCCAGATAAATATTTACTTTAGTAAAAGTAGAAGTAACACAATGACAACCATACTTAAGTAAAAAGTAAAAAGTACTTTATTTTAAATGTACTTTAAGTATTAAAAGTAAAAGTACTTGCATAACAATTTATTCTCTTAATGTCTATTTTCTAATGATTAATAAAACATTTAATTCTAACTCATTCAACCTAATAGCCTACTCCTATAATGATGTTCAATAATGATGGAAAAAAAATGTCACCATTTCTGAAACAAGCTTGCAATTAGCCAATATAAACCATGCCTATCCTTACTATATGTTAATAACTATGTTTGGCAGTAAACGCGATTAATTTATGGTGTAATTCTGAACCTCTTGGCTTGCCATAATCCTAACCAAACCAAACATGTCGGTGTGTTTCCTATGAACGTAAAAACAAATTTTCGCGTATGAGTTGCATGATAAACACACTGCGTGTGAGACGCATTTAGTGTGACCGGGTTGATATACTGTATCTATGGCAACCAAACGTCACTGGTGAGACAAACGTGCAACGAACGGACGGTCAGATTACGTTTTGGCAGGGAAAACTGATCAGAAAATGTAACGAAAATGTAACAGAAGTTGTAGAAATGTAGTGGAGTAGAAAGTATAATAATTGCTGCAAAATGTAACGAAGTAAAAGTAAAAAGTATGCACTATTTATTGTACTTAAGTAAAGTAAAGATACGTGAAAAATGTACTTAAGTAAAGTAACGAAGTATTTGTACTTCGTTACATTCCACCACTGGTGCGCGCAGACTTGAAGTGACGTCTAGAACAGATTCAAATACGTCAGCTGAATCGCATCATGTCGAGAAGATGCTGTGTTCTACATTGCAAAGACAGTTTAGCCACTTGTTTCCATTGTCCATTTTGCAGCTGCCACTCTCTGCTTTAACCGAGGAGTTTAACTGTGCAGTGGTCAGGCTGGAAATGACCTTAGTAGAGTCACGTGACAAATGTGTAAGGGAGGCAGCCCCTGTGTTAAAAACTGGTAGGACGTGGTCAGCAAAGAAATCTGTAGTAGAGGCAAAGGCTGCCCTTCAAATTGGGGATATTGTGGGACAGGCACAGAATGGAAGAGGGGTTTTGGGCTTAGTTTAACTCCTCCTAAATGGCACAAGGCAAGCCCAGCCCAAAGGAGGAAGCTGGTGGTCAATGAGGTGCGAAAGCAGGAGGAGAGGATGAGGTGTATAAAGGCCATTTCCCAGGCCAAGCAGGGAGAGTGGATGAGATGGGAGAGTGTAGAACAACGCAAGTTGGGCTGGCAAGGCCTTTGGTCAATGGAAGAGAGTAGGGTCAGTTTCCTTATCAGGTCAACATAGATGTCCTCCCATCACCGCAGAACCTAAACCTCTGGGTAGGAGAGGATCCCTCTTGTCCTTTGTGTTCATCACCTGCCACATTAAGGCACATTCTGACAGGATGTAAGGTGGTTCTTAGCCAAGGTCAGTTTACTTGGCGCCATGACCAAGTACTGCAATGTTTGGTGTTAGCATTGGAGGGCAAGCATAGTATGACCATTACCAAAACATTACATGCAGAAGACAATATTCCAGGCGAGCAACCACCAAGAAAAGGTGTTAACATCAATTCTCGCCCAGGACAACTGGAAACTCCTAGGGACTGGAAGATGCTGGCTGATCTTGATCAACGGCTTATTTTTCCACCTGAGATTGCGACCACTAACTTGTGACCAGATATTGTTTTGTGGTCTGGATCAGCACGCATTGTTCAGCTGATAGAGCTGACAGTGCCATGGGAGGATGAGGTAGATGAGGCGCATGAGAGGAAGAAATTGCGGTATGCTCATCTGGCCACTGAGGCAGAGCAGCAAGGATGGAGAGTCCAAGTTTATCTAGTGGAAGTGGGTTGTCGAGGTTTTGTGGCACACTCAACAACCGGTTCCTCAGAGACGTCAGATTCAGTGGCCAAGAGTTGCGTCGCACAGTAAAGAACTTATCTGAAGCAGCAGAAAGGAGCAGCAACTGGCTGTGGTTGAGACGGAAAGATTCTAGCTGGCTATGCACAGGCCGCCACGCTACGGTTTCGTAGAATTCTTGAAGAGTCTGTTTGTATAGGTTGCACTGAAATTACAGTCATTACGTTCCTGTGTATATTGTTTGACTGATGGTGGTTTGCGGTAGATGGTATGCCATGCCGAACCGTTTGCCACTGAAACTGCTTTATAACGCATCAGTAGGGCTCGACAGCCATTATCAAACGGGTTGGCGCATATGGTTGGGTTGCGTGAGATTGTGTTTAGGTCTCTGTAGGGGTCAGTAAGCTGGGCTGAGTTGAGTGGGGGACTGAGGGGGGTGACTCTGGGACACCAGGGTCACTATCGAGCCCTCTTGAGGTCTCGTGGGCTAGTCAACGAAACACTGAGGACGGAAGATGCCCACTTGAAGACCCTAGAGATGTCCCCTACTCGGCTCAATCCAGGCGGTTGTCGTAGTGGTCCACTAGGGAAACCACACTATAGTTGCAGCCGTCGTGTGTGCTGACGTGGCAAGTACACTGCAGCCGTTAACGCCGGACAAAAGGGGAGTCACACCATCATATAGAAAGAAGCGTAAATGGATGGAGAAGCATAGTTTACTGTAAAGCTACGTCTTAGCTTACCTTGGCGAAAGCCAAGTATAAATCAGCATGAAGTTTTAACATCTACTCTCGTGTAATAGAAATCAACATTTCAGGTAAAAACGTAACGCATATAAATAAGAACACATTTTCATCCCAAGACGTCATCTGACGCTTTTGACCATACGTCAACATCCGACGTTTTAGGGTACCCTTTAACGTCAGTTAGATGACGCTATCCTTGTCACAGAACACTTACAAAAATGGGAAGAGAACTCAAGTGCAAAAACAAGGAGGATTTATTAACAAAAACAAAACAAACACAAATCAAAAAACCCACAAGGGGGAAACCACAATAAATGAACATGAAACCACCATAGACTCTGACCATAAGACCATCAACAAGGAACTGGGATGACGTATGACAACGAACCGACAAAGACTGCATACAAGAGGAGACTTAAAAAGGGAACAAATCAAGAGGGGACAGGTGGAACAACTCAAGCACTAATCAGGTAACGAGGGGGAGGGATCAACAATCACAACAGCACATGGCACAACATGACAAACACCCATGAGCAACACAAGACAGAACAGGCATGTGACAATCCTAGGGTGTCATCTAACTGACGCTTTACCTTTAGGTAGGTCTGGGTTAGGGTTAGGATTAGATAGCGTCATCTAACCGACGTTAAAGGGTACCCTAAAACGTTGGATGTTGACATATGGTTAAAAGTGTCAGAGATGACATCTTGGGATGAGAACGGGCTCATAAATAATGTTTTTTTGCTAACGTTTTGAGAATATTATTAAAGACTAGATATCTTTGAGTGAATGTTTTATTAATGTTACTGGAAGAACATTTGTTCATAATTTTAAGAGAACCTTGACACAACTTTAGCCAAAGTTCTGATAGTGTTCCCTGTTAGCTGGGTCATCAGTTGATTAGTTGACATAGACCCCAGAGCAAAAGACCAGGCTGAGGCTGTGTGACATGAATAACCCTGCAGTTGCAAAGATGCAAAGCAGCCGCTTCTAGTGTATCACCCGCTTGGCTCCCACTCCACACACTTGGGGCCGCGTATGAATACGGCACAGTGAGCGGGGGAGTGAAACAAGAGGATCTGACCTCCACCTGCACTGACATCAGCCGTTACTAGCCAAATGATCCTCGCATCAAAACAAGCCACAGATCCACTGCTTAGTAAGAGGTGCTGTAAAGGTGCAAGATGAAACAAGTCCAGCTGAGGACCGCACAGAGAGAAACCTCTCGCCCAACAACACACATTCAATCTACTGACGGACAGCACTTTATCTACACTAGCAACTTTTAAACCATTCCTCCAACAAGAGGGGAAACTTGCACTGAGATGTGCTATTGTCTGTCGTGATACTGATAATGTTGTGAATCGAAAACGTTTTATCTTTGCACTGAGAACATTGCTTTTTTTTGCCTATGAATAAAAGCATTTTGTACAATTTTTTCTACTTGGTTATAATTTTTAAGTGTTATTTTTTTGGTACTCTTTTGCCAGTCTTTTACTAAAAATGTTACTTTCAAAGATTGCCCCAGAGTTGTTGTTTGTTTTGTTTAAACTGTATCAGGTGATCTCTCTGAGGTGATTATGAGCGACGTTATCTTGATGGAGGGAGGCCAGTTGATGTGCATCTGCACTTGGAAAAGCTCGGCCTCTGCCCTAAGCCACTTCAAAATGAAATTCCTGCCTTCCCTCATCTGACAAACCTGTGTCTGATATAGTCTTCAAAGGAAATGTGGCAGGCCTCTACCTCCAGGCTGAGGTAATTTGACTAAAGCTTTGCAAAGAGAGAAGACAAATGTTCTGGGCTTTTTTCCTCTTCAAAGATTAGATACGATGATGCTTCTTGTACACGTTAATCGCTGTAAATGGGTAATCTCAGGAAATATGCAAATGCATGAAAATATTAAAACAATTTTGAGAACTTATTTTTAAAGTCATATTTTACTCACATCAAGAGGGTGAGGGAGAGCCATTGCAAGACCAATATTTAAGTTAACAAATACAGGTTTTTTTTTTTCAATACCATATTTAGGACACAGCTCTGAGTAAGTACATAATTCCAGCCCTGCCACAGACTGTATCATTCAGAATACCTTCTATTAATTAATACCTTCTATTCAGAATACATCATTTTAGTAGATCTTCTCAAGGTAAAATGCAATAAAAATGAAACTTGGATATAATTAAGAGTGTTTATAAATTTATATATATTTTCAATGTGTATATATCTACTGTCCTCTGAAAACAACTAAACACACAGTCATTATTGTCAAAATAGCTCGCAACAAAAGTGAGTACACCCTAATAGAACATGTCAAAACTTTCGGCTCGCTTTGCTTTTCCACTGCATGGTACGGCTCAGTAATTTTAATTAAATAAATTAATTAAATTAATTTTAATAAAATATTAAAAATTAAATAAAAAGAAGGACATCAAACATTTTATTATAACTTCGTTAATTTTGGTAACAATTGTGTGAGTGAAATCTTGTTAATAACATAGTAGTGAATCACAGGGAAACACAAACGTTACTGACAAAATAACATTTATTATTATTATTATTTTTTTTTAGATTTATTAATCAATTAATTCCTGACAAGATTGTTTTGACTGGAGCGACAACCATGTTTTCAGAAACCAAAGTTAATGTTTTTGTTTTTTACAGCAGTCAGGCTGATCATTTCCTAATGATTAGGCCTACAATATCTGACAATAACTGACTCTTTCGAAGGATCTTATCGGCATTTTTTTTTTATTCTTAGAGATTTTTTTAGACCCCATTGAATCCAATTATGACGGAAGTCCTTTAACAGTATTTTTGACACGTGTTTATTTTTGCGCGAGCAGAGGATCTGGTCAATTTAAGCCTTAAGGCAGAAACGCGTTTAACAAAAGGGTGAAAGATGATCGGACAGTGATGCTTATTGACATTTCAAAGGGCTTCCGTTGGAGTGCAGGAACACAGGCAGTAAAAGAGTGATTAGCCTGACAGGCGTCTGTATTCAATCTGCCGATGGAGACACGCCGTCTCACCTTTGATTAGCGCTCGCGTCGCGTCGCCAGATCCACGCTGGTGTCACTCCCACTCAGACTCAGCGGTGCGCGTGCGTCACGCAGTCTAGCCGCTATTGTGCGGGCTGGGGCTGCGGTCGCACCTCTTTTATTGTGCTTTCATTTTCATTAGCTTCCACAACACAAACAAACAAGATGCATTATCATATCTCTGAATATAACCGCAGCTACCAAAACAGAAAAATCACAATAAAACAACCACACAATTCAATAAAAATAAATGCTTTTAAATAAAATTGTACTTATCCCAAATGGGTGATCGACTGGCAACATGCTGATATTGATATTAATTATAAAACCAGGTCCTCATGTTAACAGTTAATCAGATTTGTCTCTTAGTTTTGCAGTGCAGGCCTTTGTCTAATCATATAAAGATTGCATATTCATTATTAATAATAATACTACTATTTTGTTGGTATGCAAACCTTGTCTTCTCTTAATCTAGACTAAAATGCCTTCCGCTTCCAGAGAGGTGTGTTGATTGACAGCTCAAATCCCATGAAACCCTTTGATCCCTCTTTAGTGCTGATGAAGCCAACTTGTTTTCGTACAATGTCACACAAATGCTCGTCCGGATTACATTTCACCCCAAGATGATAAACTTTTTGCACTGAAGCATTATTTTCATAAGAAGTGATCATTCTGATCAGTTAATCATTACTGTAACAGTCATTTTGTATTATGTTAAAAAAAAAAATCTTCTTGGTAACATTTTATTTTTAGATACTTACACGTTACTACATTAACTTGCTATATTAATAACAGTAAATTACGTATAATTACAAGTAACTAACCCTAACCCTATGGTTGCAGTTAATTAATATTACTCAGTACTTATCTGAGGAAGTACAATGTAACTATACGTCACCATAAAATATAGTGTAACCAACTTTTACCCCCATTAGAATAATAAGTGTGTCATAAAATGTGCTTAATTGTCACTGACAGGGTTCTTAACATGTTCTTGACAGAATTGTTTGAGTCAGATGGATATCTTTTTATCAAATTAGACACTTTACTTAACTCTCTCATATTTGATAAAACAGATAATTGTTTACATTTTTGGATTTTGGTCTATGGAAGACAAATGACCCCCAACACACACATTAGGCTATCCATAACAAATGTATAATATGCAATAAATTATTACTTTTTCACTTATGTCGTGTAAACCATTTTTGATTTAAAGCGTAATTGAACCATGCAAATGAAAATACTTTAAAAGTGTGCAATTTAATGACAAACACATAGCAGAGGTTTGCATTGCAAAAATGCAATCAAGGCCGTTTCAGCATTAGACAATTCACGAGTTCACAAAGCATGTTTGAAGATGACTGGCATTTGTTATATATCTGCCTTCCAGTAGCTCTTGACCTTTGAGACCAAACACACACTACCTTTGATTAATCTCACATTAATGTTGGAATGTTTCACAATTTATTTAACAACAAAATTATTTTGGGAACATGTAAATCACATGCCGATGCAAACCATGAACTCACATCAATACAGATCCGATTCCTTTTACTGATATAGAAGAAAATCAGTTTTCCTAGGATTTCATACAGTGCTCTGTTTTAAGTACACAAACGATGCGTTCTGATCAAATAGGGGGTTCGTCGGCTACGCATTTCTATTTTCGTGAACGTATATTGTATTAAAGAAATAAATACTAGCAGTAAATAAACTTTTAGTGGCTTCTAATTCTTCTAGCACATCGAGAAACCCTTACACAGTCTGATATACATAATGGAAAGCTGTACAGCTGAATTATAATTCAAATAAGGACACTTTTAAAAACATTTTTTTTTTTACTTGCGTTGATATAAATATATATATTTATATATACTTTTTGTCAAAATATATGATCGATCAGACAAAGAAAGAGACAAACACGAGTTATAAATAAGTGTCCACATACGGGTGCGAGTCTCAGCGGCATCCGCATCCCTCCACCACCATCTCCTGATAGTTCTTCAGCACCACGCGGTCCGTCTCGTCCAGGTACAGCATGGAGATGGCGCTGAGCTCGGTGGGAACGCAGCAGGCTTTGGGGATGTTGGTGTTCACCGAGTTGACCAGCGTCTGTACGATAGCGTGATTGGTGGAGTTCAGGTGATCGGCCAAGGGAAACGGACACTCGCCGTGACAGTAGTACGCCTGGTAACCCGGCGGAGCCACGATCCAGTCGTTCCAGCCCACGTCGCTGAAGTCCACGTAAAGCGCGTGTCTCCGACAGTTGCGGTTGCGCTTGCGGCCTCTTTGCTTGGGGCTTCGCTTTGCCCGCCGCGTCAGCGGATGACTTTTCCCATCGTGCCCGAACGTGACTAGCAGCGGGCGGAGCTGGGCCCAGTCTTCGTCCGGTACGGGCTGCAGGGAACGGCTCACGCGGACGTGGCGTCCCTGCGGCCGCCGGCTCGGGTCGGGGTGCACGATCTCCACGGCGAGCCCGTGGTTTGAGCGTTTATCGCGGGTCCAGCGCAGCACGGCCGGGCCAACGTCGAAACTCTCCCAGCGGGACGTGTTGTGGCGCACCAGCCGCGTGTCCAGGAGCTGCGTGATGAGCGTCCCCGCCCGCGGAGGCTTCAGCACCTCGTAGATGTTGATCCGCTGGAGACCCTCGTCTCCCGCGAGGGAGGTTGCATCATCGATCTGTTGCCTGTAGATGCGCAGCTCTGCGGTGGAAATGAGCTCCTCCTCTGGGATGCTGCTGAGATTGAAGATGAAGCGAAGCGGAGTCTCCCGAGACCCGTCAGACTGCAACTCTTCCATGTGCTCTGGAGGGAGAGACGGGGAGAACAGGTCAAGGTCAATCGCAAATGACCCTAGAATCAAATGCACTGCGTCGGCTTTCATATGCACATGATCAAAACTTAGAGAAAAACTCTCGTTTGAAATAATTCTGATGTAAATGTGGGCAAAATAGTTTTGATTTATTTAAAAAAAAAACAAAAAAACACTTCACTTGATCTGAGCGGTACAAGACTTGGCTACTTTTCCTAAGTTTGCCTCCTGAACACACTATTATTTTGGACTCGTGTATTTGGGTCAAAAATGGGCACCCATAGAAATGAATGGGAAAAACTGTGATTTAGAGCATTCTAAAATAAGACACCAGGTGACAGCAAAGTCATCTTTAGGTTTTAGCTCGAAGAACGTATTGGAATGATATTTTAATGTAGTTAAAAAAAAACAAACATAAAAATAAGCATAATTTACATAGAAAATATGGTACTTTTTGAGGTCATTAAATTCAAAAATACCCCCAAAATAAAAAACAACACCATAAATGGATAGACAAAACTTTATCGAAGACAGTGATATAACATTTATAATAAATAAAAATTAGGATCACACCTGAGTCCTCTGTGTGCCCACATTTGTCCACAATTACAGGATTAAGGGCTATAACGTGAATACGGTTTGAGGGCTACAGTGTAATTGTGCAAACGTCCTCCTTCAGCTCGAGTCTTTCCGTGTCAAATCTGCCCTGATTTATCAAGGAAACGCAGGAAGGACTTTGATATTGTTAGTAATATTTCAGCTGGACTGAAGCAGCTTCGCTTTACTTGATTACATCATTTATTATATTTATATTTATATATACACTCTAAAAAATGCTGGGTTGTTTTAACCCAACTTTGGGTCAAATATGGACTAACCCAGCCGTTGGGTTACATTTTTACATTACATTTTTAACCCAACATTTCGGGTTTGTCCATATTTGACCCAAAATTGGGTTAAAACAACCCAGCATTTTTTAGAGTGTATATATTAAAACATTTCGATCATAAAACTAAGTATTTAAATATCAGCTTACTAAGAAAAAAAACTTCAGTGTTTCTTTATTGAATAGACGGCTAGAAACTGAACACTGAAAACTTAAAATGAACATAAAATAAAGGAAGTGGAGTCAATTGGATTTTCAGAATAATAATAATATAGAAACGTAATATTTTTGCCATGTTTGTCTTGTTGCTACACTCTAAAAAACGATTCGTTGGCTGAACAACCATTACTTATAAAACAAATTAGATTAAACACAAAAAAGCTTTCCAATATTTGAGTTCACGCAACATTCTTTACTGAAAAACATATGCACATTGCGTGAACTCAAATATTTAAGTACATTTAACAAAGGTTTTCTTGTTAATTTAAAGTCAAATTATTCCAAGTTGGGATTACTTAAAAAGTGTGATGCAAAAATGGTGCATATATATATAATTTAAGTTAATCCAACACATCATTTTTTAGAGTGCAGGTCAAGCTGTTTATTTAATCTCAGCAGAAGCTTTTTAAATATTTAAAATAATTTAATATTTAAATATTCACTTTGGTATTGGTCCGCATGACGATCGAGTCATGAAACGAATCACCCAATCGGGATTAATTGTGTGATAGTGACAGATGAACTCTGTCCATCAGGGGTGTTCCCGGAGATCAGTCCTTCCTCGCTCCGACAAACTCATCTCCCAGTGTTCCTGAGGATCTTCATCCGCTGGTTTAGGTGTGTTTGATCAGGGCTGGGACTGAACTTTGTAGGAAGGCAGATCTCCAGGAACAGGATTGGAAGTGCCTTCACAATGTCCGTCCAAATCCCATTATTCGTGTATATTCCGGATCTGGTTTGCGTGTCGTTCGTTTACCGGAATATCTGCGTTGGTTTCTAGGCATACGCCGAAAACATCAACAACAGCAACATGGAGGGGTTTGCAATACAGATGCGGTCTTATTTACAATATGACAATGTGTAGCGACTTCCAGTATGTGTCCTAAAACAGCGTCTGAAATGTTTACGTTTTTTTGTAGCGTGAGAAAGTCACATGACCCGACCACCCAATCAGAGTGGTCGGACTGAAACTGATATCCAGGAATGCGAAGTGAATAGGACTTCAAACCCCTTATGAATGTAGCTCAAAACGGATCGGTAAAATCGATTTTTTTTTGCCGTTCACATTTGATCTGATTTCAATCCGGATTTGGACTGACAGTCTGAACAAGGCTTAATTGTCATCCGGCTATTTTTAAAATCATTTTCTTCAGTAGTAATCAACATTCAAAATAATACAAAAATAAAACAAAACACTTTTTTTTAAATAGTATTTTCACTTGACAGAGTGTTGTAGTGCAGAACACACACTGGCTATAGCTTTACAGACAGCAGCCATTATTCATTTTTAATTTTTTAAACCAAAAATTGTGCATATTTTAAAAAGACATCATAAAGGTCTTTTGAAGCGGTCCTTATTCATAATGAGTAAACTAAATAAACAATTGACTAACATAATCTATATTAGAGCCAGACCGATATATCGTCCGGCCGATATTATCGGCCGATATTAGGCATTTTCCAAAATATCGGTATTGGCAGTTACAATGGCCGATAAATTAATATTTCAAAAATAAAAACGAATGAAACACGCTTCAATCATCTCTCCTTGGCCTGTTATATTGAAAATGTATGTTTTACAATTTGCAGTATGATGTTATCTATTGCTAAATTATGGCTCATCATAGACTAGCTAACCACAAAGCAGGCTAATGCCACTATCGTCAGTGGAAGACCGCTAACGTTAACATTAATGAGCTTGGAAACCACAATGAACTTTTTCTGCCTAAATAAAGTAATGATAACTGTATTTATAACTAGCGTATCTCTAGTTACAGTCCCTGCATTGTAAAATGTAAGTTATACTTGCGAGGAGTGAAAATTTAGACATAGAGAAAAAGTATCAAACGTATCTTGTGCAAAAAGTTAGCTTTTCTTTTACACGTGTGTGAAATCCAACAATATTTAATAAAAAAAAAAAAATATCGGCCGATATATCGGAATATCGGATTTTAAAACCCAAAAATATTTGTATCGGTATCGGCCTTCAAAATCCGTTATCGGTCAGGCTCTAATCTATATATATATATTGGGTTACATTACGTATTTTGTTTGTTGTCTAAAGATAGTATATTTATTTAAGTAAGGTCTTCATAATACTTTTTTTTTACTTTGTATGAATGTTTTGTCTTTGGGAATTTAAATATTTGGATTGACATTAAATCAAATAAATGCACGGTTATAATCTGTAACTATATAATTAGAAGAAAACCTTTGGAACATTTAGATGTAATAATTTATAGTTGGTCCACATCATCATTTTTTTTTAAAGTGCAGAATGTGTTTGAAACACACTCCTTTATTTTAGTGTCTCTTCTCTGCATTTTTAACAAACTCTGAATCATTTACACTGAAAAAAGGTGAATCATCTTAATTAACTGGTTTTATTCAAGAAAAAAATGATTTAACATCACTGAATCAACCTTTATACATTAATTTTTTCCGAAAAAAAAAAAAAAAAAAAAAAAATTTTTTGGTTAAATCAGATTGAAATCTATGTAAAATAGACTGTTTAAGCGTGCCGATGGCCTTCTATCACCCTGAATCTGAACGTTTTTCTTCTAGGAGTCCTGTCTGCCTAACAGACCACATGGTTGGCAACAAGAGTTTATTTAGAAATCTGTAGAGTATAGCATTAAAAATAATTACATGTTGAGGAAAGTCCCTCAAACAGTATCCACATGAAAAAGTATAAACTTTTTAAAATTCTTTTTAAATGCTGGGTTGAGTTTAAACTATCCCAACGTTCTCAGGACTTAGTTATGAACAAACTTTCTTCCAGTAACATTAATCTATATTAACGTTATCAAAATGTAAGCACAAAAACGTTTACACATCTGTCGTTTCTGAAATGTTTTAGTTAGATGTTTTTAAATGCATTCAGAGAGCATTCAAAACTAGCGTTCACATGATGTTTGCAAAAAGATAAAACGTGATGATGTCCTCTTAATCTCTTAAAAAACTGGACATTTTGAACATTCACAACAGAATGGAAACATTAGCAAAGTGTTCTTATTATATATTTTTGTAGGCTGGGCAAGTACAATACATACAATATCCTTTATTGTCCCCTTATGCCTGGTTCAGATTAGATGTTTTTTTTTGTTTTTTTGTCTGTTAGGATAGTCACTGTGTCAGATTAAGAGATTTTGACTCTTGTCGTGTCAGACTACACGTTGCTTCCTGACCAGTCATCGAGTGCCGTCTTTAACGAGGCGTGTGATGTCATCGAGAAGGCGAAACTAGTAGCGAGTGACTTCCGGAAAATTTTTTTCATCCATAAACAGAAATTTATGGGATCACTTCCTATTTTCTCACATTTTTTGGTTGAAGTAGACTCACTGCTTAAATCTTTTAGTTCATCTAGCAATAAAAAAATGTAATAGATTCCTGAAAATATATGAACAATTATTTTGTATTGGATCTGATAGTCAAGATTAAACAGCTTTATATCATACATTGCTTATTTTATTTGTATTATAATTTTTTTATATATATGTTTTTTTTTTTTTTTTATGTTTTATAATTGTGTAATGTAATATAACTATTTTTATGGCGCTTGATTTGGAATTATTCTGTATAATTTGTCTTTGCTTTACCTCTTTTATGTTCTCCTGAATGTATTTGTAAATTTACGTTTCTTCAATAAAAAAAAAAAAAGTGACTTCCGGAAACGAACGTAATCAAACAATGGATGAAGCGGTGAGTGTTGTATTAGCTGTCCTGTGTTCTGAAAAAAGTAAAAAAAGAAAGAAAACGCGACAATGGACACGTTCCTGGATTGCTCGTAAGGACAGTAAGGGCTCTCTCGCCTCTCTTTCGTTTCGCCATTTTTGAAAGTTGTGTAAGGAAAAGCTTCTGTGCTCCTATTGGTCAACTATTGGTCATACATGTGACGGAACCGTCGTGGACGACCGTTAAAAAAATTAAACATGCTAGTCTTTTGTCGTGATGTCGTGAAGCATCGCAGATGCGACGTAGGTTGTCGCCCACTATGACACACTAAACGAGATGATACGATCGAATCTTGGGTCCCGACGCCCGTTGTCGTTTACGAATCCGCACGACACCATACGTCAAATGGATTGTGCCAAAATCGGGCAAAAATCGTGTAATCTGAACCAGGCATTCGGGAAATTTGTCTTGGGCTTAAAGGGTTAGTTCACCCAAAAATGAAAATTAAGTCATTAATTACTCACCCCCATGCTGTACCAACCCCGTAAGACCTTCGTTCGTCTTCGGAGCACAAATGAAGATATTTTTGATTAAATTTGAGAGCTGTATAACTACCACATTGGCTCCTAAAGGACTGCCTCTTGACGGCCCAAAAAGTCAATGAAGAAAATGTTTAAATATCCCAAGTGACTACCGTGGCTCAACTATATGTTTATCAAGTGACGCAAATACTTTTTGTGCGAAAAAACAAACAAAAATAACGAGTTTATTCGACTATTTCTTTTCTTCCTTGTAGGCCAGAACGAGAATTCCTTAGATTTCCACGACGCATGCGCGAGATTTGCGATCTGCTCACATCAGCTTACACCACTTCAGATCGCAATTCTCGCGCATGCGTCGTGGAAATCTAAGGAAGTCTCGTTCTGGCCTACAAGGAAGAAAAGAAATAGTCGAATAAACTCGTTATTTTTGAAAAATATCTTCATTTGTGTTCCGAAGACGAACGAAGGTCTTACGGGGTTGGTACAGCATGGGGGTGAGTAATTAATGACTTAATTTTCATTTTTGGGTGAACTAACCCTTTAAGGCCAATTTATACTTCTGCGTAGGGTGCGCGCGGTAGGTACGGCGTAGCATGCGTCAAAACCGCCGCCATCTTGGAACAGGGATCTTGTCATAGGAAGTAGCTAGGTAGCGCTGCTATCTCTGCCTTTACTTCGAATTCATTGATGGTGGCGGACTTTTGTGCAGCGTATGAAGTTCACGGATGAAATCTGAACTAGGAAGAATGTTTTTAAAAAAAAAAAAATTAACATTTTTTTTTTTCTTTCTGGAATCAATGATAAATACATGTCTGACCGTTGGAACAAACCAAAAAAACAAGAAAAATCGCATTCATGATCATTTATGGTGATTTTATTTGCGTTAGACCTGTGTCTACTACATTGACGCTGATGCATTAAAGTGGAGGGGCTCCCCTGTTTCAAGATGGCGGCTCTATTGACGCATTCGTTCTAATGAACTGCCGTATCCAAGGTGAGGTCTAGTGTATATGTCTATGCCTAGCCGTGAGGAATCTAAACACAGTGGAACATTAAAACCCTCCGCCGCCAACTAGCGTTTCGTAGCAGTACTGCAGAGCAACCTGAACGCAGAAGTATAAATGCTCACAACGGCGTCGCCTACATGCATAGCCAACGCCATACACTACGGCATACCCTCGACGCAGAAGTATAAGTTGGCCTTCAGTGTATGCTGTATTTCCAAATAACAGACTAAATAAATCAATCCATACATGTAGACGGGCTAAAAAGACCACTGTTATCGCACTAATAACAGCTGCATACACCAGCAATAAATGATGAGACTGTCTGCTGTTTTACCTTCATGATGGAATCCCCTCACGGTGTTGGCCCGACTGGTGGACCGCTCGGGATAGCGGAAGCTGAGGTCGTGGGCTCCAGCCTCGTCCGCCTCCCCCGACTGCAGCCGGTACAGGTCCAGCAGGTACTGGGGCACGACGGCGGAGGTGCTGGGCCGCGGGCGCCTCTGGAGCCCAAACATGTGCAGGAGCGTGGCCTCGAAGTCCCGCAGCAGCTCATGACTCTGACCCAGGTGCTGAGCCGACACTTTCTTCTTCCCTTCCTCGGATATTAGACTAGCATAGCTGCTCTCTCCCAGTAGGACTTGGCATAATAAAATAACCATCAGCATTCGATTACCAGGAATCATGATGTCTCTGGTGGGCGGTTGAACAAGGAAACAGAGAAGCAAGACTTGAGTGAACGATGTCACATTCAACGATGACCAAAAACACACAAAATCATTTTGCTCAGAAACATGGTTAATGCAAGTATAAGGCTGAGTTGAACACGTTTAGTGTGACCTCCATACTCAAGGAGTCGACAAAGTTTCCTTCAAATAACTACAGGTTTTTATTTAAGTAAGTTGTCATGAACATAGATATCTATATAAAGGCTAGATATCTCGTCCGTGGTGCTGGCCAATGGAGGTCGACGTCAACACCTGGCGGCCATCTTGTCACAGGCAGCTCGCTCACTGGTAGCATTGTGTTAATGGTGCATGTACTTTTTAAATCACCGTAACTTGCTCAATTTTCTACCGATTTTCAAACGGTCTGGTTTGTTATAAACGGCAGAGATGTAGTTATGATACTGCATACTTATGAATAATAAGTGTATAAATAAATAATCATCCAGAATTATAGCCACGTTAATAATGTTTGTAAGAAACCAAACCGTTTGTAAATCCGTCAAGATTTCAACGAGATAAGAGTATTTCTTACATCAGATACCACAGAGCCCGCCAGAAAGCCTGTCTGTGACAAGATGGCCGCCGGTGATGACGATAAATACTCCGCCGTGAGACATCTAGCCTTTATATAGATATCTATGGTTATGAATCTTTTGACTTCATTCACCATTGTTCAAACAATTTCCCCACCAAGTGACTAAAGTGTTAGCAGTACAAAATGCACGGCTACGTAAGATATGAGCTTTTTTGACCACAAAATCTTGCAAATGTGACCGCATCTTTCCACTAACTTACACCATGATACCGGTTGAACTAAAAAAATCAGGATAGTCTTAATAGTCAGAATGCAAACTTTGGTGTAAGATTTACTTGAAAAACCACAGAAGTTACTAGTAAATTTCACAAGTAATTACGAAAAATTGGCATGTAACACATTGAATGAAATGTAAAATTTGGATCTAGAACGACTTAAATAGAATATTTGTAAAACTACTCCAATAAAAGTACTTTGGATTCATGTACTTGCGCAAAGTATGTTTTGGACCTTATTCATAACTCGTTTATAATTCAATAGTTTACAACTATATAAAGAAATGAGCTGAGAAGTTTAAGGGATCATTTAACAAACAATGAAATATAATTCTGTCATCATTTACTCACCCTCATCATTTCTTCAGAAAAAAAAAATACATTTAAAGGAGTAGTTCACTTAAAAAAAAACGTTTGCTGATAATTTACTCACCCCCATGTCATCCAAGATGTCCATGTCTTTCTTTCTTCAGTCGAAAAGAAATTAAGGGTTTTGATGAAAACATCCCAGGATTTTTCTCCATATAATGGACTTCAATGGGAACCAAACGGTTCAAGGTCCAAAAGACAGTTTCAGTGCAAACTGTTCAAAGGGCTTTAAACGATTCCAGACGATGAATAAGGGTCTTCTCAAGGGAAACGATCCGTCATTAAATAAATAACAAAGTTTAAGTTTTATAAGCTCAAATGCTCGCCTTGCTCTGTTCTGTGATGTGCGTTTGTGACTCTCCTGTTCGAACTCGTTCATCAAAATGAACGAATCTTTTTCCGAGTCAATTCGTTCGTTTCATTCGTTGAATGAACCAAACGACTCGGAAAAAGATTTGTTCGCTTGACAAGACCCTTATTCATCGTCTGGAATCGTTTAAAGCCCTATGAACAGTTTGCACTGAAACTCTCATTTGGACCTTGAACCGTTTGGTTCCCATTGAAGTCCATTATATGGAGAAAAATCCTGGAATGTTTTCATCAAAAACCTTAATTTCTTTTCGACTGAAGAAAGAATGAAATGGACATCTTGGATGACATGGGGGCGAGTAAATTATCAGCAAAGGTTTTTTTTAAAAGTGAGCTAAACAACTTTGGACCAACTTTTCGCTGTTTTTGCAGCAAAGCCATCTAAGAACCATTTTTTTCTTCATACTTTTTCTTAATCTGAAGAACCTTTTCCCAATAAAGTAGAAAAACTGTTTTTTCATGGAACCATCGATGCCAACAAATATATATTTTTAAGAGTTTACGGACCAAAAAATGCAAAAGTCTGGAATGATGTGAGGGTGAATAAATGATGTCCGATTTTTTTGTGTGTGTGTGTGTGTGTGAACTATCCCTTTAAGGGTCAAACCAAACAGCAGTTTGGTAATGTCAAACAAAGATGGCAGCCTGCAATTTTCAAGTGCACAAACCGCAAGATAAAACGCGTGACCACTGTTGTTTTGTAAAGAATGACTAAGCCTTTTAATTTGCAGCAAAAATGTCACACAATTACGACTGGATATGCGTGGTCCACTTACCGACAGAAAATAAAGCATGGGAAAACAGTCCATGTTTGTTGAGAGGTGACACAGGACGAGTTCCTCAAGCGAATGTTACGTGGTCCTGCTAGGCGGTTTAAGAACTGCGGTGAGATCCTTTTCCTGAAAGACAAGAGTATATTTGTGACATTTCAGAACGAGCATGGCATGATTGCAAGGCAAGAGTATATTTACTCAAGTTTAGGCCAGACACCTTTAAGCAACTAAATGCTGCCTGCGCAACACGTTATCTTGGCTCATTTACAAGACGACCAGGTGTGAACACCTGAAAGGACGGCACTTCCAATTTACATACAAATGGAGGTCCGTCTGTCAACAAAGGGATCTCAAAACTGCCTCTTTTATTGACGGTCTTCTTACAAGTGCCTCTTAAAGAGTCTTTAAAAATCCCCCAACCCAGACTGGGCATGCAAGCGGCACCGTCCCGGTTTGTTAACCCGTAACATCCAGATCCGTGCCAAAAGCAGAGTGTGTTTAACGGATGTCTTGGTCTCCACAAATGTGATTTTCAACAAATTATCCGAGTGCAGAGTAAATGCACTAATAACAATCACAAGTGCTTGGGAACGGTCTCAGAAAACAGCGTCACCACTGAAACCTTACCACAGCTGAACTCAATGTATTTTGTCATTTCTTGGACTTAGTTTTACTGGACCGAGTCCAACCATTACAGCAGGAATGATGCATTTTAACAAGAACACCGTGTGTGTGTGTGTGTGGTCACGAGTGTTACTTCTCTCTCCCCGTCTTCACGATCGAGCAGCAGTCGTGATGCTAGTGTTTGTCATTTTAGAGGGATATACCTTTAAAAAGATGTCTGCAGTTTTAGCAATGCTATTCAAACAGCTCATTACGCCGAGAGCAAACCATAAAAATGAGCGTATCTAAAAGACTTTGATCAGCCGTGCCAGAAAACATGCAACAAAGCACAAACAATTGGTTTCTTCAGACCACCTACTCTTGTTTAAACGCCTACAGATACTGCCCCAAATATTTACAGAATCCCTTTTTGATGTGTTTGAAGATGGAGAGCATTTGCACAGTGTGGGTTTACAGTCCTTTAATTTCACTGTGTAAAGCTCACAGTGCTCGATACCCTAACCCTGCTTAATGAGATTAGGTTATGCGCATGGTCTTCGGGGTATGGGGGAGAAACAGACAATATTGAGCAGCCAGTGTTAGGATTTAACCTCTGACCAGTTTTATTCAGAAATCAAATCTGGAAGCATGAGTAGCATCATGTGCATCTAGAAAACAAGACGGCTTAATAGCAGCCGATGCAAAGTGGCGAACAGCCTTCTGTGTTAGCAGAGCTCCAAGGACATGTACATACATAATCTTATTGTTTCATCCCGAACTAATACGTTTAAAATATACTATATTAAAATCAATGACAATATTAAAGTTAAGAAAACAACTCATCTAAATGTGTTGTTGTCTCTCCCGCTTTAAAATAAACTAATCTGTCCACCAATAACAAGGATTGCAATATAAGCAGAATAATAACAAAGTACGCAAGTACAGTATTATAGTACTATAAGCTAATCTAACCCTAAAACCGGATTCTGGACAAATGTGGGCAAAATAGTTAAAAAAAAATACCTCCCTTGATCTGAGTGGTACAAGACTTGGCTACTTTTCCTAAGTTTGCCTCCTGAAAACACAGAATTTTTTTTTTTTTTTGACTCAATTCTACAATGTTAAGTGGGTGAAAAAAAAACTCCTTAAAAATCTTGTATTTGGGTCAAAAATGGGCACCCATAGAAATGAATGGGAAAAACGGTCATTTAGAGCATTCTAAAATAAAACACCAGGTGAGAGCAAAGTCATCTTTAGGTTTTAGCTCTAAGAACTTATTGGAATGATATTTTAATGTAGTTAAAAAAATTAAAAAATAAAATAAAACATAAAATAAGCATAATTTACATAGAAAATATGGTACTTTTTGAAGTAAATAAATTCAAAAATACCCCCACCCCCATAAATGGATAGACAAAACTTTATCGAAGACGGTGATATAACATTTACAATAAATAAAAATTAAGGATCACACCTGAGTCCTCTGTGCCCACATTTGTCCACAATTACAGGATTAAGGGCTATAAAGTGAATACGGTTTGAGGGCTACCATGAAGCACTTTCTTGGCCTAAAATAGGTTCAAGACCCTTGCTCTAGAGTCTAGACTCTAGACGGCAACATCTGTTGATCTGTATTCAGTAGTGGACTGGCTGACTCTTGCAACAGTTCACTTTTAATGTCAAGTATTTGGTATGAAAAGATATTTAGAGTATATGTTTTTTTTCTTTTGCTTTCCACATCCTTAAACTAAAGACACAGACCCATGGTTGCTGCTGTGTCTCTTTATGTCATAATACCCCATGAAACCTTTCAGACGTGTTCTTATGCATGACCGAGTGCCACCACTCTTCACTACAAGTCTTCAAAACATTCGTGGAGGTCACATTTACTAGTGCATTCTCACACTGGAGACTGGTTTCACTTCACTTTTCAAATTAAGAATACAACTATTTCCTTGAGATAAAGCCTTTAGCTATGTGTTTGAATCAGATTCAGTGTCACAGTGATTTGGAACATTTCAAATCTAAAATTTTGTTGTAGATTCCACAAGTAATCTTGATAGGTTTCTGCTTTCCTGGAGCTTTGGCTAACATTTTGTCAAGGTTCTCACAATGTTATGAACAGACATTCTTCCAGTAATGATAATAAAGTTATCAATACATTAGCACAAACATGTTGTTTTATACACTGTTTATACGTTTTTTTTTTCCTGAAACGTTTTAGTTGTATGTATCTAACATTTTGTACAGAAATGTCACTACTTGTTTTAGAATGTTCAGAGAACATTCCAAAGGAACGTTCCAATAATGCTTGCAAAATTCTAAAATGGAATGTTCCCGTAAAACAAACAAACAAACAAACAAACAAACAAACAAAAAAAAAACATTAGACGTTTCCATAATGGGAACATTAGCAAAACGTTACATTTTTGTTAGCTACGACCATAACTGTTAAGAGTTGACAACATACAGCAACTAAACTTGTAGTAACATGCTATTAGCCACCACAAAACACAAATTAAACATAAAATATATTTTCTGTTTGAATGAAATGCCATATCATATTCCAACCATACAGCCCAGTGCGGTCAGGTGTTTGCACGCGTTGGTGGTAAACTTGCAAAAACATTTACCATAAACATCCAAAAGTGACTGAACAACATTTTGACATATTTAATGCTGTGCAATATTCCCAATACACCGAGAACAATTCGTTATCGTGAACGCGACAATCCAGACAGCTCCCGTGAATTATAATAATCGCGTCTCTCGACGAACAGACAGGTTTGTGGGTTAGGCTATAATGAAAGCATTCGAGTTGGATGTCTCGCCTTCAAATAAGATGGGAAGTTAATTATTTCCATATAGCTACACACAATTATTGAACGTGTGTAATTGGGTTTTAAATAATATCCTATCACAGATAAAGTCACTTATGACCATGCATTTCTAAATGAATGCTGACTTCAATACGACATGCCAACCTACCATTGGTAAGATGCGCACGGTATTCCTGAAGAGAAGACGTAAAACGGAGTTTCCAACGGAGTTCGCCTCACATAGCAAAAGTCCGAGGCTGAAGGGAAAGTTTAGGTCATTAGTTCCGCGTCATGTGGAAGAGGAAGAAGCCAGCTGAAGAAGTCCAGTGGATCTGTAGCTCCAGGAAAATGCGAGAACGGAGAACATCACCGACTGATCCCGCATCCAGTTCTCCTGGCAGTTTTTATGTGACCGCCCAATGAAGTTCCTTTGCCTCCTCCCCTACTCTCTCAACCCAACACCTCACACACACACACACACACAAACCCCAGAGAACGCAAACACACGACATCTATTTCCTCTGTAACTTACATTCACGCGCGGTGGATAATAATTTCGTTTTCCTTTCCCGAGTTGTCATCGCATGCATGGGTTCACCACATTTCCATTGAGTCTGGAACAGCCTGTATGTCCTGGGACTCAGGAATAGACTTTTGTCCACTGTATGAACATTATATTTTAGTAGCCATGCCAGTTTTAAAGAGCACTTTCAGGGCTTGCAATGTTTGGAGGTTGAAACATGAAAAATGCTATCATTTAAATCTGAATAGGCCTAGCCTAATCTTAATTTTTTTTTGTGTCATGAATCAACTTCTCAGGAAAATATTGTGGTGTTTCTAATTAAAATATGACTTTCTGTTACAAAACCGGGCATTGATCTACAGTATATCCACTGGACAAAACAACTGAATTTCTATGAAAAATTCCTATGAAATATTAGATATTATTATGAAAATGTCACCAATTATTACTCCCATTGTTACACTTCTTTTTTCATTACATGTTGCCCTAAGAACACATTAAAGGGTTAGTTCACCCAAAAATGAAAATTAAGTCATTAATTACTCACCCCCATGCTGTACCAACCCCGTAAGACCTTCGTTCGTCTTCGGAACACAAATAAAGATATTTTTGATTAAATTTGAGAGCTGTGTAACTACCACATTGGCTCCTAAAGGACTGCCTCTTGACGGCCCAGAAAGTCAATGAAGAAAATGTTTAAATATCCCAAGTGACTACCGTGGCTCAACTATATGTTTATCAAGCGACGCGAATACTTTTTGTGCGAAAAAACAAACAAAAATAACGAGTTTATTCGACTATTTCTTTTCTTCCTTGTAGGCCAGAACGAGACTTCCTTAGATTTCCACGACGCATGCGCGAGAATTGCGATCTGAAGTGGTGTAAGCTGATGTGAGCAGATCGCAAATCTCGCGCATGCGTCGTGGAAATCTAAGGAAGTCTCGTTCTGGCCTACAAGGAAGAAAAGAAATAGTCGAATAAACTCGTTATTTTTGTTTGTTTTTTCGCACAAAAAGTATTTGCGTCACTTGATAAACATATAGTTGAGCCACGGTAGTCACTTGGGATATTTAAACATTTTCTTCATTGACTTTCTGGGCCGTCAAGAGGCAGTCCTTTAGGAGCCAATGTGGTAGTTATACAGCTCTCAAATTTAATCAAAAATATCTTCATTTGTGCTCCGAAGACGAACGAAGGTCTTACGGGGTTGGTACAGCATGGGGGTGAGTAATTAATGACTTAATTTTCATTTTTGGGTGAACTAACCCTTTAATGTGCAATTAGATACAAAATATAGCTATTATATTGAATGGCACAACACATTTATGGCCTACATTAATTAAAATGGTATATCAATTCAATACGTTATATTTTTCACAACATAGTTGAGAATCATCTTATACAAAGTGTGGTTATAAAACCTAAAAATTGATTGGTGCATGAAAAAAAATCCCATTTTTTTTCTCATACATGTCATTTAATGTCGTTTTATTTTTTAATTTAGTCCTGGTGTCGACTACAGAGGACACAGCATAACACATCAAGTCAAGTCAAGTCAAGTCAAGTCAAATATATTTATATAGCGCTTTCACAATACAGATTGTATCAAAGCTGCTTCACAGAATCAATCAAAACAACTTAACAGTGTTTGTTTATTACTGGGAAAAAGACATCCAAGTTTGGTAGAGCAGATCAATGGTATGATGGGTCATTTAATTTGAGTATCCCCAACTGAGCAAGCCAAAGGCAACAGTGGCAAGGAACCGAAAAACTCCATCAAGTGACCCGATGGTGTCCCAAAACTCCATCAGGTGACCCAATGGAGAAAAAAAAAAAATCTTGGGAGAACCCAGGCTCAGTCGGGGGCCAGTTCTTCTCTGGCGTTTATGAGCTAGAGGCCAAATTTACAGTAACTGTAAGATAAAAAAAAATTATATGAATGCCTGGCTGAATAAATGCGTCTTTAGTCTAGTTTTAAACTGGGAGAGCGAGTCTGAGCAACGATCAATATCAGGAAGGCTTCGGACCTAAATGTGAAAATGCTCTCCCTCCTTTGGTGGATGACCAGACGCCTCGAATTTAGTGATCTTAAAGAGTGCGATGGATTGTAGGGCGAAAGAAGATCTGTTAAATAGACTGGAGCTAAACGATTTAGAGCTTTATAAGTCAAAAGCAATACCTTGTAATTAATACGGAACTTTATGTAACCAATGAAGTGGAATCGGTGTAATATGATCATATTTTCTTGACCTAGTAAGAACTCTAGCAGCTGCATTTTGTACTAACTGTAGCTTGTTTATTGAGGATGCAGGACAACCAGCTAATAAAGCATTACAGTAATCTAGTCTCGAGGTCATGAATGCATGAACTAACTTTTCTGCATCAGAGACAGATAGCATGTTACGTAGCTTAGGTGGAAAAAGGCTGTTTTTGTAACATATGAAATATGCTTTTCAAAAGACAGGTTGCAGTCTAATATAACACCCAGGTCTTTTACTGTAGTGGATAAAGTAACAGGACATCCTAATATGTTAAAGTCGTGCTGCAAAAGTTTTTGTTGCCGGTTTTTAGAACCAATAAGTAATACGTCTGTCTTGTCTGGATTTACTAAAAGAAAATTACGCATCATCCAATCTTTTATATCTTTAACACAATCTGTCATGAAATATGAAATATACATTTGAGTGTAATCAGCATAACAATGGAAACTAATTATATGTTTCCTTATAATATTACCTAGTGGGAGAAAATATATTGAGAATAATAAAGGGCCTAACACAGATCCCTGTGGCACTCCATAGTTTGCTGAAGTCATGATCGATTTTTCTCCATTTAAGTAGACGAAATGGTAGCGGTCAGATAAGTATGACCTGAACCAGCTTAATGCTTTTCCCTTAACACCAATGTATTTGTGTAGTCGATCTATAGTATTAAACGCAGCGCTAAGATCAAGTAAAACTGTTGAGGTACAGCCTTGGTCCGAAGCTAGAAGTAAATCATTTGTGATTCTAACAAGCGCAGTTTCAGTGCTATGATGTGTCCTGAATCCAGACTGAGACTTTTCATAGATGTCGTTTTCTTGCAAGAAAGAGCCGAGTTGAGCGGACACAACTTTTTCTAATATTTTTGACATGAATGGAAGATTTGAGATTTTGCTAGGTTATGTGGATCTAATTGCGGTTTCTTAATAAGAGGTTTTATAACTGCCAGCTTGAACGTTCTTGAAACATGACCTAGAGATAAAGATATTGAGAAGAGGCTCTTCCACGATAGGTAACACTTCTTTCAATAGTTTAGTTGGTATAGGATCTAATAAACATGTTGTTGTTTTAGGTGAAGTGATAAGTTTAACTCTTTTTGTTCTATGGTTATAATATAAAGCATTGTAACATATGAATAAAATATAATTAGAACCATTTTTTTTGGTCAAAATACTAAATTACATTTTTTTCTGGGATTCAGGAGGATATAATACAATAATTGTTAATACATGCTTAATACATGTTTTTTTTTATAGGGCGTAAAATAAATTCTTTATGGAAACCAGGATTTCTTTGTGTACTCCCCTTACAAAGTGAAAATTAAAAAGATGTTGATAGAGATAAATTCATAAAATTGAAATGTTTACACCATTCCAGCGATAAGTCCAATCTGAAATGTGTGATCAGTGTCATTTATAGTCGCAGTGAGATCAGTCAGTGTTTCCTAATGTCTCGGTTTGACCCTTGTGATGACATTCCCCCGCTGTGTGAATTCCCACTCGCAGACACACTCGGTTTAGCTCTAGTGCTATAGTCACACAGCGATACAGTGCCACCGCTCCTCCCGCAAACCTTCTGGGTCTGTAGTGGATGTCTTCATGTTTAGAGAAACATCTCTTTTCTTTAGTAATTCAAAACGGAAACCTGTTTGCTTCTTCATACACATTCCTGGTCTTATCTCTACAAGATTCGTCTGAGCTTGTCTTCGTAATCTTCATCCAGAACCTCTGAAATCACTATCATTTTCAGTGGACATCCCTAAGCTCTCTCTCTCTCTCTCTCTCTCTCTCTCTCTCTCTCTCTCGACGACTCAATCAATCCAAACAAATCATACCTATTTTTATTTTTCTGCATCTGCTTTCCCATCTAGACACAAATAAAATGGCTGTTCCACATTTAAGACATTTATTTTTCAATTATGTAAAGATTCTCCCCTTAAACAAACACTATTTCTTGTTGTAAGCCCCACTTTGACGACAGTTGGTGTTTTACAGTCAGATGTTGACTTAGAGGAGTATTCCAGGTTCAGTACAAGTTCAGTTTAATTGACAGCACTTGTGGCTCAATGTTGATAGCAGTAATTCAGTCCAACTAGTCTCTCTTTACTCTTCGCTCCGAGAGAAATCTGTAAAATCATACTGTATTAATATGAAGGAATTTTCCGTATTGATTGTGCACAGGTGTTGTACTCGTATTCTGAATTATGCATTGCAATGTTTCAGAGTTAATATTCGTACACTAATCCTGGCAGAAAATTACCATTACCTTATTGAGTACCTTATCTGTTACCTTATCAGTTACCTTATCTGTTACCTTATCAATTACTTTATCGATTACCATATCAGTTACCTTATCAATTACCTTATCAATTACATTATCAGTTACCTTATCAGTTACCTTATCAATTACCTTATCGATTACATTATCAGTTACCTTATCTGTTACCTTATCTGTTACCTTATCAATTACTTTATCGATTACCATATCAGTTACCTTATCAATTACCTTATCGATTACATTATCAGTTACCTTATCAGTTACCTTATTATCAGTTACCTTATCAATTACCTTATCGATTACATTATCAGTTACCTTATCAGTTACCTTATCAATTACATTATCAGTTACCTTATCTGTTACCTTATCTGTTACCTTATCAATTACTTTATCGATTACCATATCAGTTACCTTATCAATTACCTTATCGATTACATTATCAGTTACCTTATCAGTTACCTTATTATCAGTTACCTTATCAATTACCTTATCGATTACATTATCAGTTACCTTATCAATTACCTTATTATCAGTTACCTTATCGATTACATTATCAGTTACCTTATCAGTTACCTTATCAGTTACCTTATCAATTACCTTATCGATTACCATATCAGTTACCTTATCAATTACCTTATCGATTACATTATCAGTTACCTTATCAATTACCTTATTATCAGTTACTTTATCAGTTACCTTATCAATTACCTTATCGATTACATTATCAGTTACCTTATCAGTTACCTTATCGATTACATTATCAGTTACCTTATCAGTTACCTTATCGATTACATTATCAGTTACCTTATCAGTTACCTTATCAATTACCTTATTATCAGTTACCTTATCAGTTACCTTATCGATTACATTATCAGTTACCTTATCAGTTACCTTATCAATTACCTTATCGATTACCATATCAGTTACCTTATCGATTACTTTATCTGTTACCTTATCGATTACCTTATCAATTACCTTATTATCAATTACCTTATCTGTTACCTTATCAGTTACCTTATCGATTACCTTATTGATTACCTTATCAATTACCATATCAGTTACCTTATCTGTTACCTTATCGATTACCTTATCGAGTACCTTATCAGTTACCTTATCAATTACCTTATTATCAATTACCTTATCAGTTACCTTATCGATTGCCTTATCTATTACCTTATCTGTTACCTTATCGATTACCTTATTGATTACCTTATCGATTACCTTATCGATTGCCTTATCAATTACCTTATCGATTACCTTATCGATTGCCTTATCTATTACCTAATCGATTACCTTATCGATTACCTTATCGATTACCTTATCAGTTACCTTATCGTTTATCTTATCGATTACCTTATTGATTACCTTATCTGTTACCTTATCGATTGCCTTATCAATTACCTTATCGATTACCTTATCTGTTACCTTATCGATTGCCTTATCGATTGCCTTATCTATTACCTTATCGATTACCTTATCAATTACCTTATCGATTACCTTATCGATTACCTTATCAGTTACCTTATCGTTTATCTTATCGTTTACCTTATTGACACTTACAGTGGAGGCAATCACAACAGGAGTGACAGATGTACCAGTTTTAAATGAAACAACATCTGTATTGCAAACCTCTCCATGTAGTGCTTGGTGTTGGTGTTGTTGTTGTGGTTGGCGTATTCCTACCAACGCAACCTCATAGAAACCAATGCAGATATTCTGGAAAATGAAAGAGCAGCATGGACACAGAAACCGGATCTGTACAGTTGCGATACATAATGTGGACCGCCGATCATTTTATATCAGATTTCAATCGGATACACAAATAATCCGATTTGGATTATTACACATATGAGCAAAACAAATCAGATTTGTGCCACATTTACCTGCATTCTGAACTTCACGTGTATGCTTTCATATCCTCCATAAAATGACCGCATTCACTTCCATTCTAAGTTTGTCTCAGTGTTAGACTTTTGACGTAAAGGAGGACAAGATGAAATTCTAGTGTGTTTGTGTGAATGAATAATACCACAAACTCTTTAATGAACCCAGAATCTTCCTCTAATATCAGTTTGAAAGAAACATTTGCTCAAAAGGCACTGGGTAGGCTTTCAGCACTCAGTAGTGTGTGTTTATGTGTTTGTTGGTGTGTAACTGAGGTATGCGAAGTGCTGTGAAGGTTTGTAATGGTATTGCGGTTAGTTAATGACACTCACCTGTAACACTTCAAACGCAGACCCCTGCTCATCTATCTCTCGGCTTCTCCTGCGGGACGCGAGCTGAAGCCTTCGCTAGTGCAGACACGCACGCGGATGATTGATCAAGCACTTTCACTCAATGAAGCAGACCAGCATCTACTGGTCTAAACCACACCAATGCAACACACTTCTTTACATGCTTACAAGTTGCATGGCATGTTTTTGGGTTGAATGGTGGCCAGACTTGGACAAACTGTAGGACCTGCTATGGAAAAAGAGGTAAACATAGGCCAGTATTGTGAGATGTGTGTTGCACAACATCCAAACTCGACAAACAATGCAAAAATTTTAACTGCAAGAAAAAATAAGACCTTTCAAATATATAGATATAATTTCCTTGTGCAATATAGAACACAAAAATGAGCTATTTTTTTCACCAAAAGCATTTTTTTTCCAAACAAATGAAAAATACTGCAGTTCTAAGCCTTTAACGCTTAGAAGATATTTATATTAATTTAATAAAAAATTTCATTTTTTTCAATGGAATTTATTCAATGTAATGCGATTAATTAGATTGTTTTCTGTATTTCGCTTTCAGCAAAGATTATGAAATTGACAGTCAAATAATGGTTATTATAATATCACAATGTTTTGAGATTCTATATTTCATTTTATTTCAAATATACAATTTCATATAGCTTTTTTTTTCTAAATTGTAATGGATAAATTCTTAATAAATAATTTAAATCCTTCAATGTGCTTTGTGCTCTGGCCTTCTACTCAGTCTCATCTTTGTGACTGTCAAACATGAAGCCAGATGTGTGTGTCTCTCCGTCAAACACCGGCACTTATCTCTCTTCCTCCGGGACAGCTGCGCAGAACATGTGTGGATGGACTTATCAGAGATGCTTGCTGAAGTGTGTTGGACCCCAGACCTTTTTTTAGTTTGCTTTGTAAGTGTTGGAAGACACTCTCTCCGCAACATTGTCCAGACCCTCTCTGGAGTGCTAGTGCCGGTCGGACCACCGGAGGTCACAAAGGAGAATTTTTTTTTTTTTTTTTAACAGAAGATGGACCGGCACTTGAGAACGTTCCTTTAATCTAAGAGGATGCATTGACACTCGCGAGCAATCATCACTGCTGGTGCTTTTGTTAATATTCAAATGCTTAATTTGACTATATGTTTCCTTGTAAAATAAATAAACGTGTAACACAAGAAATGATGCATACATGCCATCCAAACTAACGGCAAAAGTGTTCTTGTTGTAGCCGGGTAATAAAGTAATCGTTGAGGAAACTGTTTGACCAAATCTCCCCATATCGGGGATCATGCTCAAACTTTGGATGATGATCTGGCAATTTTCTCTTGAAGTTATGAAACTTTCTTTCACGCTGAACAACCATAAACACACAGGGAAATGTACTGTAAAAATTAAAATGCTATATCTAAGTGATAAAATTGCGGCAACAGATTACATTCTTACAATATTATTAATTAAATTTAACAAATTAGAATTGAGTAATAATTAATCAAATTAATTCCTTAAAGGTTAACCAGTAATGAGTAAAAGTTAACCAGTCAACTGATTGTGATTTTTTTTTATTATGTTAAAACATAACCAACACCATCAGATAACCTTTCCTATTTGTTCACCTGACTGTTATAACTCAGGTATATCAGCCAAACAAAACTTAAAGTAAATGACTTAAGGGCCAAGAGCCCAACTAAAACAAACATTGATATGGTGACTTCAAATTATGGTTTTCTCCTTCAGTGATTCTGCTTGTTAACATCACTTGTCTTCAATATTGGCAATATAAAATAAAGAGTTCTTCATTCATCTTTGATGTCTATCTTCAGATATATTTGTTTATTTTTGGTTTAAATTTTACTCATTTTAAATGGTTAACTTCTAAGGAATTAATTTGATTAATTATAACTCAGTTCTAATTTGTTACATTTAATTAATAATATTGCTTGTAATCTGTTGTCACAATTTTATTGATTAGATATAGCGTATTAATTTTTACAGTGTGTTAGTTTTACAAGGTGGCGATTTCATATGAATTCAAATGATGTGAATCACACAATAATGTACGATTATTACAAACTGACGATTCGATTATTACGAACAAACTGAAACAGATGACTTATATACACCGTAAACTGAGGAGCTAATAAACAAGGCACAGCTGAACTGAAGAATAATCAATCTAAACCTAGGGGACAAACACGGATCATGATGAGGAGGATATGAGCTAATTAACAAACTGATAGTGTGTGTGCTCTATTTATAGTGCTGGTGATGAGGTCAGATGAGTGTAAGTTGTGTGTGATTGAGAGCCAGGGAGGATGATGGGAAATGTAGTCCGTGATCAGCTACTCGTGACAGTCGGATGATTGAGGGAGAGCCTGGCGTGATTGTGTGTTTCCTTACAATGTTTGCATTACCAAGATGATTTATTATTATTTTTTATTGACGTTTTTCATCAATTAAATGTGCTATATGTAATTGTTTTTGACTGTACTAAAGCATCAAAATACCATTATACAGTCCCTCCAGAAAAACGCGATTATGCGATCGCTGAATTCAATGCAAAATCAGCAAAAGTCCGCATATTTATGCGGGGGCCGCATTTTTTAAAATACGCCGCACTTTCGCCGCATAAATTGCCGATTTCCGTGCAAAATATGTGGGGTTTGCATAATTTCATAATCCTCGCATTTTCGTTGCAAAAAAGTCACATGTATCTTAGCAGAAAGTTGAAAAATGTTGCGTTTGCTTCACACGAGAGCAGCCATTTCCCCCTGTTTCCATGGGAACGTTATGAAGTGACGTGATTACGCGACGCCAGACAGACTCACGGAGGCGATCGACATCTCACAAATCGAACTCGTATAACTGTCTGTCACACGTTCTACCGTCACATCGTTACTTAATAAACAACATAAGATAAAAGAAGTAGCATCAAACAGACATGGGGTGTTCGAGGCGCACATATAACACTGCAGAGAGTTCAACAGCTCTTAAAGGGGCCACACCTTATTAAACTCGTTACAGTCTGAAATAAAACAAGATGAGAAATTAAATATTCCCAGCACTTTCTATGATGTAGTGTGCTTGCTTATCAAAGGAAGTAATAAGAAATGACTCTTACATTAGCCTAGTGAGAACAGGGTGTTGGGGGAATCACTTTTTTTCTCTTTTTCATCAAACTGCAATTTTTGCAAGTTCCCTCAATTTTTGCAAATTCCTGCAATTTCATCGCATAAAATTGCATAAATATCCTGCATATTCCATTGCATTTTTAGAGAAAACGGGCCGCATAATCAATCAATTTTTGCCTGCAACAATCACAAAAAATCTCAGAGTTTTTCTGGAAGGACTGAATACTATTATGGTAAATGTTATATATAAATCGCACATTTTTTCACAAATTTTTGGAAATTACCACCACAAAATCAGTCATTTTGATCGCAAAAATCACAAAAAAAAATCGTGAAATCCTGGAGGGACTGATTATATGTTTTCTCCGAAAAATAATGATACAGTCAGTTATTCTACATTGAAATGTGCGTTCTCTGTCAAAATGTCTGTTTTTGTTTTTGACTTTTATGGACTCCAACTCGCTGCCAATTTACCCAATAATATTTTGACACCCCGGGTTGCCAGTTGGCGGAAAACACAGTGTATTGCAGCCATGGAAACAAACTGGGCGAGAGATTCTACCAGACCTAACCATATAAAATGTTCTCACCAGAGGCATATTCATCAACTTACAGTGTGTGTAAGCCTCGTTGCCTTCCATTGTCGGTGGCGCTCGTTCCTGTTGCATGTTCTCAATCTGGCAACCCGCGCGATCACAGAGTCTGAAGAGGCGGGAGAAACAACTCTCTCCAGTATTTCTGAATTGGGACTGCAGTACACATCTTAACATTTGACATTTTACAGCTCGTTCAATCAGGATTTAGAGTCTATTTTGTAATAAAAAATCACTCACATAAACATTGTGCATCTTGAACTCCAGATCCTTGAACTCTTTCAACAAACTCCAGAACAACAAGCATTACAAGCCAAGACAAAAAAAACCTCGCTGAACCTTTTAAGGAAGGTCAGGCACTTCCTTCCACCCATGTTTGTCTGCTCTACCTTTCTTTCTTGTCCCTCAGCATATTTATTTTTACTGCACATCCATATCCTTAAGCCCTCTTAACATTTCAGGCCATCGAGAAGCTCTTAAGTGGATGAGCGAGTGTTAACTGTGTCTTTTCAAACCTTGACATTTAATACTCAATATAAATCTCTCCAGAGACCTGTTATTTTTTCAAGAATGTAATTACATACTTTCAAATAAAACTTGAAAGGGCCCAACAACTTTTAAAACACAGTGTGTGCTCTCTGGACGGCGGGAAGGAATTCCAAGCAGTTGGAAAATGCTAACATCTCAGTGTGTGTGAACCACGGGCCCTTGGCAGGACAACACAGCAGTCGCTGCTTCAGACCTCGCTACACACACAAAATAAAGAGACAATTAATCCACGACGGATTCAAGTAGCCTTTACGCTGACTAACAAGAAAATGCTGCTTGAATGTTTACAGCTGAAGAAACCACAGCATGTCCTCGTTCACAACAGCTGCTTGTTGTGCACTTTCAACCACACAACAGTGATGGTTGCCACACAGAACACAACACAACGGAGAATGCAATGAGAAATCCTGGAACACTTTCGCCTATACTTAAAGGAGTAGTTCACTTTAAAAAAAAAAAAAACTTTTGCTGATAATGTACACACCCCCATGTCATCCAAGATGTCCATGTCTTTTTTTCTTCAGTCGAAAAGAAATTGAGGTTTTTGATGAAAACATTCCAGGATTTTCTCCATATAATGGACTTCAATGGGAACCAAACGGTTCAAGGTCCAAAAGACAGTTTCAGTGCAAACTGTTCAAAGGGCTTTAAACGATTCCAGACGATGAATAAGGGTCTTATCAAGTGAAACGATCGCTCATTAAATAAATAAATAACAAAGTTTCAGTTTTATAAGCTCAAATGCTCGCCTTGCTCTGTTCTGTGATGCGCGTTCATGACTCTCCTGTTCGAACTCGTTCATCAAAATGAACAAATCTTTTTTCGAGTCATGACTCGAATGGTCCTTGATAAGACCCTTATTCATCATCTGGTGTCGTTTAAAGCCCTTTGAAGCTGCACTGAAACTCTCATTTGGACCTTGAACCGTTTGGTTCCCATTGAAGTGCATTATATGGAGAAAATACTGGAATATTTGCATCAAAAACCTTAATTTCTTTTCAAATGAAGAAAAGAAAGACTTGGACATCTTGGATGACATGGGGGTGAGTAAATTATCAGTCTAGTCCTTTAAAGGCTTTAGGCATTAAAAGCATTTTTAATGCATTAATTATGCCTTGTGCTCATGAATAATTGTAACCATACATTATAATGCTTATCTATTAATTGATACACTTTTAGAAAGTATAATTCATTAAAACACATGACAAACAACCAATTTTACGTGGAACAAGAATCTAATGCATTTTGACTTTGGTTATTATTTATGAAAAGAGACAATACACAATAATGTAAATTATCGATGCCTTTATAATGCATTATACTGTTTAAGTAAAGTGTTTCCAGTTAGTTTTACGATGATATTTGCATTTGGTTTAGGATTATTAGAAGGATACTCCATGTAAGTAAATAATTCTGCAAAGCGATCACTTGAGGTCTGTTGAACAAGCAAGCAGCTCTTGATTAACGATGATATTATATTAAATACACAATAATACGTTTGCTAAATAGATTTTCTGCCCCCTTTCACCAAGCAATGTAATACAATTGTGCCATTTGAGATATTTTAGACAACACTTAAAAATAAAACAAGAACTTTATATGCATTCATGAGATTTGTGTGTTTCATTTCAGTGTGTGTGTGTGTGTGTGTGTGTGAGAACACAGCAGTTTAAAGCTCACAGCATTTCCATGCTATCATTTCTCAGTGGGACACAATGTGTTTTATGTGAAGGACTATGGGAAAAAAACAAACCAGCAAGACCTGAAGCCTTTAGGTCAAACAGCAGAAACATAATTAAACAAGGAGGACAGCTCCTTAAAGCAAGTCCCTCCCAGGTCTCTCTCCAGCTAGTGTGTTATTACCGGACTGAGTGCTGCTTAAACTCTGGGAGTGGTCAGAACACTTGGCAGGGCTTGAGGCAACATAGTTCTTTGAGTGTGCTTTTGGGTCTCGTTGGGGTGTACTAGTTCAGTAATAGAAAAATACAGTTTCACCAAGGTTAAACAAGGTTGTGTGGCGTGCAGAATGCAGATTTAACGTATCGAGATGCAGAACTAAACGTGTAAAAATTGTGTAGTTATTAATTCTGAAACTCACATGAGTTGAAAACATATTATCAGACCCACAACAAATGTGCTATTTCCAGAAGCATCAGATTATATTAAATGCCAGATTATGCCTCTTTAACATAGTCTTGCCCTATTTTAATGATCTAAGAGCATGGTCTAAAGAGCACGGCACTAGTGCTCATAGGCCAAATCGCGGAAGTGAGTTAGCATTTTAGCACTCCCGGTTCCCTCGCTCTAAAGTCTATGGGAATTCTGAACCGGTTTTTGCTAAATCGCCTGAAATAAGGTCTGTGGTGAACAAATAAGCCTCTAAATATTTTCACGTTTTAATCCACGTTTTTTAATACTTTATTGTGTCTGCTTGTGTTTTTAAAAAACTTTATATAGTCTTCACAAGGTATAAATTTTGGATTAACTTGTAAAGATTATCTTGACAGACAAAGCGCGTGTAAGGGTCACAACTAGGGTTGGGTATCGAGAATCGAGTATCGATTGGAACCAAGACTAACTTTTCGTTTTTCCTGGAATCGTTCAAAAGTAAAAATTTCGATTCTTAGTTTTGATATTCACAGTCCGCCGAGCGGAAGAAGAAACCGCTGAACAACACCAACGAAGAAGCGTCTACCGGAAGTGTTGGCATAACCGCGCGAGTCGAACATGAGTACCTTACGTCGGCGATCCAAAGTGTGGCTTCACTTTTCTAAAAATAACGAAATCTCGGCAAAATGCAAAATTTGTGACAAAGGAGTATTTTTACAGAAGGAGTATTTCCTTCAGAAAGGATTATTTCCTTCAGAAAGGCCGTTGGTTAGCAAGGTTAGCTAAACTTTTTTGACCCTGCCTCTTAAAAGAATCGGAATCGAGAATCGTTAGGAACCGGAATCGAAACAAGGAATCGGAATCGGAATCAGAATCGTTCAAATTCAAACGATACCCAACCCTAGTCACAACTCTTTGTTGAACACAGATCTTATTTTTTGCGATTTTCCAAAAGTCTATGGGGAAAATGCATTGCTTTTCGATGGAGGGAACCCATGCGCCGCTAGCTTCCGAGTTGTCCTACAAAATGACGTCATCACTTCGGCACTCAATAGGCGCACATTACAAAGCGCTCTTTAAATAACAACAACAACAACAAAATACGCCATTGACTTTAGACCAAGTTCAGTTGGTCAAAGGCTCAGTCTATTTCAGTTCCTCAAAACACGGCAATAGTGCTCCTGAACACACTCCTCGTTCTCAGACCAGCAGCCCATGGGCCACAGATGGGCGCAAATCCCAGATAGCAAACTGACATTGAATCAACGATTGAATATGGAAATATGACATAGAAACAACGTTGATCTGACATAGTTTTGCTCATCGAATTAACGTTGAACCAACGTCAGACGCGTCATTCTTCCAAAACTAACGGAAAATCAACTTAAAATCAACGTGTTGTTTCAACGTTATGAAAGCAAACCAATTTTCGATTTTCATTTAGCTTTGAAGAATGCCGCGTCTGACGTTGGTTCAACGTTAATTCGATGAGCAAAATCAACGTTGTTTCAATGTCATGAGAGACGTCGTTTCCACGTTGATTCAATGTCAGTTTGCTGTCTGGGATGCCTTTGCCATTTAAACAACGTGGCGCAGGACGTGAAAATGAAAAGTGCGTTGGGCTGAAACTAGCGGAAACTGCACTTGGCTCCGCATTGCACCGGGTGTATTGGGCCCTTGATGTTGTTGTAGGCCTCTACTAGAAACGGTTTTCCTGCTTGAATGTTGATCATTTTCCTCCATTGTTGCGGCTGTCAGTAACGCTCTGTTTACTTCCTGTCTCTATGAAGCTCCTCCTTCTGAAAAGCACACTGTGCTCTGATTGGGCGCCTGGAGCAGTGTGTTGTGGACCATCGAGATTTCTGAATGAGTGAGATTCGTGTGTTTTGTTTTTGCCGGAGTATCTGAAGCTCCACCCTCTTCTGAACGGAGGCGGAGCAGAAGCTCATTTGCATTTAAAGGGACAAATTTAAAAATTTAAAGGGAGTGTTTTTGCTCACACCCAAAAAGGGTCAAATTTGACAAGCTATAATTAATGATCTGGGGGGATTTCGAGCTGAAATTTAACAGACACATTCTGGGGACACCATATATTTATATTAAATCTTGTGAAAGGGGCTTTAAAATTCCCATTACTAACCATTTTGCGTCCAACAGATTTCTCCTGTGTTTGGGGTTATTGTGCTCATGAGGGCATGTTTCTTCAATGGTTTCAGCCTAAGTCTTATGTAGACGAGGCTGAAAATCCTCCATATCAGGGCAGTAAGACTGTGTTGAAGTGTGGGCCCTTGACTGTCGCCCTGCCTGCAGCAGGTTTAGCATGGCCTGCCATCACCTCCTTCCCCTTATGTGAGTTACTGCACTGGTAATGAGCTGAGGGAACACCCACAAAAGGGGAAACTGACCTGCGGTTCACAGTCGAAACACTGAATATGACAGTGGATGCATGAATCAAGGCCACGGTGATCTCTGACCTTTAATGTGTGTAAGTACTATCATTAGAACATCACAGCCCACCAATGCACGTAACGTCACTTATGAGATGGAGTACATCTGTGGCATTATAAAACTGAATATGTAAAAAAATACAGTAAGAAGGGACTTCGCTTCTAACAGAGGTCTTTTGCTGGTGGTTTTATTAACTTTAGGGACGACTGCAGATATTAGAGTAGGCATGTCTTCTGTAAAATTAATTGTAATAAATTATCAAATTACGCAGTAATAGTATTGTGAATAAATGAATGCAGTGATTTCTAAGCTGACCAAATATAACTTAAAGTCCTAATGTGGTGAAAATCCAGGTTTTAATGTTGCTTATGTGTGTATGTGGTGTTTTAAATGTGCTTTAAAGGATTAGTTCACTTTTGAAAAAACTTTTGCTGATAATTTACTCACCCCCACGTCATACAAGATGTCCACGTCTTTCTTTCCTCAGTCGAAAATAAATTAAGGTTTTTGACGAAAACATTCCAGGATTTTTCTCCATATAATGGACTTCAATGGGAACCAGACAGTCCGAGGTCCAAACGACAGTTAATAACAGTTTCAGATGCAGCTTCTAATGTCTTTAAACGACACCAGACGATGAATAAGGGTCTTATCATGCGAAACGATCGGTTGTTTCAAAACTTATTCCAAAAATGTAACTTTTCTAAGGACAAATGCTAGCCTTGCTCTATTCTGAGAGGCGCGTTTGCAACGTCACGTAATACGTAATTACGTTCAAAAGGTCACGGGCGACGTAGCCGGAAGTACAGAATCAAAATCGTCCGACATTGTTGTTTTACCTTTTAATTCCTTTTTTGTAAACGGCGTTTGAGTTAGTTTGCACGTTCAACCTATGCGTTCAACTTGTAAACACTGACTCTGTACTTCCGGCTACGTCGCCCGTGACCTTTTGAACGTAATTACGTAATACGTGACGTTGCAAACACGCCTCTCAGAATGGGTCAAGGCTAGCATTTGTCCTTAGAAAAGTTACATTTTTGGAATAAGTTTTAAAATAACCGATCGTTTCGCATGATAAGACCCTTATTCATCGTCTGGTGTCGTTTAAAGACATTTGAAGCTGCATCTGAAACTGTTATTAACTGTCGTTTGGACCTCGGTTGGACCCGGTTCCCATTGAAGTCCATTATAAGGAGAAAAATCCTGGAATGTTTTCATCAAAAACCTAAATTTCTTTTCGACTGAGGAAAGAAAGACATGGACATCTTGGATGACATGGGGGTGAGTAAATTATCAGCAAAAGTTTTTTCAAAAGTGAACTAATCCTTTAACACACACCATGTGTAAGTTCATAAGTGGACAGCATTGCTGAGTATTTCCTCCTTAAAGGGGAAATGAAGCAGTGAATCAAGTTCACAATTATATAAGAAACATTACAAATGTAAACATTTAGAAGAAAAAAAGATAAAAAACTTTATATCTTTCGCCGCCAGGGCGCCGCCATTGTGCAGTTGACGTCACGGGGTTGGTTGGCTCAAGTTTAACAGGCACGGGAATATCTGACGGCAGACATCGCGAACAATGTTTCTATGTGCAGTTTGTCAACATATAACATTAGACGTCGTCTTTTTGTCTAATAACTGTACCTAACATTAGTCGTTCGCGGTCAAAACACTGGTGTAAACACAGTTTGATGTCGCGATTTTCAATGCCCAGAGCCTGTTAAACTTGAGCCAACCAACCCCGTGACGTCAACTGCACAATGGCGGCGCCCTGGCGGCGAAAGATACAAAGTTTTTTCTTTTTTTCTTCTAAATGTTTACATTTGTAATGTTTCTTATATATTTGTTGATTATATTGGAAATCCATCTTGTAAATCATGTAAACTTGATTCACTGCTTCATTTCCCCTTTAAAACTGCAGACAGTCTCAAACACACGCTGTGAAATCGCTGGTGTTTCTGACGTCACAAACCACCTTGTAACCAATCAGATCAACGTGTGATCATCAACCAGTGGATCTCTGAGTGAGTGAGTGGAGGCGGGGCTCATTTGCATATTCACAGAACCACACATACTAAATGAGGCAAGGGTGTCGACTCGAGTTACATTCGAGATGTTTTAAAGCATGATTTTTTTTTACAAGAAAAGTCGTTTAAATAGAATGTTATTGATGAAAGATGAGTTTTAAAGGATAAAATCATTGACTAGAGGGGAACTTTAATATAATAATAAAATATGTAATATTAATAAAGATCAGAAGAGGGACTTGATTTTCTGGAAGATGTAATGAACTCATTAACACCCCAGCTCGTTCCCTGCTGACCTCTGCCCACCAACAACTCATCGGTTTTCCCACACAGGAGAAAAAACGCTCGGGAAGTGCTGACATGAGGCCAGACTGTTGGCATGGCAACAGAACAAACACAAATGGGATTGAAACTTGCTTCAAGGCCAGTTACTGCATTGGTTTCCCTGCTGGCATTCAGCCTGATCAGCTGGAAGCTGGAAAAGGAGGTAAAATAATGCAATAAGACTGGGAACGCCTCAGACTCTCCCATATTCCACACAGTGTTTCTCTCAGCAGGGCTTCAGTTAGCAGCCAGTTCAAGAACCACGCTGGTTTATTTCAGTTTTGCTCATGCATCTGCTAGTACTGAATATTTGCCAGCTAGGTTCAGTCTCAAGGTGACCGGACACCTATTCCTGAGTCCCTACCCGGAGCGTGCCTTCTAATTATCTCTCATCCCATATTCACTGTTGGGAGCAAAGCCAAGGCACACCTAGTTACAGACTCGCTGCAAACAACAACCTCCACTTCAGTCGCCGTGGACATGTTAAAGGGAGATCACCCCAAAAATGACAATTCTGTCATCAATTACTGTCGTTCCAAACATGTGCTGTTATTTTCCCCCGTGGAACATAAAAGAAGATATTTGGAAGAATGCTGATTCGTTTCCCATTGCCTTTCATTGTATTATTTGTACATAATGTATGTCAATGGGAACCGAAGCGGTTTGATTTTTAACATTCATCAAGAAAACTTTCATACATGTTTCATACAGAATTTTCATTTTCATTTTTTTTTTTTCATTTTTACAGAATTCAGTTTTTGCAGCAAATAATAACTCGTCATAAATAGCCTATATAATAACAATACTATAACATATTGTGTGACACATTCTAACATGCTTTGATGCTGGTGTGGGCTTGACATAACAATCACATTCCCCTCACTCTCTTCATCACCTAATTTTATTCCTAAAAAAACATAAACATCAACAATAAATAGCTTTATTTCAGCTATAGTTGCCAAGGCAATATTTCTTGTTTTGGTTTGGTTTAAGTTACCAAACTAAAATCTTAAAATAATACCTTTATAATGCATTATAAATAAAAAGGCTTTTAGTGTTACCCAAATGATTAAAATTTGAAAAATAAAATCGAATTTAAAAATATCAACAAAAACTATAATGGATACTAAAATAATGGTAACACTTCATTGGTTAACACTAGTTAATGTATTAACTAACATGAACTAACAATGAGCGATACATTTGTTACACTCTAAAAAAAATGCTGAGTTGTTTCAACCCAAATTTGGGTCAAATATGGACAAACCCAAATGTTGGGTTAAAAATGCAATTAAAAAAATTACAGTTCAAAGTGAAAGTTGAAGTTGGGTTAAAATTTGAAATTATATTTGGGTTTGTCCATATTTGACCCAAATTTGGGTTCAAACAACCCAGGATTGTTTAGAGTGTACAGTGTTTATTAATCTTTGCTAATGTCAGTTGATAAATATCCAGCTGTTCATTGTTTGTACACAGTGCATTAAATAATGTTAACAAATGCAACCTTTGGTTTTAATAGCGTATTAGTAAATGTCGGAGTTAATATTAACTAAGATTAATAAATGCTGTTGAAGTATTGTTCTTAGTTCATGCGCTAGTTAATTAATGAACCTTATTGTAAAGTGTTACCAAAATGGTCTTCTGGCTGGTACACTGGTATCTTTCTATTCTTACCATTCAAAATAGTTTTTTTTTTTTTTTTTTTTTGCAAAATACATGTCCAACAAAGTCAGGTTCACACTGAATATTTGCTGTTTGCTTGTTTGAATGAGGTATTGGATGAGGTATAATGAGGTATAAACCGATCATTTAGAGCTGTACGTTGAGCTGATAAACGCATACACAAACACTATGACATTTAATCATACAGCAATAACACATCCTCTTCACACAGCATGCCGTTGCTAAACTGATCCAGGCCGTTGCAACATCTTTGTGAAATATTATCACACTTTGATAGTATTCTTTTCTATGTAATATATGGTAAGCTGTATTTTTTCCTGTGATCAAAGCGTCTTCAGTGTCACATGATCCTTCAGAAATCACTCTAATACGATGATTTGATGCTCAAGAAACATTTCTTATTATTATCAATGTTGAAACACAATTGATATTTTCGTAGAAAGTCAGGATTCGTCGATGAATACACAGGTCAAAAGAACAGCATTTATTTGAAATAGAAATCCTTTGTAACATTATAAATATATTAGGGCTGTCAAACGATTAATCGTGATTAATCGCATCCAAAATAAAAGTTTGTGTTTACATAATATTTGTGGGTGCACTGTGTATAATTATTTTGTATATATATATATATACATATATACAGTAAATACACACACATGCATGTATATTTAAGAAAAAAATATTAATTATTTACAGAATAAAATATTTATATTTATATATAATATAAATTATATATAAATCTATATACAGTATATACATGAAAATATTTCTTATAATAAAATAATTATACACAGTGCACCCACATATATTATGTAAACACAAACTTTAATTTGGATGCGATTAATCGCGATTAATCGTTTGATAATAGATATATGTAATCATTATAAGTATATTATTGATCAATGCATCTTTGCTGAAGGAAAGTTTTAATTTCTCATTTTTATCATATTTGAATGGTACTGTATCATGACGTCCATAAAAATATTTGACCATAATAAGAAATGTTTTTAAGCAGTAAATAACCATGAACAATGAGAGTGATTTCTGAAGGATCATGTGACACTGAAGACTGCAGTAATGATAAAAGGAGCCAGACGCTGCGTCAGAAGTTGACGCTATGGGAAAACCTCTGCGTGATTGCGTCTTGAAACACGTGTGAAATACATTGGCATGGCGGGACATCAGCCCATAGCGTGTGACGTCATGACATTCAATCAATAAAGCACACCTGGACCAAACAATGTCAGGTTCTGATTGGCCAAAGCAAGTCGATTTCAGGAAGTAACCGAGATCTCCCCTTTGAAGGGAAGTCCACTGTGCGCCAGAAGTTGATGCAATGGGAACATTAATACCTACTTCACCTTACTAACTAGTGCCTGTCCTAGTGTGCATCATAGTGAGCAGGAATATAGGATATAAGCCCCTGAGATCCCCGTGTGGAGTCTATGGCCTTGTCCACACTAATTAGTTTTCGTTTGAAAATGCATATTTTTCTCTCTCTGAATTGTGCCTGTTATGTACGGTTCACTTTCACACAGTTGCTAAAATATGTTCCTTCGCACACTCTTCATATCACAGTCCTGCCAAGACTTTCACTCGCATTTGCTAAACATGAGCAGTTTTAATGTTTTAGATCACACATATAACGGTAATTGAGAGCGACCTGACGCTTCAGTGAATGCTGAGATATTCTGCTAAATAAAATTATCCTGCCAGAAGAATTGCACGATAACATTATTATTTATTTTCCCGTCTGTATCATCTCAGTGAGCTTCTGTGAGGGTTTACGCATGCGTTGTAAAGGGGAATTTAGTGTTCAGTGTGGATGAGAAACTTGGAAAACGCCTGAAAACACCAGTGTGGACGGAAGGCGTATTTAAACGAAAACGCTGTTTTCAAATGAATCCGGATTAATTTGGACATAGCCAAAGCCCAGGTTATAGACCAGTGGTAATTTCGTTAACGAAAACTATGACGAAAAATTTTCGTCGACGACCTTTTTTTCCCTGACTAAGACAAGACGATGAGAGACGACACCTACGTCATTAAACGATCAATGTGACTATCAACACATGCAATATCGTTGACGAAAAAAAGACGAGACTGAAATGTGTTTAAAAAATTTTAAACTTGACAAAACCACTTTTTTTTCAAATAAAGGAGACAACAAGACAATGACTGTTTTTATGAGCGTTCATGCGTACGGTTGCCAGATTTTTGTTTATTTTATTTTTGTTTATTTTTGCCAGATGCACATCATTTTTTTTTTTTTCGAAGGAATGTTTATAAAAGCTACTTACAGCAAATGTCCTAATTGAACTAAAACCTAATCCTGGCTTAATCTAAGCCCTGTCTGTGAAACCAGGCCTATACATATTACAGCTTTTTAAATTTCCTTAATATGGACTATTACTAATGTAAATTAAAGAAAAGCATTTTTTTTTTCAAAAACAGTAAGAAATTCTCTTCAGGCAGAGTTTAATTAAAACAAAATTAATTTCTTATTGTGTGACTTCGGCCTTTTTAGTGACATTCATCCACGTCTACTTCTTTACAAGACACTTTTGTCCATCTCAGCATGTAATTTAGGGTACGTCGACGGTACATTATAATCCCTGATAGGAGTGAGTTGGATGGAAGGTGCTATAGATACAGAAAAGTGGTAGAAAGTAAGTGGAGGTATTTAAAGTCTTCTCAATGTGTTATACTTCCTCCAAAGTGCATGCTGTCAATGGCAGCTTTTCAGCAAGATGGATAACAACACTATGGCCAAGCTTTTATCAGTCTCCCAGGAACCAAACACAAAAGATACCAGCCATTATATGGACAACCAGAAGGCGCCTGGAGATGTATGCATTTATCTAGATCTGCTGGAAAATGAAAGTGCTGGCTGTGCTTTGTCCAAACATACAGTTGAGCAGAAAACCAGACCATGAAAAAAGAGATAATCTTAATTTAATCTTAGTTGTCACAATATTCATATTTTTATAACATTATACCGGGTGTCTTTAACTACTATGTACTTACATACAAAATAATTGTTAGGGACAATATACTTATTGTGTTGATGTAATAAAACAGCACAAAACAGTTACAAATAGCACAAAACAGTTTTTCTGCTATTGAGGTGGGATACAGATAAAAACAGGCAAGTATTCTATTCACGTGAGTATTCACAGGTAAGTATTCTATTCACGGGTAAGTGTTCTATTCACATGAGACTATTACCAGATGAGTATTCTATTCACACGTGAGTTTCCACAGATGAGTATTTTATTCACAGGTGCATATTCTATTCACAGGTGAGTATTCATAGATGAGTATTCTATTCACAGGTGAGCATTCACAGGTGAGTAGTTAGGTAGGTGAGTAATTCTAGTCACAGGTGAGTAGTCAGCTAGGTGAGTATTCTATTCACAGGTGAATATCCACAGCTGAGTAGGTGAGTATTCTTTTCACAGGTGAGTATTCACAGGGGAGTAGTCGGATAGGTGAGTATTCACAGGTGAGTAATCGGATAAGTAAGTGTTATATTCACATGAGAGTATTCACAGGTAAGAATTCTATTTACATGTGAGTTTTCACAGGTGAGTATTTTATTTACAGGTGAGCTTCCTATTCACAGGTGAGTATTTTATTTACAGGTGAGTTTTCTATTCACAGGTGAGTATTATATTCTCATGTGCGTATTCTATTCCTATTCACAAGTGAGTTTTCATAGGTGAGTATTTTATTCACAGGTGAGAATCCACAGGTGAGTATTCACAGGTGAGTATTCTAAGTTGAGTGTTATATTCATAGGTGGGTATCCACAGGTGAGTAGTCAGGAAGGTGAGTATTCTGTTCACAGGTGAGTAGTCGGGTTGGTGAGTATTCTTTTCACAGGTAGGTATTCAAAGATGAGTATTATATTTACAGGTGGGTATCCACAGGGAAGTAGTTGAGTAGGTGAGTATTCTTTTCACAGGTGAGTATTCACAGGCGAGTAGTCGGATAGGTGAGAATTCTATTCAGAGGTGAGTATTCACAGGTGAGTAGTCAGGTAGGTGTTCAGGGTTAAACAACAAGACCAGTCCAAGATGTGCTGACTTTTATAGAGGAACTGGTAAGGCTGATGGCAGACAGGTGTGGTGATTGTTGAGTGTATGCACAGGTTCAAGCCAGAGAAGATGATGGGAAAGTGTGGATGACAGTGTGCTGAGGTGACTGGTCTGAGGACTGAGGTGACTGAGGAGTGTGACACAATCACAGTGCTTATTTCCTACAATGTTACAACAAATACTAACCCCTAACCCTAGCCCTCTCCTTCAGCTGTCTGTAACTGAACTCTGGGCAACTGATCTTTTTATGTAAGATCATCTTTCAGCAAGAAACTGTGTCTCATTTATAAACATTGGGTGGAAGTGAACGTCTTTGCGTGTGGAGGCTCCGTCCCTTTTGGAGAAACCCCTAACTTTTGGAGTTCATGCTCCATTTTGGTTTGGAGTTCTCTATTCTACAGCTATATGTTTTTGGATTGATAGAGGGTTATTAACAAAACGGTATTGTAAGAGTAGGCTTATCACTGAACATTGTTTGACAATATACAGCGTATACAGGTGGCGCCATCTTTGAAAAACAGTCACAACAAGTCAAACCACGAACGATGTGCTGTGTGATCTGAACTGTATGAAGTTCAGCGAAATTTTGTACTGCATGATTAGCGTTCGGGGATCGACTTATCGAGACTATTTTCTAAGATGGCTCCTGTCTGTATACGCGAAGTGAACTGTCTTTATAAAGTATCTTCTTATTAGACGGTCTGTACAAAGTTCTCAATGCTTCGTTTTGCATGCAGGTACCCTCATTGTGTTACTGTGTTAGTGTGGGGCTATTTTGAGCCTTGTTAGTGGTATAAACTAGCGAGGTCTTTTTATTTAGTAAATGCCCCCAGTACTAGCATTGGGAGCTCGTCCTCAAATCATTGCACATATGCGCCGTGCTTTCAGTTTCGGTTTTCAATTCGATCAAGTGTTTATGTTCTCTTCTCTATATTGGATTATGAAATTAATAAACCTCCCCTTTCAAATTTAGGATTCGAATAAGGTGTGATTGAGCAGCCTATTCATATATGTGCACAATATATACACAATATATCCACAATAACAGTCTAGCTGTTCTGTCTGCCCAGCGCTTCCACCGGGCCGCGTGCAAGTGTGTGTGTGTGTTTGTGTGTGTGTCCATACCTGGTCCATACCAGACACACTGCCAGTCTCCATTCAGAATCGATTGGTTCACGGAAATTGGTGGTCTTGTTTTTAATATGTGGCTCCAGAATCGCTAGCAAAGCATCAAACTGTCCCACTGACATTCTGAGGTAAATTTTGAATCGCTCAGGATAAATTCGCAACTCCTTGATAAGGAACTCTCCTTCCTCTCGGCGCAATTTCAGGATTGGATGGACGTAATATTTTCTCTTTCTTCCCTTTTCAATAAGAGAGAGGGCAAAAATCATCCTCACTGCTTGATGAATCCATTTGGTATTTTTGCGTTTTTTTCCCCGCAAAGGTTTAAGAAATACGCAACGGACTCGGTGTGCAAGGTTTCTATGCGTGACGAATTTTTAAGCTGACGAACACGAAAATACGCATACGAATATTTCGTGCTCAGTGTGCAATGGCCTTTAGACTTTTAATGATTAGTGTTTTATTTTTAAAGTTTGTGGGTCGTGTAAAAAAAATCCCTTATTTTTGGGGATGGATTCCGGGAAATCTCCCTTATTTTCAATGTTGACAGCTGGACTGGATACGGTAAAAGTTTATCAACTTGCTCCGGTGAGTACGTCACTGTTTTTGTTGCTCTGATTGGCTTTAGCGCTATCCAATTGCATGCGGAGAGATTTTGAAAGACAACCGTTTATCCCGCCCCTCGGATTGAGCCCTGTCAATGAAGAGTTTCCAGACCTAACATATTCATAGGTCTGGCATGCCAGGCTACTGTATTGTTACAGGAGTGAAAGAATAGCAAAATGCATGACTCTGACATGACGTTTATAAATTGCCTTTTATTGTTCAGTTGTTGAAGAAGCGTAGTTAAAATCATGTGATCAACAAGTTAAAGGGTTAGTTCACCCAAAAATTAAAATTAAGTCATTAATTACTCACCCCCATGCTGTACCAACCCCGTAAGACCTTCGTTCGTCTTCGGAACACAAATGAAGATATTTTTGATTAAATTTGAGAGCTGTATAACTACCACATTGGCTCCTAAAGGACTGCCTCTTGACGGCCCAGAAAGTCAATGAAGAAAATGTTTAAATATCCCAAGTGACTACCGTGGCTCAACTATATGTTTATCAAGCGACGCGAATACTTTTTGTGCGAAAAAACAAACAAAAATAACGCGTTTATTCGACTATTTCTTTTTTTCCTTGTAGGCCAGAACGAGACTTCCTTAGATTTCCACGACGCATGCGCGAGAATTGCGATCTGAAGTAGTGTAAGCTGGTGTGAGCAGATCGCAAATCTCGCGCATGCGTCGTGGAAATCTAAGGAAGTCTCGTTCTGGCCTACAAGGAAAAAAAGAAATAGTCGAATAAACGCGTTATTTTTGTTTGTTTTTTCGCACAAAAAGTATTCGCGTCGCTTGATAAACATATAGTTGAGCCACGGTAGTCACTTGGGATATTTAAACATTTTCTTCATTGACTTTCTGGGCCGTCAAGAGGCAGTCCTTTAGGAGCCAATGTGGTAGTTATACAGCTCTCAAATTTAATCAAAAATATCTTCATTTGTGTTCCGAAGACGAACGAAGGTCTTACGGGGTTGGTACAGCATGGGGGTGAGTAATTAATGACTTAATTTTCATTTTTGGGTGAACTAACCCTTTAAGATAGCATATATTTTTTTACATTGCTTTTAACTCATCAAAATAAATCAAGCAATTTTCAACTTCTTCAACTCATTTTTTTTAAATTAAGTTTAATGTAATTTAAATCAAATGACTTAAACATCCAAATTGAGCAACTTTTTTTTACAGTGTCATTTTTGTTATGTTTCTGTAACAAGTTATTGTAAAAAATTTTTTTATGATAATTGTGAACTGCCATTGAGGAATCCTGCATCTGCCTCTTTCCTTCTCTCATTATTTCTCCCCTTTCAGGAGTACTATAGTGCAAGTAAAAGCTGCTTGAGTCTTTCAGCGTTATCAGATGAGTAATTTTTTCCACTTAAAACTTGTTTTTGGTTTATAATAGGCTACACATAAATGTTAAAGCAATAAAAGCAATAAAATCGCAAGAAAACACATAGGATTTATATATTTAGGCAAGGATCCAGCATCCAGTTACAGCACAATAGTATACAATGAAAGTATTGATACTTTACAATCTGCCCATCTCTAACAAAAAGGGCATATTGGTGTTGTTTCTTAAGAGAAAGCTCTTTGATAATAGGTTTGACTATGCTAAAGTAGAGGCAGCTGTCCAGATTCCTGAGGAGATGTATAATCATCCTATGATGTGTATAATTATATCGTGGATGTCAAAAAACAGAAGTGGCCAAGAGGGCAGCGAGTAATGACAAGACGCATTTATATATGTTTTTTTTCTTTCTTTTTTACCTTTAAAGGGGTCAAATTGGAAGAAGCCTAATCTCTCTTGCTCTTTTGAGTTCTTCCCGACCTAAAAAGCGATTATTGAAACTGAACTTTTTAAATAGTTAGGGCTGCGTGTACCTGGTGATGTCACACACAAGAATACACCTGCACGACCAGCCATATTTAAAGTAAATGACACCTATTGCGTGATCAGTAACTTGGCCCATCAGGGTGAGGTAAGACAATATTACTTGTTTCTCATTATAAATAAAGCATTATTATCATCATATATTATTTGCTCATTCATCATTATGAATAAAACATTACTGATCATTTATCATTACAAATAAAGCACTATTTCTTATTTATCATTGTAAAATACTTTAATCTACCCTCAAACATTGTATTTTCTAGCTGAGACCTGGAATAGTGTGGTTTGTGTTGTAGATATGTCGAGAAGATGACAAGGAAATCCACTTTGCATGCACTTCCAAAGGATGAGAACTGAGGGTTGAATCGATATATACGGTAAAACCGACCACAATGATTACGTCCACAAAAATACATAGCAATACAAACAATGTTTGTATTGCTGTGTATCAAGTGCTGGGGAAGAGCTTAATATCCAGATATGGTAATGGGTGTTGCGTTTCCAACACACGCTGTAGACGGTATCTGACCAATCAGAGCAGAGTAGACCAATCACAACAGACTGGGCCATCTGACCAATCAGATCAGAGTAGACCAATCACAACAGACTGGGCCATCTGACCAGTCTCTTTAAAAAAATAGCTAAGAGAAAGGCTATCTTGAACGTGAGGTCCTAGGCGAAGCCGACTGGAGGGATTCAAAGGGAGCTAGGGATAGCCCTTCGAGAACCCTGCACCTGCTGTCGGTGACACTCTCCATGTACCATGGAGAAATAGTATAACCCAGTTGGTGCCTCCACAAAGGACCAACATTTAGTGGTGCATGGAACGCTGCAATGTCAGGCACGTACACCTTACATGTGGACGGGGAGAGATTCGCAGAGAAACGATCTTGAAGAAACTCCAGAACTGAAGCCACTGGGCAGTTAACTGGACCTAACCCATGTTCTCTACACCAACTGGAAAAAACATTCTACTTGAGGCCATATAATCTCCTATTAGATGGAGCCCTAGAGATAAGTATGGTTTCGACCACCCCAGATGATAGACCAGCATCAGAGGCCAGACCCACAATTTCCACAGCTCCGGGCGAGGATGGAAAATAGAGTGCCCTCCGTCTGAGACAACACATCCCTTCTCAGAGGGATCTGCCATGGCGGAGCTATCAGGAATGAAATTAAGTCTGAAAACCATACTCGGGCCGGCCAAAACGGGGCTACCAGAAGAAGAATGATGCCCCCCTGACGGATCCTCTCCAGGACTCCCGGGAGCAGAGCGATCGGGGGAAAAGCATACAGGCGAATCCTCTGCCAGGCCTGTACCATTTCATCCAGCAGTCCTCAGAAGTCCTACACTACAATGAAGACCTCTTCCCCGAAGCCATCTTTGCCTGAATGACGTCTCTCAGGTCGCTCTTCTGGCTAGAGGATTCGAGTGAGAGCGCTTCCTCTGTTGTCAAGCTCCCACAGGAGAGGCTCTAGAGGACACCCTCTCTTTCTGTTCCTGGCGATGGGAGGAGCTAATTGACGGCTGGAGCTGACCACTTAGAACAGCCCTCTTATACCTGGACCTGCGAAGGAGAAACTGCTGGAAAGCCGCTGATTGCTTTTTCTCCTCGTGAAACCTGACGACAACCGTGGTAACTGCGTCACCGAACAGGCCAGAAGACGATAGCGGCGCGTCCAGCAGAAAAGATTTCTCTTTCTTTATCTTTAATTCCCGACAGATTTAGCCACAGATGCCTCTCCGTGGCCACCAAACCTGCCATTGAGCGGCCAATAGCGTGTGCCGTCTCTTTAGTGGCCCAGAGAGACATATGTGGCTCATCTTAGTTCTGCAATATCTGCAGGGGATCTACCTGGTACGCCTGCAAAATAGCCATTGAGTGCAGGGACATACCCAGCCTAACCAGCCGCTATATACGCCTGGCCAACCTGTGCAGAAGTGTCCCTGCACGGTTTGCTGGGCAGCACCGGGGTTTTAAGTGAAGATGCCGCTTCAGGAGAAAGATAGCCTGCTAAAGCTTCCTCCATAGGCAAATAGCTAAGAGAAAGGCTATCTTGAACGTGAGGTCCTAGGCGAAGCCGACTGGAGGGATTCAAAGGGAGCTAGGGATAGCCAGGCGTATATAGCGGCTGGTTAGGCTGGTACGTCCCTGCACTCAATGGCTATTTTGCAGGCGTACCAGGTTGATCCCCTGCAGATATTGCATCTCCTCCATTGCCATATCCCATCTCTCTCGCACTCACCACATTACTATAATTATTTGTTGTAGGTGATGAGATACGAAAAGAGTGGGGTTTTTCCCATCTCTTCATGAAGATCTGGGAAAAACGGCAAACCCCGGCACTGAGGTTGTGAACGGTGCTGCAGGAATCTCTCGTCTAGCTTACTTCGACAAGGATCATCCTGCTTCTTTTGTGGCCAGCTGATGTTGAGTCTGGCTCAGCACGTGTCACAACTTCTACCAGCTGCTCATAAGCGGGAACATGAGCTGGCGACTGTGACCCATGTTCCTCGGCCCCGATGTTGAGCACATCCACTTCCTCAGAAGCATCAGCCGCTCGTCGCGGGCAGAAGAAGCCGCATCACGGGCTTCTGCGCCATGAACGGGCATTACAGAATATGCGGATGATAAATGAGAAAGTGCCTTGGCAGTCTCGTTCTCATCTGCAAGATCCTTCTGCGATCCCCACGATCTAAACGCCGCGCTTCCTCAACGGACGCGGGACCCAAACCAAACGTGGATTGCAAGCCTGGCCATCATCAGAACTCTAAGAACTCCTCAAACATGGATCGCAAGCCCGGCCATCATCAGAACTCTAAGCACTCTAATCTGAAGTGCTTCACAGTGTTCACAGGCAGCCCCCTCGAGAGCTGCCGGTGTGTGCTGCACTCCTAAACAATACACACACAACTGATGCCTGCCCCCAGCTGCAATAGGTCTAGGGCAGGGATGCACACACTTCGTGTATTGTTCATTCACCATTTAAAGGGTTTTTTGCAACAGACACTTTTATGTGTCATGACACAACACCAATCAGGATTGGATTAGATTCATTCTTACTTCAGAGGCGCACCCTAAGGGAGCGTCCCCAAAGTGTTGTTTTCCACAATGCAGTGCGAGTTCCCTCGAAAGGGAACCATGGTGGTTGGCATGTGAAGTTTTGCCAAGATCAGCAGTAAATAAACATTAATTAGCCAGAACCAACATGGAAAGTTCAGTTCCTGAGTGTCCATAACTCTGAGGACCTTTCCTGGACCTTCAACACCTCCATCCTGATCAAAAAGGCACAGCAGTTCCTTTACTTGCTCAGGAAATGAAGAAAAGCTCAATTATCCTCCCGGATTCTGCTTAGCTTCTATCACTGCAACATTGAAAGCATCTTAACAAACAGCATCACAGCGTGCTACAGCAACTGTACTGTGTCAGATTACAAGGCCCTCCAGCGAGTCATATAAAAACTTCCCAGGAAATCACTGGTGTCTAGCTATCCCCCATCAAAGACATTAATCACAAACTCTGCCTGCAGAGAGTGAGAGACAACTTCTAGCCCAACCCTATCCTTTCACTCTACTACCATCTGGTGAATGCTACAGGTGTATTTGCAGTCGCACTACAGACTCTGGAACAGTTTTTACCATTTGCACTTCTGGAGGTGTGCTCATAACAACTCATGTCCCAGATAGCAAACTGACATTGAATCAACGTGGAAACGACGTCTCTCATGACATTGAAACAACGTTGATTTGCTCATCGAATTAACGTTGAACCAACGTCAGACGCGGCATTCTTCAAAGCTAAATGAAATCGAAAATTGGTTTGCTTTCATAATGTTGAAACAACGCGTTGATTTCAAGTTGATTTTCCGTTAGTTTTGAAAGAATGACGCGTCTGACGTTGGTTCAACGTTAATTCGATGAGCAAAACAATGTCAGATCAACGTTGTTTCGATGTCATATTTCCACGTTGATTCAATGTCAGTCTGCTATCTGGGGTTGGTCCATCAATCACAAGAGCGATACTGTTGTTGACATCCCTGTAGACTAACTGCACCTCCTAAAATTGTGTGTATCTTTTTAAAAAGATCAAACTATTAAAAATGCATGGCTGATGTTTTTTTTTTTCTTTGACAACGTACCTGACCAATTAAACGCGAATGTTTTCGCACACAAACACATTTTAAAAAAAATATTACTGTCAACCTGTTGCCAGTTTTTCTAAATATCATGCGTTGAAAGTTACAGCAGTGCCAAGTATTTTGTCCTCTGAGGCAGTCGTTCTGGTTGCAATGGTTCATTTTAATCTATCACAGGTCTGGCGAGTGTAATATTAATTATTAATTTGGTTATATTTTGAGCAGCAGACTTGACGTCTACTGTATGTGCATCACATGAGACAGGTTTCTGCTACTTGCAAACGGACTCATTTGAGGAGATGGCTGACTGCGAGACATTCATTTACCGCACTGATTGTACCCACTCTGCACTATTACTTCACGCTCACTCTCGCTCATATCCAAGATAAATCATCACCACTGATGTGTTTTGTTCACCTAATGACATCATCATCAGTTAAAAAGCATGCACATGTAACTTTACTTCCTGAACAAGTGTGGACCCGAGTTTGAGATGTTTTCACATTCACCCGAATCATGCATTTCATAACAAGGCGTAAAAAAAAAATTGTTTGTTTCCGGTTTCCGACAGACCCTGTCAATTTATGTGCGACCCAAAATTATTTTATGAGCTTGGGGAAGAAATAATAAAAATTAAAAAAAATTCACAAATAAAAAACTCTGAGGCGAACTATTAATTTACGTTTTTGTACAGCTCCGTCTTTTTATAGCACGCGATGTAAGATGCATCTTGTCCTCCAGCAATCTATTAACAAACGAGGCAGATATCGTTCGTCAAACTGAACTATAATACATATTATACAAGTGTTTTTTGTAATTTAGGATATTTTATTCATATTCGCACACATACAAATACATGCATTCATAGGCATGCACACACCACATAATACCTCCATCCGCCTAGTTTTATTAAAAAATCATCCTATCATGATCCAATCATGATCCCAATCCCATCTTCTGCTGTCTAGCACTTCTTTCGCCATGTATTTGTTCGTTTCTTTCATTATTTTATGCAATCCAAAACACTCTAACCTGCCGCGGTTCGTATCTCTAGAGCCCGTCTAACTTGTCCGCTTTTCCGGGACAAATGGATTTTTGAAGGACAAGTAAAAGAGAATTTTACTCGCCCCAACGGACAAGTAGCCTGATTAGAACATCAATAACAAACAAAAAAATAACTAGGGAATCACTAAACCGAGAGAATAATTCTGATTTCATTACATTTATTGCAAGTTGCGATCGATTGTGGATAATAAATGTAGCAGGCCTACTGTATTACTGATGGTAAGGTTGCGCTGTTGACGCTCGCGCAGAGAAATCTACACACATGAGCGGAGCACACACACACAGTTAACAACATACTCTGCCTATAAAAAATCAAAATGTGGAGTTTTTATATTTTAACAGTTAAGCACTAAGCAGCCTCAATTATGTTTCCTGAATACCATCACGATTGAAAAAGTGACATTGATTTCCTACAACAGTTCAATAAACAGTTAAGATTAAGTCACTTACTGTTTATAAGCAATATTGGGTGTTTTTGTTCCATTTCAGCAGCGAAAATAGTTCCAAAGAAAAGTCACAGCAGAACCACGACGCATCTCACAGGAACTCATCCTGTTTTCATTACTGAATGATTCAGCATTTTGAACGAATCGGTTGAGTCAAGGATTCAATGACCCATTCATAAATATCAACATCTGTCTCATTCTTGAATGAATCAACCGTTTGAACGAATCGTTTGAATTAATGAATCAATAACTCACTCATTTATACGGCCGCCTGCCGCCACCTATTGGCAGTTTAGTGTTATGTTTATAAGTAGCCTAGTATAATTCTTTCCAATATTTCTTATTTGCACATTTAAATCAATTTCATAACATTATTTTATGAAATTGTAATTTTTCAGTGTAAATGATTTAATTTCATCAGCCCTACCTAGGGTAACAGTATGCTTCATCTTTCATTTTAAATTCCTAAATTTGATCAATAAATTCAATTATTTAGAATAATAAGACACTATAGGGCATTTAATAATATTGGTGGAGGGGATGCCCTTAAAGGTGCAGATATTACAATTTGCCTTTTTAAATATCAAAGCTGATTGAACACTGATGAGAATATTGCTTCAGAATAAAAAATAAATAAATTTTAAAAATCCGGACAAGCAACTTTTTTACTCGGACAAGTGATTGACAGATTTACTTACTTGTCCGGAGGACAAGCATGTGAAAAGGCTTAAGGAGATAGTTCACTTTGAAATTAATTTTTGATATGTTTTAGCTTAACTCAAGGGCATCCAAGATGTAGGTGTCTTTGTTTCCACAGTAGTTTCAATTTTGATATTTTTAGGTTTGACTATCCCTTTAATGTTGAGCCCTGAATAATTTCCTACCCATCCCTTGCTGCCAACTTTAGAAATGTTCAACTTTACAACTTTAGAAGTGTTTTGACTTTTCACACTGTGCTGATTATTCTCGCTCTAAACCCTGCTTTTATCCCCAGGAAGAGGAAAGCTATACACTAATGTAGAAGTGTGTCAAAGGGATTGAGTAATGTATATTGTGAATACCCAGGAATAAATGTTATCGCTGGGTAAAGTATGAGCAAATTTGAAACATGAAGCAAGATAAAGCTTGATTATGAGTCTGTTTACCTGGGGTTTAGTATGATTCAGGGTTAACTACTTTAAGTGTGATAAGCACTAGAGAATAGGGTTGGGTATCGAGAATCGAGTATCGATTGGAACCGAGACTAACTTTTAGTTTTTCCCGGAATCGTTCAAAAGTTAAAATTTCGATTCCTAGTTTCGATATTCACAGTCCGCCAAGCGGAAGAAGAAACCGCTGAACAACACCAACGAAGAAGCGTCTACCGGAAGTGTTGGCATAACCACGCGAGTCAAACATGAGTAGCTTACGTCGGCGATCCAAAGTTTGGCTTCACTTTTCTAAAAATAAATAAATCTCGGCAAAATGCAAAATTTGTGACAAAAGGAGTATTTTTACAGAAGGATTATTTCCTTCAGAAAGGCCGTTGGTTAGCAAGGTTAGCTAAACTTTTTGACCCTGCCTCTTAAAAGAATCGGAATCGAGAATCGTTAGGAACCGGAATCGAAACAAGGAATCGGAATCGGAATCAGAATCGTTCAAATTCAAACGATACCCAACCCTACTAGAGAATGAAAATGAGGATGGAAAATGATCATTTCTTATGAATATTCGAACTTTTTTGATGCAAAAAAAAAAAAAATCTAGAGTATCATAAAGATCTGAAAATGCATTCCCTTAAGACCCCTTTAAGTTAAAAGAAACTGCTTATAGAACACCTGCTGTAAAAGCAAGTCTGTCTTGCTTAGATTTGCAGTCAAGGTAATGTGACTCAAAGTGTTGCAAGGATAAGCTTTATTGCAGAACCTCAGTTGGCCAAAGAAGGGTTGAGGGTGGAAGGCCACAGGGATGCTGGGAGGAGAATGCAAGGAATGTCCATTGCTGTTTACAGCCCGGGACGCCTCACACATGCAGGTCAGGGGGCTGTCATCTGTCTTCCACTCTCTTACGCTCAGCTTCTCGTCCCCCCTCATTACACGAGGGTCAAGCTCAGAGGTGACCTAATTAAAAGCTCATTACATCACAGACAATATCCATTAGCATGCCAGGTCAAGCTGTTAATCCATTAGTGTTGCAGAGGCTGCCTGTGCCTGTCCAAGCCTCACATTTTAAAAGCCCCCTCTTTCCCAAAGTATACACTTGCTTGCACACAAATCTCTTAACATTATCTGCATCCGAATAGAAGATCGTTTTGGACTCAGATAATCATTGTGCGGATTTAAGGAGGGATACCTGGTGTCCACACTCAATGGTTTCAAAAAAACAGCGAGAGCTACCTATCTAGATGGCATTTCAAGGCATCATACATATTTAAAAAAAATAAAGGTTGTTATTAGTATCAGTTGGTTAAATGAAGAAATTTCCATCCATTGGACAAAATGTTCTTTATTGTAATATTCGTCAGATTATTAATATATTCATCACACAAGTGGAAAAAAGTGTTTATTTTAAGAACTGCACACTGGCATCACTTACTTTTATTATTAAGAGTGTAGGCGTTGTCATATATGACGCCTTGGGATGAGAATGCGTTGGGCGTGCACCCAATGCAACTGCTATTGCGAACAAAAAAGCATCATTGCATTTATCCTTTGTGGAGAAGGCAATCCCAAAATGCATTGCACTGAGCAAACAGAAATAATTGAAGACTTCATGGTGGAAGGTGTCAATGAGATGTTTTTTTTTTCTATGGATGTTGAAAGTTCCCCATGAAACCATGAATTAATGCCAATAAATAACCTTTATTTTTTTAAAGTCTATAACCAAAATCTGTTGTACACAACACATTTGCCAAGGCTAAAGTAAAATAAGCACAAACAAACGAACAAAAATAAACGGGTGATTTTGCAATACCAACCCAGACAGCAACATAGTGTCAGCCCAGATCCGGCCCACGTCCTGTACTCGTACCAAATGTGGGCCGGATCTCGGCCGACACTACTGTCTGGGAACATTAAAAATGGCCAAGCAACCAACGTTACCCTTTTTGGACCACCTGAGATGGGCTGACCGTTATATTATTATTAAGTTTGAGCTCCTGGGGTGGCCAAACAAGATTGGTTAAGCACCTAAAAAACAAAAACATCTGTTCACATCTTTATGCAGTCTACTATTGAAAGCTGTCCACGTGATGCCAGGAGACAGTGTGGATTTCATGCATTATATAGTATCTCCACCTTCACATAGGCTTCTCCTGTCCCTAGAATCTCCTGTAGCGTCTATTGAAGTTCTTTTCAAACAACGACCCATGCACCTGCGAGCTGAATGCATGTATTTATCCGTTCACTGGGGACTGAGCCATACAGAAGCACTCTGCTATCTCTTTGAACCTGCTTCCCCTGGTGGCTTCCTAACTATACAGCACTCAATGCTTTGTAAGTGACTCCAGCAGTGGGGGCAGACTGAACAGAATAGAAAGTTAACCGAGGAGAAGAAATGGTAAAACAAACAAAAAAGACCCAAGAAAATGTCTTTGATGCATGAGGGGCGCACAGGGGGATCAAAGACCTTCACGTTGACCAACGGCTTTTGTCTTTTAGACACTTCATTGAGCTCATGTCTGGACACCAATGTAAGTCACTAGCATATTCAGAACAGGGAAGCTCGTTCCCTCTGTGGGACACTAGATTGCCACCAATTCCTCTAAAAAAACATCCACTGTCAACGGCCTTCCTCTCCCGCATGGTTCCATGGTCTCAAGTAGTGTGACATCTAAATCACATCTAAGAAAGCAAGAGAGTTGAAGATTTGCCCAGTGTTGTTCCTCTTTTAGAGAAACTGACCGTTATAACAACATGACATCATGACTTTTGCGTAAACATACATGCCACTTTCAAGTCAAGTGGCGTGTGATATCTATACTCATTTTGAGCTATCCGCGTGTAAGCGTGTATGTACACGCTGTTAAATGATGTCCGAGCGAAACGAAGCAAATTGTAGATCTACATCTGGAGAGCGATATTTTTTTCCTAGGATGGTTGGGGAAGACTCATAAATGCCATTAACCCCAGTGACGGGTAGGTTTAGGGACGGGGTTGGGGTAAGTCATTTATTTTAGTAATGAAGCGTTAAAGGGATTCTCCACTTTTTTTGGAAATAGGCTCCCACTCCCCTAGAGTTAAACAGTTGGGTTTTACCATTTTCGAAGCTATTCAGCCATTTTTTTAATATTCAGAAGAATATCAGTAACCAGACAGTTTCTGGTATCATTGACTTCCATAGTATATTTTTTTCCTACTATGGAAGTCAATGACACCAGAAACTGGCTGGTTACTGATATTCTTCTAAATATCAGAAAATCGGCTAAATGGGTTTGAAAACAGGGAGACTCTGGGAGAGCGGTAAAATGAGTCTATTTCCAAAAAAAGTGGAGTATCCCTTTAAGTCAACGGCATTCATAAACATGCTGAAAAGCGATTATGCGTGTTGATAGCACGCCAAAAATGGAAATTTGAATTGGCGTGTCACACATACGCCATTTCATGAGATCAGTCTGGTTATAAAGACAGTATTAATAGTAAAGGCTGGAATGCAGTAAATGACTTAGGTACAAATTTTTCCCAGAGATTTGTAGTCCAGTCAACGCTAGTTGCCAAAACCAGAGCCAATTTACAGATTTTGTGAAGCCAGAGTTGACCAAATTCACATAAAACTGCGTAATGAATGATGGGCACAGATTTGTCTTTTTTTTTTTACCTCAGGTTGTGGTCACATTTACAGTTGCTTGTGAAAATTCATGGGTTGAATCCAGTCATTTCAATATAAATCTGTGCGTTTGTGAGTTTTCCATGATGGTGACAGCGATTCCCACAAAGATTTTGCTCATGATCAAGTTGGTCAAAAAACTTTTTTAAAGTGACTTCTGTCTTATACATTGATACACTATTGACCTTTCTGATTTCACTGGAATATCACTAATGTGACCAACAGCTGATGTATATGAGAAGAGGATTAGCATCATAACTACAAGGAATCGCACATTATTAAAGTATTGTTGGGATTAGTTGAGAAAAGTTGGGAAACTTTAAGTGTTTGAGGGTTGGGTTAGGGAAGAGAACTAGAGATGGGGATTTAAGTATGTTGGGAACGAACGCACACAAATTGTCCAGCTTTCATTAGTGTGGTGAGTGAAGGCTCCGCAGAGGGCTTGATTCCCAAGACTCTCAGATAACAAGTGGCTTCTCACACTGGGGCTTTCTGTTTCCTCCAAATAAAACCAAATAGAGAAAAAAGGAGCGAGATGGAGAGAGTTACCACAGAGGGGGGAAAATGGGAGAGTGATTCCAGCAGCCAACTGTTATCTGCCTGACATTCAGTCAGTGTAGAGTTATTTTGGTTTATTTATCCCAAGAGCAATGAATGGCTGCCGACAAGATATTTCTGATAGATGTGATAAGGGCTTCCATCCTTTAAACATGCCCTCTTAGCTTAAAGTTAACCTCACCTCTAAAAGCCATTAGTGACAGACATAAAGCTGAGGGGGAACGTGGAGGTCCTCACAGAAGCATTAATCTGCACACAAGTTATTCTAGACATCTCCAAAAGCAAACAGGGAAATAAAAAAGTCCAGAGTGGAATTTCAGGAATACGCAGGACTGACACCTTTGTTTCAACTAGAAGGTCAATCACCTTTAGCTTTAGCATGTCGACCACGAGAGCGCTGACTTCTATGGTTGGGTCAAATTCAGAATTTAAGAATTGGAAATTTGAATCGAACTGGACACAATGATTAATTGCTATTTTAAAGAGGAATTTAATTATTAGATATTCAAAAGAATTCAGCGCATGATTTCATTTATCCAAGTCTTGTGGGTGGGCATGCATAAATTAAGTTGAAAAAAAAAACCCTTGAAAATAACCAGGTATGTTTGTGTGGTTGCGATTGCTAAGGAGCAGCACCTGCGAAGCACACCGGTCTCGCATCTCTCACGAAGAAGCGAACGCATTAAGGGGGAGCGACGGTGTGGATGATCGAGAGAGGAACAGGCCTGCTTTTGTTTGTGTTTTATACTTTATTTTGGTAAGCCAGCAGTCGTCCGCGAGGGGCTGCTGGCCGGTATTTATGTTTTCTATTTTGGGTAGCCAGCAGTTCACAGACCGTTTCTTCGGTTTGCTTTCGAGGGGTAGACATATCAGTACGTGATTCTCCCATTCGGGTTGGCTCTGTCTCCTTGTGTCTTTTACAAGGTCATCGAGGCAGCCCTTGTTCCCTTTCACGAACAAGTGGTCCGCGTCTTGAATTATCTCGACGACTGGCTAATCTTAGCTCACTCTCGAGATCAGGTCTGCGAACACAGAGACCTTGTGCTCCGGCACCTAGCCCGTCTGGGCCTTCGGGTCAACTGGGAGAAGAGAAAACTTTGCCCTGTGCAGAGGATCTCTTTTCTCGATATGGTGATAGACTCGGTCGCCATGTCTGCACAGCTTACGAGCGAGCGCGCACACTAACTGCTGACTTGTCTTCGTCAGTTCGACGGCAAGAGTGCAGTCCCACTGAAACTTTTTCAGAGGCTCCTGGGGCATATGGCATCCGCTGCCGCTGCAACGCCACTCAGATTGCTTCATATGAGACCGCTTCAGCTGTGGCTTCGCGATCCAGTCCCGAGGTGGGCATGGCATCGCGGTACGCTCAGAGTTCCAGTAACTCTGACATGCCATCAGACCTTCACCCCATGGTGGAACCTCAGCTTTCTACGGGCCGGAGTTGCCCTAGAACGAGTTTCCAGATGCCTCTGCCACGGGCTGGGGCGCCATGTGCAATGGACATGCAGCCGCGGGCTCCTGGTCAGGACCCCAGCGCCTTTTGCATGTCAATTGCCTCGAGTTGCTGGCAGTACGCCTTGCCCTGCATTGCTTTTATGCGTTGCTCCAGGGTTAACACGTACTAGTCCGTTCAGACAATACCACGACAGTAGCATACATCAATCGACAAGGTGGTCTACGCTCTTTTGCCGCATGTTGCAACTCGCACGCCACCTCCTCTTATGGAGTCAGAAGCACCTAAGGTCCTTCATGCTATTTACATTCCAGGAGATCGGAACCTTGCAGCCGACGAGCTGTCACGGCTCCGGCCAATCTCTGGCGAATGGCGACTCCATCCCCAGACGGTCCAGCTGATTGGGACCAGTTCTGGGACGCACAGATCTGTTTGCCTCCCACGACTCATCGCATTGCGCCCTGTATTACTCCCCGATCGAGGGCACATTCGGCACGGACGCACACGTACACAGCTGGCCGCGGGGCCTACGCAAGTATGCATTTCCCCCAATGAGCCTTCTCGCACAGACTCTGTGCAAGATCAAGGAGGACGAGGAGCAGGTCATTTTGGTTGCGCCGTATTGGCCCACCCGAGGATAGTCCTCGCGACAGCACCTCCTTGGCCTATCCCTCTGAGGAAGGACCTCCTTTCTCAGAGACGGGGCACCCTATGGCACCCTCGTAGCGATCTTTGGAGACTTCACGTGTGGCTCCTGGATGGGACGAGGCAGGTTTGAGTACTCTGCCACCTATGGTAACGGCTACCATCACTTCCTCTAGGGTGTCGTCTACTGACGAAGTGGAACCTCCTTGTCAACTGGTGCCCCAGGAGATGCTCGATCAGTGTCCTGCTTTCCTTCCTGCAAGACGGGTTGGAGCGAAGGCTGTCTCCCTCCACCCTGAAGGTGTATGTGGCCGCTATTGCCGCATATAAAGAAGCAGTTGAAGGTAAGTTGCTGGGAAAGCACGACCTGATTGTCAGGTTCCTGAGAGGAGCGAGGAGACTGAATCCTCCTCGCCCTCCTACCGTAACCTCTTGGGACCTCTCAGTGGTCTTAAATGCCCTGCAGTAAATTCCTGTCAATGAAGACAGCGCTCCTGGTTGCACTGGCCTCCATCAAGAGGGTGGGGGACCTGCACGCATTTGACGTTGACGAAGCGTCCCTGGAATTCGGGCGGGCCTACTTTCACGTGATCCTCAGACCCCGGCCTGGATATGTGCCCAAGGTTCCTACCACTCCCTTCCGGGACCAGGTAGTGAACCTGCAAGCGCTGCCCCAGGAGGAGGCAGACCACTGGCACTGCTCTGTCCAGTACGCGCCCTCTTTGCTTGTGTAGACAGAGCGCAGTGTTTCAGGACCTCAGACCAGCTCTTGATAAGACCCTTATTTATCGTCTGGAATCGTTTAAAGCTCTTTGAACAGTTTGCACTGAAACTGTCTTTTGGACCTTGAACCGTTTGGTTCCCATTGAAGTCCATTATATGGAGAAAAATCCTGGAATGTTTTCATCAAAAACCTTAATTTCTTTTCGACTGAAGGAAGAAAGACATGGACATCTTGGATGACATGGGGGTGAGTAAATTATCAGCAAAAGTTTTTTCAAAAGTGTACTACTCCTTTAATAGTTTGTTCAGCCACCAACGACTGGCATTTTTTTTACAGGTGTTATCAACCAGTTAGTCTACACAAACTTTCTCTTATTGCATCCGATCTCAGATCGATACACTTCTGTTTTTAGCGTATGAAGTGAAAGTGTTCATATTTCTGTGCCCAACCATCTGGACAGCCTGTGATGAGAAGCAGAGATGATGGCTGGTATACAACACTGGCAGTACTCAAGTTTCTGGTATCTTTTGGGAGGCTTTGATGTGCATTGCTCCCACCCCTGGCTTCCCTCTCTCAGGAAATTGCATTCTGTCTGTTTCCACAGCAGATAAATGATCTAAGAAGTGGGCTGCACACTGTCACCAGCCAGTCCTGTTTAACTCTGCAACCTGCGTCGCATAACTGTGTGTGGTTTCATCTGCTGCTGGCCAGGTAACGAGCAAAAGCATTGCATGCATTTCCCAATCAATTAAATAATACTCAATAACAGTTGTAAGAAAATTTATGCATTAATTGTTTTATCAGAATAATATTTTTCACTGGGAATACTTGATTTCATTTTCACTGAAAGGCTGTCAACTGTGCACCATGACTGTTACCCCCTTTAAAGAACCGCCATTACAACCATATTTAACTAAATGAAATACATTAGCCCCCTTGAGATTTTTTAAAGCTGTAACTTGTCTTGAAAATGGCCGTTGCTATTAATACAGATATTGTTGGACGTTAAAGGAGTAGTTCACTTTTAAAAAAAAACTTTTGCTGATAATTCACTTTCCATGTCATTCAAGATGTCCACGTCTTTCTTTCTTAAGTCGAAAAGAAATTAAGGTTTTTGATGAAAACATTCCAGGATTTTTCTCCATCGTTTCGCTAGATAAGACCCTTATTCATCGTCTGGAATTGTTTAAAGCCCTTTGAACAGTTTGCACTGAAACCATCATTTGGACCTTGAGCCGTTTGGTTCCCGATGAAGTCCATTACATGGAGAAAAATCCTGGAATGTTTTCATCAAAAACCTTGATTTCTTTTCAACTGAAGAAAGAAAGACATGGACATCTTGGATGACATGGGGGTGAGTAAATTATCAGCAAAAGGTTTTTTAAAAGTGAACTACTCCTTTAATTTGCATCTTCAGTTCCATAAATGATTGTTAACATCCATGGAAACTCTTCATTGCACAAAAGCTTCTTAACAGTGGGGAAAAAATGTTCACACTAAGAAAAATGTCTCTTTTAAGAACTGAAAGGGCAACCTAAAATGTTTTCTTAATGGCATAACTGCGAAATCCCCCCTTGGGAATCTTTATTTTTAAGAGTGCACCTTCTCAGAGTCATAATGCAATGGGTCAAAGGTCTTCCCAACAACAAAAAAAAAAAAAATAGCAGCCTTGGCTGTCAACATTAGCATGCACTGCCCACATTACGGCTCTGGAAAATGTTGCGTCTGCATTCTGAATCATTCTGTTTGATGACAGACAAGAGTAAGGCTACTTCAACCCTCCGTCCCATTCCAGACGACTCCCCGCATCTCGCAAGGCCTCTGACCGACGGGCCGTGAAGGTTCTCGTTTCATTCAAGTACCGCGTTACCCTCCATTCACAACATCATAGAGAAAAACACAGAGCAGGAAGTTTCCTGCGGGGAGAAAGTTTGGTTTCAGGTCAGTGTGCTTTAGTCGGAGAGGAGGCGCGCAGGGGGAGTGCAGGGCAGCTGGTCGGAAAAGGAAAAGCCGGTGGGCCATTGGGATCTTGAAGGTGGGGGTGGGCGATAGTGCCGTTGGGTCCTTGGAGGAAACATTAGCAAAGCGTGGAGGAAAAGCTGCCAAATTAACTTCTCACCCTTTCAATCACACCCCAGAGGATTCCTATCCCACTTCACCTCTGCCAGTCTGGTTGTGTTTTCAGCCTCTCTTCCCAATCCAAGTTAAGACAATGAACAACCTTTGAACGCATTCGCTCCCCAACAACCCAGAACACTTAGTAACGTTAAAGGAGTAGTTCACTTTTAAAAAACTTTTGCTGATCATTTACTCGCCCCCATGTCATCCAAGATGTCCATGTATTTCTTTCTTCAGTCGAAAAGAAATTAAGGTTTTTGATGAAAACATTCCAGGATTTTTCTCCATATAATGGACTTCAATAGGAAACAAATGATTCAACGTCCAAATGAGAATTTCAGTGCAAACTGCAAACTGTTCAAAGGGCTTTAAACGACTCCAGACGATGAATAAGGGTCTTTTCAAGCGAAACGATCGCTCATTTAAAAGAAAAATAACAAAGTTTAAGTTTTATAAGCCCAAATGCTCGCCTTGCTCTGTTCTGTGATGACTCTCCTGTTCGAACTCGTTCATCAAAATGAACAAATCTTTTTTCGTGTCATTTGGTTCATTAAACGAACGAAATGAATGAGTTGACTCAGAAAAAGATTCATTCATTTTGATAAACCAGTTCGAACAGGAGACTCACGAACGTGCACCACAGAACAGAGCAAGGCGAACATTTGAGCTTATAAAACTTAATTTTTTTTTATTTATTTTTTTTAAATGAGCGATAGTTTCGCTTGATAAGAACCTTATTCATCGCCTGGAATCGTTTAAAGCCCTCTGAACAGTCTGCAATTTGCACAGAAACTGTCTTTTGGACCTTGAACCGTTTGGTTCCCATTGAAGTCCGTTATACGGAGAAAATCCTGGAATGTTTACATCAAAAACCTTAATTTCTTTTCAACTGAAGAAAGAAAGACATGGACATCTTGGATGACATGCGGGTGAGTAAATTATCAGCAAAAGTTTTTTTTAAAAGTGAACTACTCCTTTAACACAACAAGCCAATGAGGTCGCATGGCCTCTTTCTGCCCTTTTCTTGTAATTTTTTCTTTCGTGTGCCTTACGAGCAGAACTCCCCCTCGTGTGCCTTTTGAAGGAGTGGAATAAATGTCTCATTTGTATCAGTGACACTTGTTCTAAATGCTACATTTATGTTTAGGCAGAGTTAAAGGTGTTATTGGGAGTCTTTTTTGCTTGAGGTATTTTTATTCTTTGCCCTTAATAACATTCGCTAAAATGAAAAGCAGATGCGGACCATATTGGACCTATTACTGTATAGAAAAAAATAAAAAATAACTTTTTTTCACTTTTTTTTATGTGTGTTACTAATTTATCAGGCTCTTGCAACATCTGGAATTCCTTATAATTAATGCATTGACCTCAAGATTTACCTTCCACCTGTCAAACCAGAGATGCTCCTATAAATGACTACGGACTATTATTTATTTAGTTATTTATTTTCCAGGATAGGGGACCTGTGGCTAGCGAAACCTTTGCACATGTCTTTTGAATACCCTCCAAAAGTCTATTAACTATAATTTCTAAGGCAAGTTTAACCATCAGTTCTCAAAGTCAAACAAAGGTCCAAATCTCAATTTTCATCAATGTCAAAGGTCCGAAACAATTGGTTATTACAAAACTTGTTTTTAATAAACATGCATAACATGTTTAACATGTCATAACATGCCTTTTGCATTTAAAAATACATTAATAACAAGCGCAAAGTGACAAAACAATTAGTTTAAGTGTCAGCATTTTTTGGGAACAAAACACAACAAGAGGTAGGCCAAAATACTGACATGGTGCATGCTGTATTTTGTGGAAATTGCTGTTCAAAATGTCTGTGTTTTGTTTCATGTGGGCGTCTGACATTTCCACTCTTCACAACTCCAACTGTCTCATTACAAATCAAACAGAACGGCTTTGTGCTGGATTGGGGCAAAATGTCCCAGCTTAATCTCATGAAATGCGCCTCTAGCACACATTGTGCTTATCGTGCAATTTATTGCGTGTATACCAAGGGGCAACATCCCCGTCTCTCTCTTGAAGCCAACACGGAAGTGAATTAAACTGCAATTCATCGAGTGGCCGCATGACTCATGAGGCTGGCTGCAAAAGCGAGTCAAATCTGTATCTCCCTCAAGTTAAAATGTCTTCACAGCAGAAAAAAAAAAACATGTTTACAGCCTGGTGGCAAATAGTTTTTTGGTCTATATCGCTAATTTTGCCCTTCATGATGACTGTGAGGGGACAACTCATCTGTTTAAATTATATTTAAGCCTTAAAGTTCTGCATAATTAAGGGCGTGGCCACTTGAGTGACAGGTGGATTCTTGCCGCCGCTTTCACTGCTAGTCGTTTGTCTGCTGTCTGTTAGCGTCACCCTCAGCTGTGTTTGTGCTTTTTCCGGGATTATTTCATACAATTTAATACATGTATTATACCTTCGCCCGTGCACGCCGTTGGATTCCGTCGTGTTGAGTATGGAGAGATCGACCAGCGCTGTATTTCCAGTTGTTTCCCTCGCGTGCACTAATGGATGTCTGATAATTTCAGTGCTTTCTCTCCGTCCATGCAATAGATGCACACCCTTGAATGAGCGCGGATTTCTAGTTCATTTACTTGAAGTTCTGAGGTAATATCTTTGGTTTGACCCATCTGAGAAACTGAGAGGCGGCCAAAATCAGATTGTAATGGACTGAATTAAAGCTCTTTACGAACTTGACGTGAGATGCCGACTGATATGTGCTTGCCTTGAATCACTGTCACATGCACAAGTTTAGAGCAATATTGTAAGTAACTAATACATTTTCAACTAGCAGAATAATAATGCATCACGATGCACATAGTTGACTGCTTGAATGTAGTGAGAAATGTGTGTGATCTGTGTTATGTACTTGTATACATGCTTTTAACTAATTGCCCCTTGTGAGATTAATAAAGTTGATAAAAGAGTAAAGTAAATAGTCTCACTTTTAGTTACGTCTTAACTATTATTATATTTTGAAGGGCAAAAACATGAACTTTAACCATTGGCTTTACTTTTTCAATCAGCTGTCAATTCAGCGCGAGGGCAGTAGCACATAGCATTAGCATCTCAGCTCCACCCACGTCCCGCCTCTTTGCCCATTTTAATTTATCCTGTAGCGACGAGAGGTGACGCACTGCCAAGATGGCGACGGCCGGCCCCGCCCACTTTAGGCTTCAAAAACGCTCTTCAGAAACCTATGGGTGACCTCACGGATATTATGTCGATATTTTTTTACAGTCTATGGTGTGTACCCACTTACGCCACACACCACTAATCCTATGGGTTTACATGCGTATCATGATATGCATATCATACAAAAACTCATTTTCGCGTATAAATTGCACGTTAAACACAATATGTGCTATAGAGACAAATCTAATGAGATCTGGTTGCATACGTCTCTGTCCAATCATCTTTGAAAACTCTATTTTCTTCGTCAACTTTTCTTTTCCTAGAAACTGCAACACATTCTCATCCCAAGAGTTCATCAAACTGACGCTTTTGACCATACGCCAACATCCAACGTTTTAGGGTACCCTTTTGCGTCAGTTAGATGACGCGGGTAGGCTTAGGTCTGGGGTAGGGTTAGGATTAGATAGCGTCATCTAACTGACGTTAAAGGGTACCCTAAAACGTTGGATGCTGACGTATGGTCAAAAGTGTCAGTTATATGATGTCTTGGGATGGAAACTGACACGTCACCCTGCGTTCGCCTGATTATGTCAAACTTCATGCACTCACTGCATGTCATGATAACAATGTCATGGAGGAAAACTTTAAATATCTCGCCTTTGCATCTCCAAAAAAAAAAAAAACATAAAAAAAAAGAAACAAATGATTTTATCATTTGAAATCCACAAAAGTAGGAAAGAAGGAAAGTAGGAAATCCACACTTTTAATCCCTTACACGCAATTAGTGCTCTTGAAATACGGAATGGAGTCGGATCCGGATCGAATCCCCTTCGGGTCCGATCCGGACTTTGTGAAGAGCTGATGTGGACTACAGTAGGGATGGTGTATTTTTGTAGGCCAAAACCGGGAAAGAGTTTGCAAATTATCGTTTAACAATGATTGATCGATGAGACGTGAAACCTTTCAGTAAGTCTAATATCTATATCTTACAACATACCTTCTGATGTTCATTCATGTTTATTTGGTGCTGTAACTAGTTAAAGATGAAGAGACAATCCGTTCATGTGCCACTTTGTTTAAATGACAGCGATTTACAGCGCCAAAAACGGTATTGCTTGAATTTCATAATAAAATTGACAGAAATCAAAAGCTGAGACTGTGTTTCATTTCAAAAGTAGCCTAACAAAGATTAAAGCTTATTGTGAATTTTTTGTATGGGAGGCACTTGTTTTGTTACACCATAGACCAAAAGGATCGATTCTTGGGATTTAAGAATCAATATTGGTTCATATAACGAGAATCGCTTTAAATGTTGAGCCAAGGCAGATCTCGAGGGCAGATTAACAGCTGACAGTTCATGGGAGCTTATCCGTGCTTAAAGTTAACTAATGTGCAATTTAGTTTGTGCCCAGGATAGTATTTTATTATAAAAAGGTTCAAATTTAACATGCACCATTGATGAGTGAATGAAACCGAATGACTCACTAGAAACTTTATGAGCAATTGCACCATTAATTAATTTAAATTGAACTGATGTGAGCAAATGAAATAACAGACTTATAAACAGTCTTGTAAAAAGTGACCTTTAAGGAGGTATTTCTACCTCATTTTACCAATAAATTCTAATTGTGTTGTTGTAACTGTGATGATGAACCAGGTCAAAGACATCATCACTAGTGTGCCAACCTGATGCTATTTTGATGGATGGACAATTCCAACATTAAGTGTTTAAGGTGTAAATGTTTTAAATGATAACAGAGTCATTGTTTGTTTTAAACTATTTCTTTATTGTATACATTTGCATATTATAGCACATGTTAGAGCTTACCTGTCTGAGCCAGTGTTTTTTGAGGTGGGTTCTGGTAGTGCGCATAGCCAGAACGTACCATGTTCCAAGATGGAGGGAGACATGAGTGCTGTGGTGTTAAATGTTTGAGTTTGTCATTGTGTGTTATGCATGTTTGTATTATGATTATTGATTCATGTTTGTATTAGGATCATTTTATGTTGAAATGAGTTCATGAACATTACACTGTAAAAAATATTTTCAAGATTTGTTATCACAACATATTTGCTTTTGTCAAATCAACTTTATAATAATTTATGTAGTTGAGATAACTTATTATTTTGAGTTTCTGATGGTTAAATTAATCTCCTTCATTGTATTAACTCACTTTTTCCAGTTCAGTGAACTTAAAATTTTTAGGCAACCAGGTTACTTACTTTTTTAAGTTCAACCATCAATATTTTTTTTACAGTGTACACATATATCAAATATAAAACAACGACAGAATAAAAATTGAAAAGTGATTGATTAACAAATGCATGTAAAATGCATTTATTTCATACAAAGTATACTACACACCATTAACATATTTACTATATCGCTTGAGAATTACTGGTATAAAAATAAATTAAACTTTATTTCTTCTTCATTATTGCACAATTTCTTAATATTTAGCTTTTACATGTGTTTAATATCACCATTAGTAAGGATAGTTTGATCTCTGTACAATATCAGTCTTTACGAACAAGATATGTACCTAAAGTGTACTAGCAATAGTTTCACTTTAGCACAATCAAATACAAGTACAGGGTATTTATATTGAGTACATAATATGTAAATGCTTTTGGTGAATACTTAGCATAAAATAAACTTATTTGTAATGCATTTAGGTATTACATTTATATATATTTATCACTAGGGCAAACATTCAAGAGCAAAGATTTACTGTGAGAAGAAAAACGGCACTCTTCCCATTACAGAAAGCTTTCCTTTGTTTGGCTTTATTAATACCAATATATTACTCAAAGAAGGGTGCATTAAAGCCAGAACATTTACCTTAGGAATAATAAATGGTAACATTGTGAGGGCCTAAACATTTTCGTTCATCCCCAGCTGTTTCCTTGCTCATCATGCTGCGAGATAACATGAAACACTCACGCAACAGCTTCATTTCACAGACATCTGTCATCCATTAAGGACTACACTCTCAGCCTTTAAGGGGCAGAGTCTGATCTCTGTAGGGTGTGTGTGTGTGTCTGAGAGAGAGAGAGAGAGAGGGAGAGAGAGGTTAGGCTGAAACTAGATAGGGTTTCTTTAAAACGACAGACATCTAATGGACAAATTCCGCAGGACATAATACTGCCAAAGAGCTTAACAAGAAAGTATCAACATTCCAGAACAATTTTGTGTCTAATTAATAATATTTCATGGCTTATTCGATTTTTTTTTATGAGCAAATGAGTCGATTCTGATATAGGTTAAGCACATTTATTTGTGATTTGAGGTTACTAAACACATTATGTAGCATCAAAGTGAAAATCACAAATGACATTATAAAACATTTTTTCACATGTTTTTCACCCTTGTTCAGTTTAATTAATTAAAATGAGTGTCACGATCTCAGCCTCTGTTCCTACTGTCTTGTGTGAGGACTTTTGTGTTGTTTCCTGTCTTGTGTCATGTTTTGTAGTTCTTTGTAGTTTTTAATGTTGATTAAGCCCCTTTTACACATCGCGTTGATCCCGGGAAATTGGCAGAACGCCTGTGTGAACACAAACACGACCCAGGACTGATGCTGGGTTGCGGACCTTGTAACATTGCTGTTCAGTCCCGTAATCAATGGCGTGTCGTAATGATGACGCTGAAGCCGGGGTCGTTCGCCAGCGTGAAACGGTGCATAATGGGCTAGTTTCTGATCGAATCAGAGAAAAAATACACAAGCGTGGTTTCTCGAGAGAGAAACTTAAAGGGATACTTAAGGATTTAGCATTAAGCTTTGTATTAGTAGAAAACCTGTAGTATTTTCGAATTACCGTGCTTTCCACCCTCATATCCCCCTGAGACGAGAGATTTATGTTTTTTTTTTTTACTGGTGCCTGAAGCATGTGTGTTACATAGGATAGTGGGTATTTTGTTCCCATTCATGATGTAGTGTAGAGTTCCACTTCGAAAGGGAACATCTCAGGTTACGACTGTAATCATGGTTCCCTAAGAAGGGGAATGACACAGTGGCTATGTTTACATGCAAACAAATAACCCGTTGACGGCTCAATTGGACTGAAAAGCCTTCATGTAAACATTTGAGCTCGATCCGAGTGGGATTTCGATCAGATTGGACGGGGTGGATTATTCCTTTCCTAATCCGATCGAGAGAACATGTAAACACTTGATCAGATTGGAAACTGAAAGGACTACGCATGTGCAACGATGTAGAAATAGCATAATGACGTATGACGCGTGGAACGAGCTGTTGTTCCTGTTGAATAAAGTGAGTGTTCAGTCATCCTATAATTCTCCTTTCACTGTGTGTGTGAAGTGGAGCAGGACAACGGCCCTCCAGTCCTCGATCTAGACTCTCATCCACAGACGACTGGTTTTGGGCATTTTTCCTGCGTGATAAATAAGCGCAACAGGTGCGAAAACACCCTAAAATTACAGTGTGAACGCTAAGCGAACCAGGTCTAAATGTATCATTTTCTTTTTTTGTCCGGAACAAATGAACCAAGAGAACCGAACTACCGAAGTGTGAACACACCTTAATCTCAAATTTTATTTGCTGGCACATTTCATTGCCGGACAAAGAACGAAACTGACACACACGGCAAAGACAAAAAAAAAAAAAACGTTCTTTATCAGTGGGTGAATACTTAAGTCAAGTGTGAATAGCCCCTCGGTAATCCATTGTTGCTATTAAAACACGTATTTGCGATGTAAATTCACATTTGGTATGAGAGGGCCTCAAGCTGGAAATTATTTGTTTCCCATTAAATAACACTTGTACTAGCATGCTATTGTACAGAACACACTGTATTGGGCGTATCCTTACATAAATAAACACTGCTTGTGTTACATTTTCAATGTGTTTGAGTTCTGTTTTGTGATCTTGTTTTCCCCTGTCTTTGTGATTTTGGTTCAGTTCTGTTAGTTTTCCCGCTCTGCCTAATTAGCTATTCCCTTCACCTGTGTTCAGTTAATCTTTCCATTAGACCCTGTTCATTTAGGCTACGTTCACACTGCAGGGCTTAATGCTCAATTCCGATTTTTGGAAAAAATTCGATTTTTTTGCAAGGCCGTTCACATTTCCAATTAAATGCGACATTTTGTGATCTCCTGTGTGAACGTGAAATGACCCAGAAGTGACCCGCATGCGCAGAAGAGTAATCAACGGTCAACGACGTCACTTGTTGTTTGGGGAATAGTTCGTTTTGTCCATATGTTGCGAGCTTTTGTTTTATTATTATTATTGCCACAGCCCATATACAAACACAGACAACAATTATTTTGATGTGACAACAATGATGTGATGTTGGATGAAGAGGAACTGACGCAAAGATTCTGGGGTGGATTAAAGGACCCGCTTGCCCAGCTGATTTTGGTAAAAGATCTCAAGCTGTCATTTCTGGAGTTTGTTGATCACACGCTATGGGCTTGTGGATCGAACTATGTCGTAGAAGATCTCCTACTCCAGCCAGTTCCATGCCCGCCAGCGCCTGAGCCCATCGCCTGCAGCCCAGGGCCGCAGCCAGTGTCTGCTGTCCCAGAGCCAATATTTGTTTCTGCGTTTGAGTCTGTCCTTGTGGCCATTATTGTTCTAGTGGCTGATGTTCCTGAGCCGGTGTCTGTTCCCGTTCCTAAACCGGTGTTTGTTTCTGTGTTTGTGTCAGTCTTTGTGGTCGTTACTGTTCTTGTGGCTGCTGTTCCTGAGCCGGTGTCTGTTACTGAGCCGGTGTCTGTTCCCGATCCTGAGCCTGTCCTTCTCCCCAAGAAAATTTTGAGGGGGGCTATACGCCGGGTCCTCATCACAACCCGAAGGGTCCATTCCACGGCCGCCCGGGGGGTCCTCACTGCCACCCAAAGGGTCACCGCCACGGCCACCCGAAGGGTCCTCACCGCCACCTGAAGGGTCACCACCACCGCCGCCCGTGAGGTCCTCACTGCCGCGGCCGCCTGTGGGGTCCTCACCGCTGCTGCCTCCCGAGGGGTCCTCATCACCCCCTGAAGGGTCCACGTCATGGCCGGGGGGGTCCTTATCGCCACCCGAAGGGTCACCGCCACAGCCGCCCAAAGGGTCCTCACCGCCGCGGCTGCCCGAAGGGTCCTCATCGCCTCATCCTCAAAGGTCCACACCACAGCCGCCAGGGGGTCCTCACCGCCACGGCCGCCCGAAGGGACCTCACCGCCACCTGAAGGGTCACGGCCACCCGAAGGGTCCTCACCGTCACCCAAAGGGTCAACGCTGCCCGAGGGGTCCTCAATGCCGAGGCCGCCCGAGGGGTCCTCACCGCAATGGACGACTGAGGGTCTGACAGCTCTGCCCTGGATGCCTCTTTGAAGTTCTGGAAAGTTTTCCTTTAGTTTGTTCCTGTATGTTCTTGTGAGTTGAGTTGTTGAATAAATCAACTATACTGATTTATTCTATAAATCAACTATAAATCAACTAGCCCTGACAGCTTGTGTCACGCTTGGGAGTGGAGTAAGTATCAGACAGAGGCACGTGCGGGAGTTTCAAAATTACCCTTCTCAAAATTACCCTTCTTGAGAAGTACCCTTCTCAAACAAATATCAATGATAATATTGTATCAATTGATAATGTTGTAATATTGTGATATCAATAAAACAAAATGCATTTGATTATAATTAACATGACATTCTAAAACTAGCCTAAATACACGTTTATTTTTACCTTTCTGTCAGTCTGAAGTGTCATTGCCAACACGCCTTGCTATGGGTTGCGTCACTTGCTTATAGACTGAAAAAAAATATTCTTGCTTCTCCAGTCTAAAACTTCGGATTAGTGTGTGTGTGTGTGTGTGGACAGCAGGCGTAACCATAGAAAAGTTATGCATTTAAAAATAAAAAAGCACTAGTGTAAACGTAGACCTCAACAGTCTGCTTGGGAACCAATGCTCTCGAGCCAAATTTAGTTATTTCAGTGTGTAGGCCTATATGGCTCGACGGCAGGAAGGAATAAACGTTTTGGTTTTTTTTTTTTTCAATGATAAAAGGTAGTGTGTTGATTCAATTACCAATCCACATATCACATATTTTAAAATATTACATAATTCATTGAAGCCTGTTTGTCATGTATAATACACCGCAATCGTCATCTGGCAGAGGAAGTTCAAATTTCAATGGACAATGTGAAGTGGAGCGGTTATTTCCCAGTCATTCATAAATCATTTGAAATGACATGGACAGACGAATTTACATGAGCGATCTGAATCTGTGTTGTTTAAGCAATGGATGGTAATTGACCCTTCGCAGGGAGTTTGATTGACAGGTGATCTGACCAATCATAATCCGGCATTTTTGTCCGATAATTAGCTAGCCTAGTAGATTAACATTGGAGGATTTGAACTTGAAAAACGGTGTGTACTGACGTCTTTCAACGGCTGAAACAACATTCCTTCTGATGTTCAGTCAAGTCAAGTCACATTTATTTATATAGCGCTTTTTACAATACAGATTGTATCAAAGCAGCTTCACAGTGATAACATGAAAGTAATACAACACAGATAAGTAATGTTGTTGAACATTAAATGTCCCCAACTAAGCAAGACAAAAGCAAGGCAAAAGTTGCAAGGAACCAAAACTCCATCAGGTGATTGGATGGAGAAAAAAAACCTTGGGAGAACCCAGGCTCAGTCGGGGGCCAGTTCTCCCTGGCTAACATACATATTGTTTCAAAGCAGCTTTACAGTAAGTGCATATCAGAAAAGTACATGGAAAAAAAAAATACATTTAGTTAATCATGTAATATTAAGGGCATAACATATCGCCAGCATTTAGTCGTCTCTTCACAGGTGTTGGGGCATCTAAAGTCTCCGTGAGAGGCTGGATACAAACTGGAGCTGACAAACGCCATTTTTCTCGAGACAAGCGTCCCGAGATAACAGAAGAAAGGCAGATGGGAAATAATTAGCATAGCTGATGTTCATAATGATTTCCATTACACGGGAGTAGGTGTTAAAAAAACACAATCTCTCACAAACGCTCCGCAACCCAACCATATGCGCCGACCCATTTGACTAAGGCTGTCGAGCCCCACTGTCACGGTAATGCGTTTCAGTGGCAACGGTTCCGTATGGCATACCACCTACCGCAAAAAACACAGTATCTGCCCAACCACCCATCATTTACACAATACACACAGGAATGTAATGACTGTAAATACTACGCAACCTATACAAATAATCTACAGACTCTTTAAGTTTTATAGAATTAAATGCATTCGATCTGATTCAACAGAAGAATAAAAGGTAAGCATTATGTGAATTCTTGACTAAAGAGATGCGTCTTTAATCTAGTTTTAAACTGTGACAGCGAATCAGAGCCTCGAACCATATCGGGAAGGCTATTCCAGAGTTTTGGAGCTAAATGCGAGAACGCCCTCCCTCCTTTAGTGGACTTAGATATCCTAGGAATGACCAGAAGCCTTGAATTTAGTGATCTTAAGGAACGCGGTGGATTGTAGGGCGAAAGAACGTCCGTTAAGTACATAGGTGCTAAACCATTTAAGGCTTTATAGGTCAGTAGTAGTATTTTGTAATTGATACAGAACTTAATAGGTAAACCAGTGTAGAGATGATAAAATCGGTGTTATATGATCATATTTTCTTGACCTAGTAAGAACTCTAGCAGCTGCATTTTGTACTAACTGTAGCTTGTTTATTGAGGATGCAGGACAACCGGCTAATAAAGCATTACAGTAATCTAGTCTCGAGGTCATGAATGCGTGAACTAATTTTTCTGCATCAGAAATAAATAGCATGTTACGTAGCTTAGCAATGTTTCTAAGGTGGAAAAAGGCTGTTTTTGTAACATATGAAATATGATCTTCGAAAGACAAGTTGCGGTCTAGTATAACACCCAGGTCTTTTACTGTAGCGGATAAAGTAACAGGACATCCGTCTATATTAAAGTTGTATTGTAGGGGTTTTGTGTGTAGTTTTTTGGACCAATAAGTAATACCCCCGTTTTATCTGAATTTAATAGCAGGAAATTACGCGTCATCCAGCATTTGAGACACTGTCAATTTAGATGAGTTAGTGTTTTCATCTGGTCGTGATGAAATATATAATTGAGTGTCGTCAGCACAACAGTGGAAATTAATTCCATGTTTTCTTATAATATTACCAAGTGGCAGCATATATATTGAGAATAGCAGAGGGCCTAAAACCGATCCTTGTGGTACTCCATAGTCCACTGACGTTATCTTTGATTTTCTTTTTAAATATACTTTTAAAATATTATTTATTTCTGTGATGCAAAGCTAGATTTTTAATAGCCATAACTCCAGTCTTCAGTGTTACATGATTTTAAAGAAATCATTCTACTATGTTGATTTATTAATAATGTTCGAAACTTTTTACAGGATTCATTCATAAATAAAAAGTACAGAATAACAGTATTTAATTAAAATAAAAAAAATATTTTTAAGTCTTTACTGTCACTTTTGATCAATTTAGCTTGCACATCCTTGCTGAATAAAAATAGCCTATTAATTAAAAAAAACACGGTAGTGTATATTGGTACAAAATATTTCTATATTAAATAATGTTTTTTTTTAACCTCAAATCCTGAAAAAAGTACCAAAGGTTATAAGCATACTATAATAGAAAGCCATTATTTCAAATTGTAGTAATATTTCACAATATTACAGGTTTTTTCTTCTTCTGTACTTTAGATCTGCAGCCTTGATGGAAACATCAAAGTAGTGTCCAAACTTTTGGCGGTACTACAGTGTGTGTGTGTATATATATATATATAAATGAGGTATATACTGAGTCTGAGATATGCGAGGTATAAATGTTAATGTTTGCTCCCATCTAGTGGCTCATAGGCCAAGAAACACTATTGGTATCATTACACATAAATAGCATTGGTAGAAATAAAATACAATACGTTTACCATCCATAAAAATTGTACTTTTAGTTACTTGCGTAAATTGGTTTTGGCAGCTTTTGTAAGACTTAAGCATATAGTTACAATACCTCGTTTAAATTTGAGAGAGAGAAAAACATTAGTTCCAGTTCATGCATTTGTTCTGTGGATTTATGTTATATAATTAGACATATTTATCATCTTTCTACATCTTTATCATTAAATGCAATAACACTTTAAAATGCTGTTCCTTCATTAATGAATAACTACACAAATGAGTAACATAATAATTAACATGCTGGTGACAAATAAGAAACTCAGAGTAATATCACGCTCAGTCAAATGTGGTTCATTATCAGCTAATCAATAATTACTTTTTTTTTGTCATACCTGCCAGAGGGATACTATGAACTACTATATTACAGGTTCATAATTAATGTGAATAATAATGTATAATTAATTCTAAAGTGAAGATCATGTTAACCCAATGGTAATGACAGAATGACAGTGTTACCAAAGCCTTCTTGATTAACTATTATTTGGAAAAGTAGTCTAAAGTGAAGATCATGATAACTCTCTAATAATTACTGAAGTCATTGTAAGCTTTTGAGGTTTTTGTAAGGTTTTGGATAGCAATTGCTTCTGATGGATTTTTGGTACTCATTACTGGGGGGTTATCATGATTAATTATACATTACGCATTATTCATATTGATTACGAACCGTTATAGTTCTTAGTAGTACTCTGGGAGGTATGAAAAAACAGTAGTTATCGATTATTGATAGTTCCTGTCTGTGTAGTTATTCATTAATGATGGAACACTAAAGTATTACCAAACATTTGAATTATACACCACCCCATGCACATAAATCAAATTCAGAAATCAAATTCAAAGCAAAACTTTTTCCATTATATATATATATATATATATATATATATATATATATATATATATATAGATATATTAAATGTGTTAATTCAAGTAAAGTTCAAATAAATTATAAATATCTTCTAAACCTGTTGTATGTTATTTAACCACACTCCTTAAGAAATCAAGGTTATATGTTGGCATCAATGATTTCATGAAGAACTTTTACCATCCTTTCACAGTGCAGAAAAGGGACGAGTTGAGTTGAGGATCTAAGAGCTTTAATACTTTCATTAAATAAACAAAAGAAGATAATCCTAGAAGATAAAGCTACAGTAATAATCCAATCAGGGGAGCCGCACTGAAACAGCTTTGGCAAAGCAAAGGCTGTGTTTACACTGGGCATTACCATGTGATCACCGTGATCCGATCAAGCAGATCGAATCATAAGCCAATCAGGACACGTCAAGTGTCTTCTGTATCTGGATAACAGATTGGATCTCGCATTCCTGTGGGAAAAAAAAGGAAAGAAAAAAGGATGGATCTGGTGCAGAGTCGACCTGAAGTGGTGGGTTTTCTTTTAAAACAGTTTTCAGTCAGGCGACATTTTACATATCTCACGCGGGGTTTCGTGACGTCAGACACAATGGCTGGATTGCGTTTACATTACATTGAGATCCAATCCCAATGCGTCCTCGAATCCCTCCGGACCTGGACACGCTGATCGGAAAACATTCCCATCAGAAGCACGTTTACACTTCTCTTTTCAATGTGTGTGTGGACAATATCCGGACACAGGTCGCATTTTAATGCCAAGTGTAAACGCAGCCAAAGACAATAACCAACAAGAAACAGAAGAACCTCAGGAGTGTAAATACACAGGATGGTAACTAACTAAACTAGAAACAGGTGTGAGACATAATCAGTAGGATCCATGGAACAAAGGAATACTTAGCAACTTAGACTATGTTTACACGGAAACGATTCTGAAGAGAAAACGCAAAATTGGCGTTGCGTTATCACTTTTTATTCTGCGTTTAGACGAGCGTTTTGGGTGGGAAATCCGCGTGCATATGATGACGCAAAAGTGTGTGAAATTAAATGTAGTATGCACTCCAGGCGGCTAGGAGTGCATACTACAACACCAAGTCCGCGCGCCTGCGGAAACCTTCACTGTCAAGCAGACTTTTGCGTTTTTACCCTTTACACAGGAACGCGGCGGTGGAGCGTTTTTTAAGATTTCCACTCTGGAGGGTTTGCGTTTTTAAAACCTCATGCCTGATGGGCTTTTAAGCTTCCTGGTCATGACGTCATCCCGCCTGTGACATTCTGCCATGCCATTGGACTGACTTCACACATGCTTCAAGACACAACCATGCAGAGGTGTTCCCAGAGCATCGCAACTATTATGCAGTGCGAGTTCACTGGAAAGGAACATACAGGGAGTAAATGTAGTGGGTGAGTTTTGTATGACGACACATGAATTCAGATATGATGGCTAGATTGCATTTAGATTGGAATAAGATCCCATCACAAAGTGTGGGACACAAAGATCAAATTACATTCCGAACACAAATGCATTTACACTTGTCTTTCTTAATGCATTTGTGGACAACGTTCAGGTTGACATGTTAATGTGTAACATGGACATGATATTTATCAGTCATTGGGATGAAACTGGCTGCACAGGTCACAGCTGACCAATAGCATGTAAAAACAGCACTGGAATAGATTAGTGATATACTACACCCCAGTCAGATGGTACACCCATAGAGGCACTGGAGCACAAAAGAGATTAGGATAATAAGCCAAAGCCAAGAAAGCGCTTTCAGAAAGGTAGGTATAAGATTGCACCCTGCTATCAGGTTGGCTCTGGTTCGCCCTGGATGACATTTTTAAAGGTGTCAGTCTGTAGACTGAGTTACACACTCATTTATATTTGCTATAACCTCAATTCTGTAACATTTTTTTTGGAAGCAAATCAAAAAAAAAAAAAGTTACAGTGGCCAAAATATCATCAAAATATGAGTAAAATATTGTAAATATTTTAAATTTGAGAGAAGAACAAAACATTAACCTTGGCAACAAAAAAGGAAAATCTACAGCTACAGGTTTTATTTGAATAAAATCAAGGGGGGAAGCGTACATTGCCCATGCACATTAACATTTTGTTTGTTTGTGTACATTATTTTGTCGTATGACAGTCTGGCTAAAAATTATGTATGTACAATTTAGCATGCTATCACAAATAAAAAAAAAATTGACACCAAACACAACACACAATATTCTTTCAAAATCTTTAACACAGTTTTAATAATATTTAGATACGAAGGGTGAAGATATACATTTTCCTAGGGCACTACTGTAGCCTACTTCTGAAAAAAGAAAAAAAAAACCCTGAAGGGTTTAAAAGACAATAAATATTCAGTAATATTATCGATTTAACTGCACTTACACTATCGGATAAGAGCAAAAAATGTCTCTAACTTTGAACACTAACTGAATTGAACTGAATAATGAAATTATTATCTTCTCTAGAACTGCTTTACAGATGAAATTGTTTTATAATTTTATTTATTTATTTTTAAAGAAACAATCAGGGGTGCGTTTCCCGTACAACGACGTAGTTTGCTGCTTCACTACCATAGGACGATGCATCGTTGGAGAAATCAACTGGCTAGTCCCGACTGTTTCCCGAAAGCCACTGTAGCAAAGTATCATTCAACCACGTTTCGCACGTGATGGAGTAATAACTACTTTTAATGAAACTGTTTGAGATCCAATTCACCTTTGGCTAAGCCACGCCCTAGAATGTAGATTGACCAATCACAGTTTAGCAAAAAACGAGCTCCCACAGAGGTTGGACACTTTTTGACAGCGCTCCATTGACTTTCAACACAGACGTCCCATATTTTTGGTCTCGGCAGGCTATCACCGTCATAGTTTTATCCAAAATATGGTTAAACGTTGTGCCTCGGGCATTTGTAACACAGATACGCGTTTCCCAGAGAGGTTGGAGGGGGGTGTCCGTTTTTTCCCTTCCCAAAACCGTTTTAATCTTTGGATTAAACTGTGTGGATGTCCTCAGTCAGCTAAACCCCGCAAAGATCAACAAGCACATCTTTTTTACTTCTAACCGAGTGTGAATTTATACTAGTTAGACCGTTTTATAATGTTTTAGGTTATGATTTCAGTTCTCATACCGGTTGTTGATACGCTGGCACATGCTGCTAATAATACAACGTTATACTTGTGTAGTCCGTTTGCTTTGTAATAACGATTATAGAAGTGAATAGAGACCTACCCAGCTTTGCATGAACAGTGTTGCTCCCTGATATTGTTAGTCCCAGCCTCCATTAGTAGGAAATGCGGTGGTTCGTTTTTTTGACTGTGAGCGGTAACGTTACGCTTTTGCCTCTATTTTGGATGCCTTGTTGTTTCTTGCGTTTCACCTGTAATTATGTCTTGAATATAGCCTTCGAACGCATTTGACTTCGAACCCCTTTTGCCTACTTCTATCAGACACTTTATTTGCTGCTTTATAAAAGTTTGATAACATTTCAGCAGGAGGAGCTGTTACAGCATAAGCCATGCAGAGCACAGATGAAGTTTGACGGATGTAGCAACAGTAACTAAGGGGGGGCCGGGCTTGGCCAAAGGTGAATTAACGCTAGATTTTTTAATATAAATTACAGACATGTACGTTCGCACGTGCGCACTCTTCAAACACGTTACTTCAAATCTTTTGAAAAACTAAAAGACGTAAATTGCATTTGTATGTAAAAGGCATCGGTTGTACTGAATGTCAGCTTGCTTATATTGCTCAAGATAAGAATTTATTACCTCCAAATGTCATGCAATATAGAAACGATGCTTCTACCCAGATAGCAAACTGACATTGAATCAACGTGGAAATATGACATCGAAACAACGTTGATCTGACATTGTTTTGCTCATCGAATTAACGTTGAACCAACGTCAGACGCGTCATTCTTTCAAAACTAACGGAAAATCAACTTGAAATCAACGCGTTGTTTCAACGTTATAAAAGCGAACCAATTTTCGATTTTCATTTAGCTTTGAAGAATGCCGCGTCTGACGTTGGTTCAACGTTAATTCGATGAGCAAATCAACGTTGTTTCAATGTCATGAGAGACGTCGTTTCCACGTTGATTCAATGTCAGTTTGCTGTCTGGGTAACCACAGGTCGAGAGCTGTCGTTCAAACCACACAACTTTGCGATGCTGTTTGCGAATGTTTGTTGGAACGATGGTCTCGGGAAACACCGTCTCGTTGAACTATGCTGATAACGACGGAACTTGCGACCATAGTCGGCTAACGATGCTTTCGGGAAACGCACCCCTGTATTGTATGAAGCACTATGTAAATAAATGTGCCATGACTTGACTTCCATTGTCATTTAAAAGTCATTTAAAAAGCCCTATTTTAGCAAATTTGACATTTTGTGTCAGTTTTGAAGAGGATGCCCAGCTAATTTAGACATTGCCATAATAAAAAATAAAAACTTACACACATGAGACTTTGATGACAGCAATGAAATCATCAAACTCATCAAACATCTCAAACTCTCATATACTGTAGGCACATTATAGTCCACTACATAATATCATATCAGTTTGGTCTGTTTTGTTTTGTTTATTCAATGAATATTTCAACATGAAGTGTTTTGGTTAATGCAAAAATGCAATAGAACATTAAAAAGGAGGTCTTGTCTAATGTATTCCACAAGGAAAACCTTATTCAAACAAAAACGTTGTTTCTTCAATATGTATCATTTTCTTTTATTGGTTAATGATGCATAAATGTCTGTCAAGACAATACAAATGATGCTACCTCATTGTGGATGACGCATTCAACACTGATTGGCACAATTGAATAATTTAAGACTTTTCACTGGATACAGGCAACTTTAGACCTTAAACGTATACCTTACAAACATCATGTCTCATTTATGAGCTGAGTACTTTAGTTTGACTTTTCAAAAGCATGCTTGTTTTATATATTGTTTACTATAGCATTGTTGATAGTAGAGACACAATGGAAGTGTTTTGCTTCATGCACATTTGATCATTTCTAACAGGATTTACCTGTAAAGACTGACACATTTTATCTTTAAACAAATGGTCTTCGTAGCTACCTTAGCTAATTATTTTTTTTAATTATTATTACATTTCTTTAAATAATTGACCTAAATTAAGTCCAAAATTTCAAACTATTTTCCTGGAACTTCGTGAATTAGCTGTTGAGTATCACATTTCAGGACATTAGCATTGCAGATTAGCACATGACACTGCTGCGTTACTGAAGCTAGCCTACATGTCGTCAGCTAGCCTGAAAGTTGCAGTTGGAACAAGACATCGTCAATTATTGAAGCCAAGCCAGAGTCAGTTTGATTTGTCTCCTGACAATTACACATGCTTCTGTTCAAGCATCGTAAGCGATTACCGACAACTGGCAATGAGGCAAAAATTAGATTTGAATGAATGATTCCTCAAATCATCATGTGGGGTTGTTGCCGAGAATCAGCCGAGTGTGCTGTGACTTTATCAAGTGCTCAGACCCACCATTCTCACCTCGTGGATTATAACAGTACTTTTCTCAGTGCAGATGAGGTATACCACTCACATGCTCATTTATGAAAAAGCCATATTGCAAGATAATACACTGTATGTGACTATTCTACACGGACTGCTTTCCAGTTGTATTCAAGACCAGCTCTTGTATTTATAGGTTTAAACAATGATATTTTTAATCGAAAAATGTACAAAGTGAGAGACAAAAAAGGAATGTGGAAGTTAACCAGTAGAAAATCATTGGTCTTTATTTTATCTGTGTGTATTACGCATGTAAATACAAAGTAATATTAAAGGAGTAGTTCACTTTAAAAAAAACTTTTGCTGATGTCCATGTCATTCTTTTTTCAGTCGAAAAGAAATTAAGGTTTTTGATGGAAACATTCCAGGATTTTTCTCTATATAATGGACTTCAATGGGGTCCAAACGGTTCAAGGTCCAAAAGACTGTTTCAGTGCAAATTGCAAACTGTTCAAAGGGCTTTAAACGATTCCAGACGACAAATAAGGGTCTTATCAAGCGAAACGATCGCTCATTTAAAAAAAAATTAACAAAGTTTAAGTTTTATAAGCTCAAATGGTCGCCTTGCTCTGTTCTGTGATACGCTTTCGTGACTCTCCTGTTCGAACTCGTTTATAAAAATGAACGAATCTTTTTTCGTGTCATTTGGTTCATTCAACAAGTTGACTCTGGAAAAGATTTGTTCATTTTGATGAACAAGTTCGAACAGGAGAGTCACGAACACGCATCACAGAACAGAGCAAGGTGACCATTTGAGCTTATAAAACTTAAATTTTGTTATTTATTATTAAATGAGCGATCGTTTCGCTTGATAAGACCCTTATTCATCGTCTGGAATCGTTTAAAGCCCTTAGTTTAAAATAACCTAAGTTTCATTGGGTTACACTTTATTTTAAGGTGTTATTGTTACAGTGTAATAATATATTTAAGTGCTGAGTAAAATTAAGACACTTAATGTAATGATGCACTCTAAAAAATGCTGGGTTGTTTTAACCCAATTTTGGGTCAAATATGGACAAACCCGAAATGTTGGGTTAAAAATGTAATGTAAAAATTTAACCCAACGGCTGGGTTAGTCCATATTTGACCCAAAGTTGGGTTAAAACAACCCAGCATTTTTTAGAGTGTGACTATAGTGTTATTGTAGGATTAGGTTGAGGGTTAGTTGCATGTAATAATGCATAATCTACTATATGGTAAGTACACGTAACATATGTAACAAGGACACTGTAAAATAAAGTGTTACCGTTTATTGTTATCATGGTAAGTACACTATCAGTCAGAAGGATCATGTGACATTGAAGACTGGAGTAATGATGCTTAAAATTCATATTTGATCACAAGAATAAGTTACATTTTAAATTAGTCTATAACCAGCTTTTAAACTGGAATTATATTTAAATGCAGCCTTGGTGAGCAGAGGAACAAATCTGACCGACTCCAAGCTTTTGAGCAGTAGTTTATATATACAATAAAAGCATAATTGGAGTAAATGAAATCAACACATTGCACTGCCAATTCCTTGTGTAAGTTGTAGTTCGAGTACATGTAGCCCATCGCGGGTGAGAGTTGATGCCACATGTCGCTTCTGCAGTTTACCGTTTAGTTGCTTTTTACCTGGTTTGTTACTCTGAGGATATGGTGTTATATAGTTGTGGCTTGTCAAAGTCCCACATGATCTCTCTCATCAGGAACTAGTTCTAGTTACCAGTGTCTCGGGTTCAACGCTCATACACTATTCATGGCCATATCACATCTCTCCTGGCCATCTTCAGGCTTAGACCAAACCAGACTCTTTTTGAGTTACTTTTGTGGCCTCTCCGTTTCTGTCCTCCAAATGCCAATAATGAGATTGTAGGCAAGTTATTTTAAAAGCATCTCAATACTGGAATCAATTTGTTCTTCCTGCAAACTCCTAGATGTGATTCAGAAAAATTGAGAACCAGCTGCATTGTACGGTAAGTTTACAGTATCTCGTCAGACTTTACATGCGAGACTTTCGTTTGCTTTGTGTGAAACCAAACATTGCGATCCTAAAGGTTGTACCTTAATGACAATGGCTTTCAGATTTGGCATACGTGTTTGTGGTGTTACTGTATTCATGAAAACATTTAACATAACAGGAAATGTATTAGCAGTTAATTTACTTTTACTGGGAAATTAAGGAGGTTTCAGTTAAAGGGAACCGTTAAAACAGTAACATTTAAATAAATAAATAAAAAAATACCTTGAAATTGCAATGGGAATATAAAATCTGAATCTATAATAAAAACTACTAGAAAACATTAAAATACAGTAAAAAGAAAATTGCTCTAAGTCCATTAACTGCATTTTTATTATTTTGCCTATGGCTTGCTTAGTTGGGGACACTTAATATTCAACAATATTATTGATCTGCCTGCATTGACACCATTATATGAGAACTGAACTGAGCTGGACGATGACATCACTGTTTTCTCCAGAGCAGCTGTAAAAATAATGAACTAAATTTAACTTTTTTACAACAGAAATGAATCAATACTTACTTAAGCTGAACTGTGGCGCTATTTTCTTCTTGATCTGCTATATTAGTGACTTGTTTAGATTGTATAAAATTTCAGATTTGAAAGTGTAGTTGGGAATAATCTGTCTTTCTTTCTCATTTACAACATTCAGCATTTTTAATTTTAGTAAAACATTAAATTGTTAATGTATCTGCTAATTATTGATGGGTTAGTTGGGGTAATCAACTGAATTCTGTTGGCAAATTACCTTTTTTTCTGGTTATTGCTGTTTTTACAGCTTAAATGGAATGGAATACATTATAGGATAAAGCCACACACAGCTCCAAATATATTAACGTTACATTTAAGATGTTTAATGACAGATGTTTAACTTTTTTATTTTTCATTTTTCATGTTCAAAATGATCATGTGTCCAGAGGATAAATCAAATTCATAACAATGAAGCGTAGCAAGCATCGTGCCTCCAAGGATGATGGCAAAGGTAAAGGTGAAAGCTTTTAATAACTTGTGTGAAAATGTTCAAATTATCAAAAATCGTTCAACATATTTTTTTCAGTACTATTTATAGTGGATCATGAATATATTTTTATAATTATATGATATTTATATAATAATATATTTGATTGGTTATATTAAGTATTTTACGTGTGAATGTAGTAAAAAAAAAAATCTGAAAATCATAGTGCTATTCATGATGACATTTCATCATATTTGACTTGTTAAGATGAAGCGGCCATTCTTGAGACCGAGGATATGAGGATGCCAGACCCGGATACCATCTCACTAGCATCAGTAACTGCTGTTACAACCAATGTCTCCAATAAGAGGTGACCAAAACTTATATACATAAATATCAAATATATGATATTCATTTATTTTATATATTATTTATGATATGTTCTAATGTGATATATTACTATATTCTAATGTAGTAGGTTGATCAACTTTTTGTATTTTCTTCATCCAAAAATTATCTAAATATTTTAGATCAAAGCCTGACATCAAGATTGAACCTAGTGCTGGAAGACCAATGGATTTCCAAGTATGTAAAACAGAAAGAGAATATTAACCACTCTACAAATGTTGGTTACAGTTTATTTTGATGGTCCTCTTTACACATTCTGTTTAGACATTTGAGTATTAGTTGATTGATATAGGGTTAGTAGAATTAGTTGGCATGTACTTTCAAAGTTGCTTATAGACATTAGAGTGTCTGTTGGAAAGCATCAAAATTAAGTGTTATCAGATATTAGTCTACTAATACTCTAATGAGAGTTAGCTGACATGTAGGTGCAAAGTTACTCATAGTAAGTAAATGTCTGAAGGGGATCATCAAAATAAAGTGTTACCCAAATATTGTCTCAGGTTACGACTGTGACCATGGTTCCCTGAGAAGGAACGAGACGCTGTGTTGGAGTAGTGACTCTATGGGAAAACCTCTTCATGTTTGCTTCTTGAAGAATGTGTGAAAGTATTACAATAATGTGGCGGAACATCAGCACGTACGTGTGACATCACTACCAGGAAGATCTATAAACAGAGCCTGGACCAAACAATGTCAAACAATGACCAAACATATTTGGCCTGATAGGCCAAAGCAAGATGGTTACAGGTAAGTATGGCTGGGCGACGCAGCGTCTCATTCCCTTCTCAGGGATCCATGGTTACAGTCATAACCCTTTGACGTTACCTTTCAAGGGAACTCATGCTGTGTTAGCGATGCAAATGGCACGTTAACACCCATTACACTGTACTGACAAGTGCCTGTTTAGTATGAATTATGCAAGCACAGAACACGAGCACCCAGTACTCATGGATGTGGAGCCCATATCCAGGTCATAAAACCTCATGAATGTGTGTGGCGAGGTGCAACCTGCCTCATCTCACTCTTCCTGCAGGGATAATCCTGACCACAAAGCTATAGAAGCCCCCATTCACATGATGGAGTGTGCCCTGACAGTCATGGGTGAAGGCTGACCGCACACCTCATGAGCAAGAGAAATAGCCTTGACTATCCACTTGCTCATAGTTTGTCTGGTCACTGGAGAACCCTTCTTAGGAGACCCAAAACACACAAATAGCTGATCAGATTTTCTCCACAGGGCAGCTATCTAACACAAAAGCCTTGCAAGGATATCAATCAGAATTAAGAGGAACCTTAGGCACGTATCACAGTCTAGGGAGCGGAAATGATTTAACCATGAGCCATTCAGAGTCAGACATTTCTCTCCTACTGTTTCAATAGGCTCAAAGACCCTCTAGTACCATGGCAAAATCCAAAACTGGAACCCTTACATGGCTTACAGGCCTCAATGACACCACCCAAAGGTGCGTGGTAAGCAGCTATTGGCCACCACGTACACCTTCAGGAAAGCCTTGTGGAGAACTGATCCTGAAGGAACTCTAGCTCTACCTAGCAGTTAACTGGGTCCAACTGGTGATTTCCACACCATGAAGTGAAGACTCTCTACTTCAAGGAATATAGTTTCCTTGTGGGGGGAGCTCTAGAGTGTAAAATGGTCTCAACAACCTCAGTTGAGAGACCAGAGTTTCGGAACTGGTCCCTCTCCGGGGCTAGAACCAAAGCTAGAACCTACAGATCTGGGTGGGGGTGAAGGATTGTGCCCCCCAGTCTGAGAAAGAAAGTCCGTCCTAATGGGAATCGGGGAGACCAGTCTGCCCACATGATGGCCCCTTAGGTCTGAGAGGATATGCTTCAAAGCTAGAAAAACAGCCATCATCTCCAGGCAATTTATGTTCCAAGAGAAATGATAACCCCCTCCACAGACCTTGCTTTGAACGACCTTCTAGGAACGCACCCCAGAAATCACATAGGGAAATCATCAGTCATAAACAATCCGCAACAACAGGGTGCCCCCAACACCCCAACCCTTGGGATAGAAACCAATCTTTCTTTCATATCATCAAGGTATGAAGGCACTTACGGGAACCTTGATCATGCAGAGCGGGTTGCCCCTTGGGGAAAACCTCTTGGTCTTGAGCCACCACTGCAAAGGTCTCATGTACAGCAGGCCAAAAGCTATCACGTTGGATGCAGCTGCCATCAGACCTAACACTCTTTGAAACTTTTTGACAGTGAGTGACTGGCCTGTTTTATCTTGTTTTTCAGCTGCCAGGATCAATTTGATACGAGAAGGAGACAGACGTGTCTGCATTGTTGTCGAGTTCCATGCCACTCCCAGAAAAGTAGTCCTCTGTAATAGAGAAGGCACAATTTTATTGGCGTTCAGGCTTGGCCCTAGTTCCCTCATATGGGCGAGGATGACACCTTAATGCCGAACCCCCATATGCTCCAGTTGAGCCAAAATCAACTAATCATTTATATAACCCAATATGCAAATGCGCTGGAGTCAACAGGAGCCAGTGTAGGATCCACCCATTTTGTGAAGGTGCGGGGTGAGAAGGCTAGGTGAAAAGTAGAACCCGATACTGGTACGCTTTACCCCCAAAAGTGCGCCCCGAAGCACCAAGAGTGGCAGGGATGGCAGAATGGTCCCTTGAGGACACAGAGGAGAAGTGGGCATCGTATGATGAGGTGTGAGCCACTTCTCCACGGAGGAGAACCAAAGCCTTCTTGAGATAATGACCCCTCGGAGACCTCGGCAGAGAGGTCGAACCCGACCCCATTGTTTTTGTGGGGAGGCCCAGGAAGTTTGCTTTGCTTCTGTTTCATCGTGAATGTGGAGCTGGTTGACTGCTCCGGCTACTCCTGCCCAGCAGCTCTGAGACCTGAGCTTGGTGAGAGAGGTAATGTTGGAATGCTGCCTCTTGCTTTTTGGGCTCTGGAAGTCTATGGACAACTGAGGTCATAGCACCACCGAAGAGGACAGGAGAGGATATCAGGGTGTCCAACAGAAAGGCTTTATCTTTCTCCTTTATTCCCCTTAAGTTTAACTAAATATGCCTCTTAATGGCTACCAGGGCTGCCAAGGAACACCAGATGGCATTGGCCATCTCTTTAGTCCTCAGGAATCCAAATCTGTGGCCCAGTGAAGTTCTTTGATTGCATCTGATTCCTTCCCTTTACCTTTGTCAAGGTCTCTTTACAGGTCAGCCTGGTACCCCTGAAAGATTGCCGTTGAATGCAGACATGCACCAGCCTGACCTGTCACCGTATAAGTTTCATCCACCAAGGTCAATGTTGTTGTGGACGGCCTGGTGAGGAAAGTTTGGGGCCTTAAGAGACGATGCCATGTCAAGAGAGCGATAGCTTGCAAGCGTCTGCTCCACCTTTGGCATCGCCCCATACCCGTGTCTTTCTACCCCATGATGTTTGTATAATTCGTGACTTGGGGGCTGAAAACATGGGCGGAAAATGGTTTCCTCTGCAATCTCAACACTTTGAAAAATAGCAGGCCCCGATATGGAGGTTGCACTTTACTTGACAGGAAATGCTCGTCCAGTTTACTTTTTAGGATGAGTGTCAATACTTAATTTTGCTACAGTTTGAGTGACAACCTCCACCAGCTCCTCATAAACAGAAGAGTGAGATGGCAAGTCCTCAATCTCTCCTTTCTTTATGCTGAACACATCCACCTCCTTGGAGCTGGATTGCTGAAGCACTGGGCCCTCACTCTGTGCTCCCAATCCCAGAGAGAATGCACTGGATCAAGCCGGTGAGGGCAGAGAAAAGGCAGAGCCCATCTCCAACCCCTCCACTAGGTTAATTTGTGATCCTCACGATCTTAGCTGCTGCTAAGCCTGGCAGAATCGGGACCTCAACCATGAGGAACGAGTCCCTGGGTGCCCTCCTCAAAGAGCGACAGGTGGGAGTGGTGCGTCCTTAAGGCCAATTTATACTTCTGCGTAGGGTGCGCGCAGTAGGTACGGCGTAGCATACGCACAGACACGTCCCATGCCGCGTACTCTTCGCCGTCGCCTGACGCGCACCTCTTCAAAAATGTAACTACACGTCGCGACAACGCGGACCGCAAGATCGTGATTGGTCGGCTTGGTAGCATCGCATTTCCTCCTACGCATTTCCGCACGTACCTTCTCACGCATTTCCACACGTATCATCTCCTCCAACGTCTTCTCTCATTTCTGCCTTTCAGTTTTAGTAATTTCACTAAAGTGAACTGTTTTTCCACCTCAATAAGCTCCAACTCCAACATGATCCACTCTCTTTCAGTCGCTATTGCTTGTAGTAACCTAGCCGTGAGGAATCTAAACACAGTGGAACATTAAAACTCTCCGCCGCCAACTAGTGTTTCGGAGCAGTACTGCAGAGCAACCAAGACCTGAACGCAGAAGTATAAATGCTCACAACGGCGTCGCCTACGTGCGTTGCCAACGCCATACACTACGGCGTACCCACGACGCAGAAGTATAAATTGGCCTTTACAGTGAGCACATTCAGCCCCCTCAGAGCTCCAGGGAGGAACACACGATTTGAACTGTCGTGTGCTTGCCAGTATAATGCTTTTGTACATTATATGAATGCTAAACGAACAATAAATAAGACGCACAGAAACAATATAGACAGAATGCTTGCTGAAGGCACAGGATCTGACATTGGTCCAGGTGCTATTTACAGAGCTTGCTGGTCATGACTTGACACGCTACGGGTTGACGTCCCGCCACACGTGCTTCAAGATGTAACAAAACACGTGTTCCCATTGCACCACTACTCTGTCGCAGCGTGAGTTTCCTCGAAAGGGAACTCAATATCATTGAATTAGATGACAAAATATCAAAGCAGAGGCATTTATTGTGCGGAATGACAGAAGAAGCCAAGCATTTTACATAAAGTTTGTTCGGTTTGAAATGCTAAAAAAATTGATGAAGTGCTGCAAATGAAGGCAGTCATTATTGTGTGATTTTTTCATTGGTGAAGCGTTAGTGGAACATTGTTCATGGTAAATGTGATAAACAAACCTGTGATATACTACACCCACAGATACAGACACTTGCTTTAATATTTTGTATGTTTCTAATTGTGGTGATTTGGGGTCACTGTATATTTAAATACAGTATACATACCATATGTACATTATTTCGTAAATTTGTGTTATGCCCCACTTTCCAGGTTAGTGTCACTGTAATTGAGGCTAGACAGCTGGTGGGATTGAACATGGATCCAGTGGTGTGTGTGGAAATTGGCGATGATAAAAAATACACTTCAATGAAGGAGTCGACCAACTGCCCTTACTACAATGAGGTATGAGATTGTAATATTGCCCTATGGAAAATTAAGGACCAAAGCATAAATTGGTTTGTATGTTGTTTACTGAACTGTAAAGGTTATCTAAGCAGTGTAAATGAAATGTTTTGAGAACATTCATCCTAAAGCTTAATATATGCATACTTTTTTTTGTAGTATTTCGTTTTTGACTTCCACGTTCCTCCTGATGTCATGTTCGACAAGATCCTGAAAGTGTCAGTAAGTATCATGAAATACTGTAACAGATCTCTAATCTTTAAAAGTGAATAATATACTTTAAAAGAATATACTTAAGCGTGAACTGAATGTGATGTTTTGAGACAATTCATTGCATATAATTTGCATTTAAATATAATAAAAATTTATGTTAAATGCAAGACCGGAGGACGACTGAAGGCTTAAATACACAGGGGAAGGTAATCAACAGAATAGGGACAGGTGTGGACTAATTAGAAACCATGACAACGAATGAAAGACTAGGGCTGAATCCGAAATCGCCCCCTAAACTCGCATTCACAATCACTATTCCCTACATTGGTCCATTAATGCTGTTCATTTGAAGGAGTGAATGAAAACGAGTTAGAGAATTTGGACAGCCGTTGAGCGAACATCATTACAGTGCATTGTGGGATTGAATAAGTGCACTCGATAACGTCCACTATTCGACAACACTACAGCTGTTTCCTCAAATAACGCCCTATTTGAGGTTGTAGGGGGCGATTTCAGATTCAGCCTAGAACAAAATGGCAAAAAGGCAGAAACTAAACATGACTGTGAATGATTATGGTAAACTAAAATATAATTTCAAGTAATTTAACTTCAATTAATCGTCTATGTTGTTTATTTAAATATTACATATTTGTAATGATGAAGATGAAATGTAAAAATGTTGACATTACTAAGTGTTCTCTCTTTAAGTAAACCTAAGTGGTATTTTATTTCATTGAGATTATATTATCTGCTTGTACAGTTAAAATACTGTATATATGATCTGAAGTACACTACAAGAGCACATTGAATAAAATTAAGCACAAGGGTGAGCTTATTCATAAAAGATGATCTTTTTCGTGTAGCATTAAGCTTGGTTTTAAACTGTTTTAAAATAATGTGTCCATTCAGGTTATTCACTCTAAGAATCTTTTGCGAAGTGGCACACTGGTTGGGAGCTTCAAGCTTGACGTGGGCACAATATATACACAACCTGGTAACTGGTTTTACATGTTTCTATATGAAGCTCTTAATTTCACAAAAGACTTCAGATTTTCAGGATTTTTTTTTCCTCCAGAACATCAATTCTTCCACAAATGGGCCACTTTATGTGATCCCGATGACATCACTGCAGGATGCAAAGGATACGTCAAATGTGACATTGCAGTCGTTGCAAAGGGCGACACAATCAAGACTCCACACAAAGCAAATGAAAGCGATGAGGATGACATTGAGGGGTAATAAAAACCAACCCGATCTCACGGGAATTCGTACGAATTTTACGAGGTGGCTGTTTTGTAACAATTCATACGACCTCACTCGTACAAATTAGTACGATTTTGCTAAATCGAACATATTTTACGAATTGGCCAATTCGTATGAATTCGTACGAATGACCTACCCCTGACCCCGCCCCTAAACCTAACCATCACGTGGGTTTAGACAAATCGTATAAATTCGTACGAGTGAGGTCGTACGAATTAGCCGCTTTTTAATCACTCGTACGAATTTGTACGAATTGGTCGTAAGATAGGGTAGCAACAACCTTTTATTGTTAATATTATTATTAGTGTTGTTTTCTAGGGTACATTCTAAAAAATGCTGGGTGGTTTCAACCCAAATTTAGGTCAAATATGGACAAACCCAAATGTTGGGTCTAAAATGTAATTTAAATTTTTAACCCAACTTCAACTTTCAACTGTAATTTTGTTTTAGTTACATTTTTAACCCAACATTTGGGTTTGTCCAAAAAAAAAAAAAAAAAAAAACCGTTCAGAACATTTTAGCAATGCTCTGGCAATTTCTCCAGGAAATGTGAAATATGAGTTTAGTATTTCACCTGTCACTCAACAATAAAAATGTAGAGATCTCTTAGATAATTACATATAACCATATATTTAAAGCCAACATAAAGGCAATTCAGTCACAGTTTTACTTGAAGGGCTGTGCATAAGAGTGACATGACACATGTCATAAATATGAAGGAGGTTTTATGTTTATGACATCGCTGTCATGAGGCCATTATAACATTTTAATGACAAATTAATTGTGTACCACTGTAGTTCAAGAAAAATATTCATGACACAATTATAATGCCAATGTCAAAACCAACCACATGTTAACCCATAAAGCTTCTAGTAAAACCAAAAAGTTTCTTAAGTTTGATAATGAATCTGCTATGTCATGTTTATGACATTTATGACAAGTTATGATGTATTGATTTATGTCAAGTTGCCATAACAAAGACATCTCAAACAATGTCATATTTGCATTAAAAATGAGTGAATGACACTTAATGACAGTTGTCATCAAGATGCATAAACCCTCCATGATTATGAAGGTGTCATGTCAGTCTTATGCACACCCCTTCAAGCAAAGTCTTACCGTTAATTCTATTTTCAGAAACACATATCACTACTTTTATTCATTTCTCTTCTTGTTCCAGTAACCTTCTGTTGCCGGAGGACGTCCCGGCCGAGCGCCAGTGGGCAAGATTTTATGTCAAAATATACAGAGCCGAGGGGTTACCCAAAATGAACACCAGCATCATGGCAAATGTCAAAAAAGCTTTCATTGGAGAAAATAAGGACTTGGTGGATCCTTATGTCCAGGTGCAGTTTGCAGGACAGAAGGTGGGCAGAATTTTTTATTAATATACATATAATTTTTGTATAGTTAGTATCACAGCTGAATCTGTATTTCCTAGTTGTTAGTCAGCAAGTGGTGTTAGAGGGAGGGGCGTTCTCATTCTAGAGATCATATGATAGAAGAACAACAACACATCTTGTGTAGTTCAAGATGACCCTTGTGAAGAGGAAGTATGCTTAATTGTATTGAATTTGCATGTACTTCAAATCTTATATATAAATCAAATATACTTTTTTATAAGGTACTAGCAGATAATATAATGTTAATGACATTAAAGGCCACTTAAGTGTTATTAAAAAGAGAACACTTTCATAAATGTTTCCTGGCACACTTAAGTACACTGTTAAAAAGTGCACCTTGTAATAATGTCAAAAGTTGGTAACGCTTCCTTTTACAGTCCAGTTACCCATGTAAATACTATGTACTTATTTTAGTAACTACAATTACTGGGTAATTACTAGTACTAACCCTGAACCTACCCCTGTTCAATGTACTTACCTTATATTAGCCTGAGTACTTTCTAGGTAAGTACACTGTAAGTACTGTACTGTAAAAGGAAGCGTACCCAAAAGTTTTACCTTAAATAACATTTTAAATCAGTATGTTTTAATAATCTTTTGTCACGGATGTTTGGATGTGTTGACTAACATACTAAAGCACATGAAAAGCACTTAATCATAATTTTAACAGTATAGAGTGTTTTTTGACATTACATTTAAAGTTAAACTTTATTTTAAGGACGTCCGTGTTGCAGTGTAATCAAACATTTAGGTACTTGATAATTAACTGCATGTACTTACTATAGGGTTTTAGGGGTTAGGCTTTATTTTAGAGTTACTTGCATGTAAGTTCCTACACAACATGTGTAACAAGGACACTGTAAAATTAATTTTTACCAAAGTTAATATATTTTAAATGTACCAAAATGTGAAGTCATCATTATAAATGTGTAATTTACAAATGTAGTTAAATACATGAAATGCAAGTTTCAACAAAAATTACATTAAAGTATACTTGACAATACATTTGACAGTACACTTTAACCAAATTTCAAAGACAGAAGAAGTAAGTAATTATAAAAAAATTTAAGTTCTTAAGTGGGTCAAAAAATGCTCTTAAGTTCAACTAATGGCATTTATTATAAATGTACATGATGATACATTTTCATATATTGAAGATAACATGCAATTAAGTGTCTAAAAGATTATATCCATTGTCCTCAAAGAGAAAGATTAGATTTTAAGTGTGGATTTTGGCTAAAACCTAACTTTTAGAAGTACTCTTGATATCAAATCTAACAGACATGAACTAAAAGTTACAAAACACGATTTTGATTTCATGGGGTCTTTATTGGGTCAAGGGCAGACACAAGAACTGATGTTTTTATCTGTTCACAATGCAGGGGAAAACTTCTATTCAGAAGAGCAGCTATGAGCCCATCTGGAACGAGCAGATCGTTTTCACCGAGCAGTTTCCGCCTCTATGCGGGAGGATGAAACTCCAGATCCGAGATTCAGATAAAGTGAACGACGTGGCGATCGGAACGCACTTCATTGACCTCCGGAAGATTGCTAATGATGGAGACAAAGGTAACAGGGCTAAGTTGGCCAAGTCTGCAAAATGATATTTCCAGTTTGTCTTTCTTGTTGTTTATTACACTTGCTCGACCACAAAGGCAATCACTACATTACCTTTCAAGATCATTATAAAATTATTTGTAATACAGTTACACTGACAATTCTATTGAGCTGAATAATGATACTTTACACTGAAACAAACATCTAAATTAACTTGTTCTATTCAAGCCAAAATATTATTTAAAATTCAACTTAAAGTCCCTCTGTAATCAATAGTTTTATTCCTTAAAACGCACCTCTGATCTCCAAAATGACACATTTAAATGTCTTTTTCCATGCAAAAATGCCTTAAAATATCTTGTATGTAACTCGACACCCTTGCCTCATTTAGTACTCGTGGTTCTATGAATATGCAAATTAGCCCCGTCTCCATTCACTCACTCAGCTCAGAGATCCACTGGTTGACGATCACACGTTGATCTGATTGGTTACAAGGTCGTTTGTGACGTCAGAAACACTAGCGATTTCAAACTGTGTTTGGTTCACTGCAGTTTAAAGCAGAAATACTCAGCAATGCTGTCCACTTATGAACTTACACATGCTTTGTTTTTTTTAAAAAAAAACACACATAAATAACATTAAAAGCTTGATTTTCACCACAGTAGGACTTTAAATACATTAATTTAAACCAACAAAATAAATTTTTTATGGATTAAATGAAGTAAAACAAAAAGAACAGATAATTGCATCTTTTTGCAATGCAGCTGAATCAAATTAGTTTTATAATTTTCTTCACTCTTATTGAACTGAATTGAATCAACATCCACATTGAAGTGAATAATAATACTATTGTCTCTTGTAGCGCTGCTTACAGCTGAATTGAACTAATTTCATAAACTCTAGTCGGTTACTGAACTGATTATATAAAAGATACAAAATATTTATCCTGCTTCCATCCGTAGGCTTTCTTCCGACTCTGGGCCCGGCTTGGGTCAACATGTACGGTTCCACACGCAGTTACACGATCATGGACGAGTACCAGGACCTGAATGAAGGGCAAGGGGAGGGGGTTTCGTTCCGGGCTCGTCTGTTGATAAGCCTGGCCGTGGAGATACTGGACACCTCGTCTCCTGAAGTAATGAGCTCCACCGAGGTACAGGTGGAGGGGATACCCAACATCTCAGATGTAAGTGATCCACCGACGGGCCAATTACAGTGAATAATTCATCCATTCTTTATTTTTCTCCCTACATTATTCATTTAGCAGTAATACTTATAGTAGTTCTTTGTGTGCAAAACAATGATCCGCACAGTCAAAGCCAAAGTTAGGCTTCTTTCAACATGACTAGCTGTTAAAAATTAATCAAACTCTTTCAGAATTATTAACAAACACACTGACCTTTTTGTCTAATCTTAGGAATGCCCTCTTTATACACAAAACATTATTTAATCAATTCTTTGTTGCTTATATCTAGAATGCCACAGGAAAAATCGAGGAATTCTTTCTCTTCGGATGTTTCCTTGAGGCCACTATGATTGACAGGAAGATTGGAGACAAACCCATCAACTTCGAGGTTACAATAGGTAAAATCTATGGTAGACTAGTTATCAGCCTTTCGAACTATAGATATGAATTTGGCAGACACTTTTTTCCGAAGTGACTTACATTGCTTGAAGGTCTATACTTGATCAGTTCATGCATTACCTAGAAATCGAACCCATGACCTTGATGTTGCTAGCGCCATGATCTATTGTTTGAGCTTCAGAAAAAGCAACTGCAGTCCGAGTTGTCTACCATTCAGAATATTACTGAATCGAGATAGTAAACAGGATGCAGAATTAAACAAATTAGGATTAAAAAGGTATTAGTTATTTTTAAAAGAAAAAGTTTATACAGTTTATAGTTAATATGAACGAAACAATCTTTGTATTTTGGTTGATTCAAAACAAATTCCAACTCATGAATCAAAATTTAGCCAGTTTTTACAGTGAGCCACCAAAGACTATAGATATACAAAGACAGTTCACTCCTATTACTTTTGAATGGGAGAAACTGCAACATGCAAATGACGGAATAAGTCCCGCCCTCTAAATGAAAGAGCCAATCACTGATTAGTAAAGTCATTGCAACACTGCTGTGAGAAACTGTTTCCTATAGAAATGTGAGACTGCGCATTGGCTCATCTAGCCTGAAAAATAAGCTTTTTTTATCGATATTTGAGCATGGAAAACCGCAGTTATGAGACATATATGTTATTTATTTAATTGTGAGTTTGGCAAGTAGTTTTTGAAATTTTAGGATTCACCCATTTAAATACTTGGTCTTGGATGCTCGAAAATGCAGCCTGAAGGCATTTTAAACATGGCCGCCAAGTGAACAGACTTTTAATGAAAGGGACTTTGTTGGCACTAACTAACACAAACTAAATATATGCATTGTTGTGCATCCAGCAAATAAACAAATTTGGAATATCAATGGAAATGTCACTAAACATCATGCAATAATAGACTATCACAGGGTTAAAAAACAACAGTCAGGATTTACTAAAGACACACAGTGAAAAAATAGCGCTGAAAAGGCGTGAACACAGTTTTGGAGTTTCCCTTTCAGACGCAAAATTTATGTGAGGTAAGGTAAGGTAAGTTTAACGTAAGGTAAGGTAAGTTTAAGGTAAGGTAATGTTAAGGTAAGGTTAAGGTAAGGTTAAGGTAAGGTAATGTTAAGGTAACGTTAAGGTAAGGTTAAGGTAAGGTAAGGTTAAGGTAAGGTAAGGTAAGGTTAATGCAAGGATAAGGTAAGGTTAAGGTAATGTTAAGGTAAGGTTAAGGTAAGGTAATGTTAAGGTAAGGTTAAGGTAATGTTAAGGTAAGGTTAAGGTAAGGTAATGTTAAGGTTAAGGTAAGGTAAAGGTTAAGGTAAGGTTAATATTAATGTAAGGAATAAGGTAATGTTAAGGTAAGGTTAAGGTAAGGTTAAGGTAAGGTTAAGGTAATGTTAAGGTAAGGTAAGGTAATGTTATGCAAGGTAATAAGGTAAGGTTAAGGTAATGTTAAGGTAAGGTAAAGGTTAAGGTAATGTTAAGGTAATTTTAAGGTAAGGTTAAGGTAAGGTAATTTAAGGTAAGGTTAAGTTAAGTTAAGGTAAGGTAAAGTAAGGTAATGTTAAGGTAAGGTAAGGTAAGGTAAGGTAAGGTAAAGGTAAGGTAAGGTAAGATAAGGTAAGGTTAAGGTAAGGTAAGGTAAGGTAAGTAGGTAGGGTAAGGTAAGGTAAAGGTAAGGTAAGGTAAAAGTAAGGTAAGGTAAGGTAGGGTAAAGTAAGGTAAGGTAAGGTAAGGAAAGGTAAGTAAGTAAGGTAAGGAAAGGAAAGGAAAGGAAAGGTAAGTAAGGTAAGGTAAGGTAAGGTAAGTAAAGTAAGTAAGTAAGGTAAGGTAAGGTAAGGTGAGGTAGGTGTAAGGTAAAAGTAAGGTAAGGTAAGGTTAAGGTAAGGTAAGGTAAGGTAAGATGAGGTTAGGGTAAAGTAAGGTAAGGTGAGGTAGGTAAGGTAAGGTGAGGTAACGTAAGGTAAGGTAAGGTAAGGTGAGGTAAGGTAAGGTAAGGTAACGTAAGGTAAGGTAAAGGTAAGGTAACGTAAGGTAAAGGTAAGGTAACGTAAGGTTAAGGTAAGGTGAGGTAAGGTAAGATGAGGTAGGGCAAGGTAAGGTAAGGTGAGGTAATGTAAAGTAAGGTAAGGTAAGGTAAAGGTAAGGTTAAGGTAAGGTACGGAATGTTAATGTAAGGTTAAGTAAGGTTAAGGTAAGGTAAGGTAAGGTTAAGGTAAGGTAATGTTAATGTAAGGTTAAGGTAAGGTTAAGGTAAGGTGAGGTAAGGTAAGGTGAGGTAGGGTAAGGTAAGGTAAGGTAAGGTAAGGTAAAGGTAAGGTAAGGTAAGGTTAAGGTAAGGTAAGGTAATGTTAATGTAAGTTTAAGGTAAGGTTAAGGTAAGGTTAAGGTAAGGTAATGTTAATGTAAGGTTAAGGTAATGTTAAGGTAAGGTAAGGTAAGGTAGGGTAAGGTAAGGTAAGGTAGGGTAAGGTAAGGTGGGGTAAGGTAAGGTAGGGTAAGGTAAAGGTAAGGTAAGGTAAGGTAAGGTTAAAGGTAAGGTAATGTTAATGTAAGGTTAAGGTAAGGTTAAGGTAAGGTAATGTTAATGTAAGGTTAAGGTAATGTTAAGGTAAGGTGAGGTAAGGGTAAGGTAAGGTAAGGTAAGGTGAGGTAAGGTAAAGGTAAGGTAAGGTTAAGGTAAGGTAATGTTAATGTAAGGTTAAGGTAAGGTTAAGGTAAGGTAAGGTGAAGGTAGGGTAAGGTAAGGTAAGGTAAGGTGAGGTAAGGTAAGGTTAAGGTAAGGTAAGATAAGGTAATGTTAATGTAAGGTTAAGGTAAGGTTAAGGTAAGGTAAGGTTAAGATAAGGTATTGTTAATGTAAGGTTAAGGTAATGTTAAGGTAAGGTTAAGGTAAGTTTAAGGTAAGGTAAGGTAAGTTTAAGGTAAGGTTAAGTTAAGTTAAGGTAAGGTAAGTTAAGGTAAAGTAAGGTAAAGTAAGGTAAGGTAAGGTAAGGTAAGTTGAGGTAGGGTAAGGTAAGGTAAAGTAAGGTAAAGGTAAGGTGAGGTAGGGTAAGGTAATGTTAATGTAAGGTTAAGGTAAGGTTAAGGTAAGGTAAGGTGAGGTAGGGTAAGGTAAGGTAAGGTAAGGTAAGGTGAGGTAAGGTAAGGTAAAGGTAAGGTAAGGTAAGGTAAGGTAAGGTAATGTAAGGTTAAGGTAAGGTAAGGTAAGGTAAGGTGAGGTAGGGTAAGGTAAGGTAAGGTAAGGTGAGGTAAGGTAAGGTAAAAGTAAGGTTAAGGTAAGGTAAGATAAGGTAATGTTAATGTAAGGTTAAGGTAAGGTTAAGGTAAAGTAAGGTAAGGTAAGTTGAAGGTAGGGTAAGGTAAGGTAAAGTAAGGTAAAGGTAAGGTAAGGTTAAGGTAAGGTAATGTTAATGTAAGGTTAAGGTAAGGTTAAGGTAAGGTAAGGTGAGGTAGGGTAAGGTAAGGTAAGGTAAGGTGAGGTAAGGTAAGGTAAGGTAAAGGTAAGGTTAAGGTAAGGTAAGATAAGGTAATGTTAATGTAAGGTTAAGGTAAGGTTAAGGTAAGGTAAGGTTAAGGTAAGGTATTGTTAATGTAAGGTTAAGGTAATGTTAAGGTAAGGTAAGGTTAAGGTAAGTTTAAGGTAAGGTAAGGTAAGGTAAGGTAAGGTAAGTTTAAGGTAAGGTTAAGTTAAGTTAAGGTAAAGTAAGGTAATGTAAGGTAAGGTAAGTTGAGGTAGGGTAAGGTAAGGTAAAGTAAGGTAAAGGTAAGGTGAGGTAGGGTAAGGTATAATATTTATTTGCACATCAAATCCTAGTTTAATATACAAGTCAACTGGAAGTACACCTGTAGTTTGATCCTAGTTGAAAAATGATACTGTGCTGCCTACACATTGACCTGCTTTTTTGATCAATCTGACTCAAAGACATGGCACTGATTTTGGACTGTGAAACCTAACCCTAACCCATCATTTTTAGTGGCCCAGAAATGATACACTTGACCTTTATGCAAATAATGAAATAACTCTGGGAAATGCGTCAGAGAACTGCCTCATCAAACTATCCTCTTGACACCAGGAAACTACGGCAGTGACCTTGACACTCCAACCAGGCCAAAATCAAAGAAGAAGAAGGGTGGAGATGGGGATGAAGAGTCTGAGCTCATCAACGGCTCCAGCGATGAGGAGGATGATGATGGTGGAGACATATCATCAGTTTCCTCCACCCCTCCAATGAAGCCAGTCATCACTGACAGGTTCAGTCACTCAACACGGCTAACACAAAACTCTTTTGTTTTATATGGACTTTTGGTGCAAATTCATGTGATATAACTATTCATCTTGCAGAAACTATTTCCACCTCCCATACTTTGAGAGGAAGCCCTGCATCTTTATCAAGAGCTGGTGGCAGGACCAAAGACGACGACTTTATAATGCCAACATTATGGACAACATTGCAGACAAGCTGGTAATAAATCAGTGAATATGGGTTATATTAGTTCCTGAAATATTGTTTTAGTTCCTGTTCTGTTCACATTCTCATTTTTTACATAATTTGATTTCATTTTGCACTAAAATGCCACTAAAATACTAGGCATTATCACCATACTTTTTCCAGTATATTATTGTTTCGTAAATTGTTTCGTATTACAAGTTTTCTGAAATTATGTGTTTAAAATGCAACTGAGGCATATTCTAATTAAATATGCAATATATTGCATAAATATGGAGAACAGAAACCTGAATACTAAAGCCAGGTTCGACATTCTTGTTTTGTTTTCATAGATTTAGATGTCTATTTTTATCACTCCACAAATCAGAAAATACCTCAATTTTCACCATATTTTTGGGAATAAAATGTTAAATCATGTGATACATGAACAAACCCCTCTGTCCGTAACCCCTCCAAACCGTACACATCCATACGGTTTCATTGCAGCCTGTGCTCTGTGTCCTTTTACAGGAGGAAGGGTTAAACGATGTGCAGGAGATCATTAAGACGGAGAAGGCTTATCCCGAGCGCAGACTCAGAGGAGTCCTGGAGGAGCTCAGCAATAGCTGCAGGTTTGCACACGTTATTCTGCAGATCATGAGCCAGTTATGAGTCGCTCTCTGGAAACAATGCAATTTGTGCTTCGATTGTGTTCCAGTGAGTTAAAGAGGCCATATTATGTCCTCATTTAGACTTGATTTATAGTTTGGGGCTCTACTAGAACAGGTTTCCATGCTTGAATGTTCAAAAACACATTCTTTTCCCCATATTTGACATTGTTGCAGCTTCTCTCTTCCCAGTCTGTCAGTAACTCTCAGGGGTGTGACAACAGGTGAACTTAATTAGTGATTAACTGGCACACAGAACAGAAGCAAACCAATGTTACACTCAGATGCCATGTCTGATATTTATAGCAAGAATCTCGAACTGATTCATTAAAATAAGTTATTACTCCACCACCTGCGTGCGACCTACATTTATCCTTGTCCTTACATTTTATGTTGTTATTGATTGCTGTGTTGACGCACTTTTGTTTAAAGTTTTATTTTGTAATGCTATAGTACTTTAATAGTAACTATGTTGCTTGCATACATTGCAATTAGCAAGTTGAAATGCACTGTGAATGTAGACGCGAGCATTTTTTTATTATGTCCTCGCTCCAATCAACACGTTTAATCTCCTGCAGCCACAGGCGCCGCTGGTTCTTCTGAAACGGTCGTGATCCTGTCGGAATCCTATAAAACTTGGAATATCGATTAGTGCAACCGCAAACGCAACAACCAGACATTTTGATGCTGGGAAACCGCTTTGATAAACTTTCAGAGTTGCTAACACGATAGAGCCAGTGGGAAACAACATCACTTCCGTTGCCAAAATGCGCGCGCAACTATTCGATCACGTGGGCTGTAAAAGGGTCTATAGGTCCTCTTTTATACAGATGCAATTGACAGGTTTAAGGTTAAGTCTGGAGTTACAAATATATAACTAATAGAACTTTGCAAGGCTTTAACCAAATATTAATGATCTTGGGTCAGCTATATTGGGGGAATTACTGTACCTTCCTATATTGTTACAACAGTAGTGGTTACTTTGAAAGATGATAAACCATGATTTCCTGATAGTTCAGCCGTAACTGAAATAACCGTAACTGTATTCTGAAATATAATGGAAAAAGAAAAAAATTGCCTGAAATTTTGAATGACAATTTTGATTTTTACAAAAAATTAATCATTTAGCCATTTTTTTATACCTATAGTCTAGACTCTAGAGGAAGGATATAATAATAGCAGATTTCATATCTCTTTCAGTACCTTTGTAACTTTGGCAAACAATGACCAGAATCAGGCCGGGAAGACGAAATTGGACCGGGAGAGGGTCAAATTATGCATGCAGGAGCTGGTAAAACACTCAGACTTCAATTAAACGCATCTGTTACAAAAAAATGTTATTATAATGTTTAAAAAAAATGATTCTGTTTCTGACAGGAAAACATGAGCCAGCAAGCAAAGACCATGCGGTCACAAGTTAAGAAAAGCAACGTGAAAGACAAGATAAAACTGGCACAAAACTTCCTCCACAAGCTGAGGTTCCTGTCTGATGAGGTAGAGCACACAATGCTTGCTTTTAGGAATTCAAACCACCGTAAAAATATTCATGTAAATCCTTTTGGTTTTTCATCATAGCCACAACATAGCGTTCCAGATATTTACATATGGATGATAAGCAACAACAAGCGCATTGCATACGCCCGCGTCCCCTCCAAAGACATCCTCTTCTCTCCAGTCGAGGAAGAAACCGGAAAGGACTGTGGGAAGGTCCAGACGATATTTTTTAAGGTTGGGATGAATGCACTCTGAACATATCTCAAAAACAGGCATAATATTATATAAATATACTGTATATCGAGGGCTCGCTTTTGACTCGCAATTTCGAGTTTATTTCACAATTCAGAGAGAGAAAAGTTCTGAATTTTTGTATTATGTATTAATGTATTATGTATAACGGCATTCATAATTTTCTAATATTTTTCCTTATATTAAGAGTGATTATGTTTTTTGATAAATTGTAAATGTTGTAAACCACGTGACTTTAACTAGTTTTATACGTGTTACGTACGCCTAACAATTTTGAAGAAGAAGAAAGAAGGAAGGGTTTGTGCAAGATGTTTTTGTTTTTAATGTTTTTGGAACGTCAATAAGTGTAAAGTAGTTTGGAGGTTGATTTCTCTTATAATGTAACAAGAGAGACGCATAAAAGTAAAGATTTACAAGACATGTTATGGATTCACGCATCAAATCCTTTGGAAAATGACTCAAATCGCTATTACATGTTGCACATAAAATCACAATTTTGAACTTTTTTTCTCAAAATAGTAATAAAAAGTTGCAATTACTCTTTTATATTTCGTGGTGGAAACAACCTTTAAAAAATGATTAATAAAAAATATGATATGGTACTTAATATCTATGGAAGTATTTCCGCCACATGAGAAAACATTTTAAAAGATAATTGCGAACTTTTTATCTCACAGTTGCTGACTTTATTTCTCAGAATTGCAAGACATAAAGTCAGAATTGCATGTGCAAATCTGAGAAAAAAGTCCTTATTTTGAGTTTATTCCTCGCAATTGCGAATTTATATCTCACAATTGTGACTTTATATCATGCAGTTGTGAGATAAAAATTCAGAATTGCGAGATACAACATCGAAATTACTTGTTTTATTTTTCATTCTGTGGCGGAAACACACTTCCATATGTAACAAACCCACCCGGCTCCGAGCGGGCCTCAAACCCGGGTCTCCGGCATGAGAGTAACAAGGAGGCTAAAGACTGCAGCCTCTAGCGTCTGTCGCTAGACCGCCTATTGAGATCAGAGGAGTGAGGTTTATTTGCACAGCGACAACTAGCTGGCCTCCGTTACACATAGATATGCTTTAGCAACAAGTACTCATTTACTTTCACTCTGTCTTTCCAGCTTCCTGGTAAGAAAAGCTTTGGGCCTGCGGGCTGGACGGTTCAGGCTAAGACTGAGCTGTACCTGTGGCTCGGCCTGAGCCGGCAGCGGAAGGACTACCTGAGCGGACTGCCGAACGGCTTCGAGGAGAACATGGCGGTGAAAGCGCCTGGCGCCCAGTCCCTGCCGCCCACCAGCCTGGTGTACTCCAGTAAGAGACCCATGCATCTACTGTATATCATTGGCTACAGATGGTCTATCCTCATTTACATAGCACTTTTAACAATGTAGATTGTCTCAAAGCAGTTTTACTGAGATAAACGTATAATTTAAGGCAACACAGATGGTTTGGTTTTATAGCGCTTCTTGAATAATGTTATTTTCCAGCTAAAGTTAGTTTTGATTGATTCACTTCCGTCGAAATGATCATTTGTTATTAAATTGGGGGCCGCTAAGACGACACCGTTTTCTCTAAACAGACTTTAAACTGAACCTGTGATAACGCTGATGGCGTTCACATGCGCATTAAAGGGATACTCCACCCAAAAATGAAAATTCTGTCATCATTTACTCACCCTCAAGTTGTTTCAAACCTGTATGAGTTTCTTTCTTCTGCTGAACACAATTTGAGGAACGATTGGAACATTGTATTTTTTTTTTCTACTATTGAACTCAATGATGCCAAACAACTGTTTGGTTCCAATCGCTCTTCAAAATATCTTCCTTTGCGTTCAGCAGAAGAAGGAAACTTGAGTTGAGTAAATGATGACAGAATGTTTGCCTATAAATTTTGATACAGAATTTAATTTTATTTTATCACTCCGGGGTTGGGACACGAACCTTAATTTCACAATGCTTTATCTGTTGAGTGGGAATAGGGATCCTCCATGGGGAGAGGCTAGTTGGCACTTGTCATCGGGTCCAGGCTAAGCTCCCCATCAGATCTGGATACGGCCTGGATCCGGCAGGTTGCGTGAAAACCTTGGGATAAACAAAGACACTCAAAATAGCGTAGATGCCATTCTTCTTATGATGTAACGAGTACATTGTTCCCAGTTGAGGCTGAATTATAGAATAATGTAGTTGGTGATAACCCTTATCCCCCCACAGTGAAGCAGATCTTCCAGCTGAGGATTCACATGTATCAGGCCAGGAGTCTATTTGCGGCCGACAGCACAGGCCTGTCTGACCCGTTCGCCAGGGTTTTCTTCTCTACTCACAGTCAAGTCACAGAGGTGAGATATATGTTCTTCCAGTACCTTCCATAACATTTCAATTCATTTTGGTGACATTTCAAACATTATTAGTTGGTACATTCTACTAACTACAGGTGAAACTCCAAAAGTTCATTTATTTCAGTAATCAAACTTAAAAGGTGAAATGAATAGCCTATATTATATAGACTCATTACATGCAAAGTGAGATATTTCAAGCCTTTATTTGTTATAATTTTGATGATTATGGCTTAAAGCTTATGGAAAACCCCAAATTCAAAAGTTTTTCATTAAAATTATAACAAATACACACTGTAAAAAAATATTGATGGTTTAACTTAAAAAAGTAAGTAACCTGGTTGCCTTTAATGCCTTAACATTTTAAGTTCATTGAACTAAAAAGTGAGTTAATACAGTGGAGATTAATTTAACCATCAGAAACTCAAAATTATATGTTATCTGAACTAAATAAATTATTTAAGTTGATTTGACAAAAGAAAAAATGTTGTGATTACTACACTGTAAAAAAATATTGTTGGTTTAACTTAAAAAAGTAAGTAACCTGGGTTGCCTTAATATTTTAGGTTGATTGAACTGGAAAAAGTGAGTTAATACAATGAAGGAGATTAATTTAACCATCAGAAACTCAAAATAATAAGTTATCTCAACTAAATAAATTATTATAAAGTTGATTTGACAAAAGAAAATATGTTGTGATAACAAATCTTGAATAAATATTTTTTTACAGTGAAATATCTCACTTTGCAGATTTCAAACATCTCGAAAATTAACGTATTATTTAATATTTTTTCTATTTTAATATGATTGAATGTTATGTGCTACACTTAAAACAGGTGAATTAAATAACAATTCCACATCCTGTTTGCTACATCAAATAATAAATGGTTTCATAATCAATTATTTCATATGCGCACTGCACAATGTGACGTCTTTTCTATGTAATACTCCACTGAAGGGGATGTTTTGTAACGCCAGACGGCATCAATTCCTGACGTCTAATGTTGACCTTGGACCTCCGTGTAAAGGCTAATTATAGTCCAAATGTGGTCGTCTTTTCAACATCAAATTTAGACTAATTTTAGACGTTGTTTTTATACAACTTCTATAACTGTAGTCCCATATTTCAAAGGGTGGAGGACATGTTTTCTGTACCATGTATTTATATTTATGCATTCGGGAGACACTTTTATCCATATGGCTTAAATTACACATTTACATTCCTATCAGTTCTTGCTTTCCCTGGGAATCGAACCCATGACCTTGGCGTTGCAATTCATTTGTATTAATCATGTTGATAACAACAATGTTGATATTTGTAAATAAAAAAATATTGCATATTAATCATGTAAATTTCCTGGTCCAAAAAAAATAACCCAGTTCAAAAGTCAAATGTTGAGCGTTCATATGACGTTGGGTCATGTTTGGACGTCCAAATAGTGGACCTAGACCTAGTTTGGACGTGGAATAGATGTCTAGAATTGGTCATGGACCGACGGACCCAATCTAGACATGATCTATCCGACATCCAATGTTTAGGTTTTGTCAGCACCATCAGGCCAAATGAAGAAAATAAATCATGAGCATAATAGAGCTTGAACTGACAATATTTACAGAAAAAGTTAGTGTGTCGCTGCTTTACAGCTTGAGCAGAGCACACCAAGTTTAAAGGCTTTCAGAGGAAGATGTGATACACTGAGTGTCTCTCTCAGGTCCTGAATGAGACGTTGTGTCCTACATGGGATCAGCTGCTGGTGTTTGATAATGTGGAGCTCTACGGCGAGGCCGGCGAACTGAGAGACGATCCTCCTATAATCGTCATCGAGATCTATGACCAGGACACTGTCGTGAGTGTCCATGTCCTCAGAAGTGTTTGTTTTCTTCTGCATTTCATGCTTTCACAATCATACATGTGCTCTCACTCTGCTCCTCAAGGGGAAAGCCGATTTCATGGGTAGGACATTCGCTAAACCCATAACCAAGATGTCAGATGAGCATTACGGGCCGCCGCGCTTCCCTCCTCAGCTGGAGTATTACCAGATCTACCGGGGAAACTGCACTGCGGGAGAGATGCTCGCCGCCTTCGAACTGCTACAGGTGTGTGTCTATGTGCGTGTGTGATGGGTAGGATGAAGAATAGACCGCTTCCGGCTCATGGGACCTTATTTCGGAAAAAATATGAATGGTAGTCAATGGCGAGAGACAACTTATCTTTTTATTCCGTCTGAACTGTGTCCTCAATTACACATATGATGTTTGTCTATTTAAAAGATAATTCTGAAAGTCAAAAACGTCGCAGTTTGTCATAAAACAGAAGAGTAACTTTTAGTTTTATGTGAAAATCGCTCTGTGAACTACATCTCCCAGGAAGCGAAACGAGATCCGCTGCTCGTGTGTGTGCAGTCTGGTACAAAACACTCTGGTATGACGGCGTAACGTTACGATTATAACGTAAGACTGTAGAAACAATGACAGACGTTAGCCTCAGTAAAGTTAGCTTCATTCATTGAGAGAAAATGTGCGCCTTTGGGGTTTGTAGTCTTTGTAATATACGTATTTTCACAGTCTTATACCTCAACGGTTTTACATCAAACTGCGACTTTCTTTACTTTAAAATGTATCTACTAATTTTACGAACATCATATGTGTAATTCAGGGCACAATTCAAACGAGATCAAAATATTTGTTCAATATTTTTCCGAAATAAGGTCCCATGGTGGTCGACCGGAAGGGGAGGGACTTAAGCTCTCTATAGAGGTCGGGTTAGAGAGTGTGTGTGAGTGTGTGTGTGATGGATAGGATGAAGTATAAGGGTCGTAGAGTGTGTGTGTGTGCGTGTTTGATGGGTAGATTAAGGGGTCAGGTAAGTGTGTGTATGAGTTTGTGTGTGTGAGAGAGAGAGTGAGAGAGAGTGTATACCTATTTAATTATTTTTTGGGGACAGATTTGTACTCAGGAGTGACCAAAACCTCCCTAAACAAAATCTCCCTAAACCTCTCTTTAGGGATGTCCTCAATTGTAAATCTGGAATAAAAATAAAGTAATTAAAGTTTTTTTTTAAAAATGTAAAACTGCAGAAAGTTGTGTGTGATGAGTAGATTTGGGTCGGGTTAGTGTGTGTGTGTGTGTGTGTGTGTGATGAGTAGATTTAGGGTCAGGTTAATGTAAGGGGAGAGAATATACAGTTTGTTCAGTATAAACACCATTACGTTTATGGAACGTCCCCATTTTATGTAAGCGTGTGTGTATATATATGCATGTACTGTCTAAATCTTTCAGATTGGACCCGCTGGAAAGGCCGACCTGCCTCCAATAGACGGACCTACAGATATCGATCGCGGTCCAATCCTGCCTGTTCCTATCGGCATAAGACCCGTCTTGAGTAAATACCGAATTGAGGTGAGTTCATCGTTTTCTTGTGTCATTTTTTATTTATTTTTTTAACTTTTTTTGTTGTCACAATTATTGTATTTAGGTACAAATTTAATTGCCTTTTGGTGAATTTCGTTGGTTTGAAGCCAAAATGTGTCAAGTCAAGTGAAGTAGGGCTGTGAAACGATTAATCGCATCCAAAATAAAAGTTTGTGTTTACATAATATATGTGGGTGCACTGTGTATGATTATTTTATATATATATATATATATATATATAAGTACAAACACGTTTGTATATTTAAGAAAAAAATATTTATATATATAATATTTATATTTATATATAATATAAATTAAATATAAATCTATATACAGTATATACATGAAAATATTTCTTTAATATATACAAGCATGTGTGTGTATTTATATATATACAAAATAATCATACACAGTGCACCCACATACTGTATATTATGTAAACACAACCTTTTATTTTGGATGCGATTAATCACGATTAATCGTTTCACAGCCCTAAAACATATTACTTTAAAGTAGCTTTATACAAAATAATGATGTGAAAGTCGGCATGAAAGATAAATTGTGCTCATCTTTTGTCCTCTATTGTCCTGTATATTGAGTGAAAATGGTTGTGGTTGGCTATTGGCTGATCTCATGTGAGTCATTATGACAGGTTATAGCCCCGCCCTCATCATCAGCAGGGAACAGATGTCGCTGTAGTTCTGATTCAAGATTAGCAGGAACATGAACTTCAAACAATGATGTGCACTGATAAATTCTGCAATATCCCATTAAAAAATAAGCATTGCCAGTTTCAAGTGGGAACGGTAATGTTTATAATATCTCAATATCTTCATGCCTTATAGTCACATTTGACAGATTACAGCTGGACGGTAATATAATTACATTTTGAAAAAAAAAATACAAAATGTTAATTCGAACACTATACAGTCAAATAGTTTTAGCATTTCAGATGTATTTTATATCCATTTAAATGTCAGCTTGTTTGCCAATAGGTGGAGGCTCAGGAATCTGCCTCTTATTCCCTAAATGTGCTTCCAAACAGTGCAGTTTACAACGCTGATGGTTTCAATGACTTCATTTCTTTATGCATTATACGTCGAAAATGTATATTCTCACTTCTGGCTATAATTCAAAAGAATAATTGGCTCTGCATACAATTCAGTAATTATTACAGTGAAAACTTATCTCCAAAAAATAATAATGGTGATTTGATCAAATATGATCAAAAAGTCAAGTCCACTGTTTGCATGAAAATACAGCGCAATAATTAGCAATTTTGCTAGCCTGACTTCGTCATACTCATATTCTAGTGAGAATATGAGTCTGAATCTGCTCCGTAGGGCTTTGATTATGAGGCGTGTCTTAACCCAACACATTCTCATCCCAAAAAGTCATATAACTGACGTTTTGGGACGTCTTTTGACCATACGTCAATATTCGCCTTTTTAGGGCCCCCTTAAACGTCGGTAGATGGCGATCCCGGGCCGTCATACAACTGACGCTTTACCTTTAACGTCAGTTAGGTGACGGGTTAGGTTTAGGTCTGGGGTAGAGTTAGGATCCCATAACCTCATCTACCGACGTTTAAGGGGGCCCTAAAAAGGCGAATATTGACGTATGGTCAAAAGACGTCCCAAAACGTCAGTTATATGACTTTTTGGGGTGAGACTGTGCTGAACCAGGAAAAAAAAAAAACCTCTGCACTCAATTGGATAGTCGGTAAACCTACAACCAATCAGAGCAATGCAGTAACTCAACAACTTTGCATAGCGCAGTTTTCAACTACAGAACTTACTTATTTTAGAAGTTAAATAACGAGTGTTACTTCTTTTACTTACTTCTCCATGAGTGCGACCAAAGGAGAAACCACAACGACCACAGGCCTTTCATTACGTCCCATCTTCTTAACGACCGTCAGAGCCAGCTGATGAGTTACACTTTTCCCGAATCAAGTAGGAAGGACGCCAAAAATATCTTTCTGATCGACAAATGCCTTGATTGCAGTTTTCTGTTTGACTTAATAAAATGAATGCGCTGTCGATTTATTTTACAAAAGACGCGACAGCGGAATCTATACATCTCAATTCTCCGACTGCAGTCATCTCTGAGGGAAACCAGTTAAGCGCTCTTTGATAACGTGATGATTACGTCCTCGCATATCATCTGTCCATCATCGTATAAAGCCCGCCCTGGCAATTTGATTGGCCCGAACTTTTCTTGACTGATCATAATTACTCCTCAATGGATCGAGTCCAGACCGAACTTCCCGACCAAAAAATGTTGTGGGCGGAGTTGGGGCTGGCATCCAGGCTACAATTTTGTACAGTGTACTACAAAACGACACCACAGAAGTGCCCGAACCGTCAATGGTGCCCCTTTAAAAAGAGCTAGATGCACTTATATAGCTTTAAAAAACTTGTACTGTCTGGATGTAAATGAACCCAATGTGTGTGCAGGTTTTGTTCTGGGGCCTGCGGGACTTGAAGCGGGTGAACCTGGCCCAAGTTGACCGCCCCCGCGTGGACATCGAGTGTGCGGGGAAAGGCATTCAGTCAGCGCTAATTCAGAACTACAAGAAGAATCCCAACTTCGGCACTCTGGTCAAATGGTTTGAAGTGGTGAGTCTTTGCACTTTTACATCTCGGGATTTTCGAAACGATGTTGATCGCACGGCAAAGATTTGATAACGTTGAGGATTTTTCTCCAGGACCTTCCTGAGAACGAGCTTCTCCATCCCCCTCTGAACATTCGGGTGGTGGACTGCCGGGCGTTTGGGCGCTACACGCTAGTCGGCTCTCACGCCGTCACATCTCTACGCAAGTTCATTTACAGGCCGGCGGACAAGAGTGTCAATAACTGGTCTGCTATGGGTGTGTATGCAGGCCTGAGAGTGTGTAGCTTTACTTGAGTTGACTTATTGCATCATGTGAGCCTTTAGCATAAAAAGAGCATTTAAATAAGTAAACATTTGTCATGTTTGGTAAATAATGGAAAAACCTGTAGATTTAGTAACTTTTGACTGGTACTGTTTACTTTTATATCCCTTATAACAATGTTTTTTCCTCTACAGAGGAGGTCGTGATCCACACAGAGCCAGAACCATCCATAAAGAAGACCGAGACCGTGGTCAAACTTGACTCAGTAGGAAACTCTACACAATATATATATATATATATATATAAATGTCTATCAACTTTATCCGTCAAACATTTGGAGTCACATTTTTTAAGGTGTTGGATTGTATAGTGAAGCAGAAGTATGTTTCTCCTTCACTTGTTCATTCCTTCAAATATAAGAGTGTTTTCATTTGTGTCACATGTTTTCATCGTGCATGTGTGTTATGACACATTTTTTGTGAAGGAACTATTCGATTTTTAGGTAACACTTTATAATAACTGCATACTATTAATCATTTGTATGAGTAAACAGTTAATTCATCATTTATAAAGAATAAATAGACATAAATAAGCAGTTTTTAAATAAAGCTATAAATGCTTTTTTTCTTGATTTATAAGCATATCTATAATGCATTTAATAATTTTAATTTCATACTTTGTTAATGATAAATTAATCATTTCTAAATGAAGTATAGCATTATTTACAAACCAGTTATTTAAGTGTAAATGTAAATAAAAAGCGTTTAGTAGTGGTCAGTTAACTATGTGTGTGAGCTCATCTAAAGTGAGGACTATTCATGAGATTTACAGCCTTTAAATCCTCACTTTAGATGAGCTTACAAACATAGTTAACTGACCACTACTAAATGCTTTATAACTAGCCGAATTAACCCTGAATTACAGCATAAATACATGTTAATAAAGCATTTATTAACACACTAAGTAACCATCACTATATGTCTGAATAATAAGTAAATTTAAATAGTTAATTAATCATTTACTTACACGTTCTAAGTAATCTTATGAACCACTCACAACTCTTAAATAACTGGTTTCTAAAAAATTAAATGATAAATTGATCATTAATAGAGGATTAAATACAATTATTAAACAAATTATAGATTTGCTTATAAATCAAGAAGAAAGCATTTATAGCTGTATTTATGAACTGCTTATTAATGTCTATTAATGCTTTATGAATGATGAATTAACTCTTAACTCATGCTTAACTAATGATTATTAGCGTGCAGTTATAAAGTGTTACCGATTTTTATTATAAACAATAAGCAGTTGTGTCCCAACTTTTGGCTGGTATATGGTAAATCATATTCTAACGCAATAGGAATTTCATAAAACATTGCTTGTGCTTTAAACTGACTTCATTTTATTGAATCTGTTTGCAGGCATCTGATGCTGTGGTTAAAGTTGATATGGTAAATATACAGATATCAAATGTGTTTCTCTCATCTTTCTTTCTTATTATGTTCTGTAACATTCATCGCAGCGAACAAAATAATATTTTGCTTATCTTCCCATTTAAAAAAATATATGAAGAGTTCAGATGCAAAAGCCTCTAAATGCCATTTGAAATTTTCTTCTTTAATGAGGATTTTTATCAAACTTGTATATTTAAGTTCAGTATTTAAGTGAAAATACTGAACTTAAATATACAAGTTTGATAAAAATCCTCATTAAAGAAGAAAATTTCAAATGGCATTTAGAGGCTTTTGCATCTGAACTCTTCATATATATATATATATTTCTTCTTTGTTATGCAAACATTAAGGGAATGTTCCATCATTTTGTAAACATTATGCAAATATTATTTTAAAATTTTTCTCTGGACATTCTGAAACAATTAGGAACATTTTAAAACCGTTAGACGAAAGAAAAAACGTTAGACGCGTTTGTGCTAACGCGTTGAGAACATCAGATAACAAACATTAATGTTACTGGTAGAATGTTTGTTCATAACTTTCCTGAGAATGTTCTGAGAATTTTCCATTAGGTGGGAAAAAATGAACATCCATAAATGCATTATTTTTGTGTGAAAAGAGCTTTTTGAATTTTGTGGCAGCCAGATGATGACAAAGGTGGGAAAGGGAAAAAGAAGCGGAAGAAGGGGGAAGAGGTTGAAGAGGAGGAACTGGATGAAAGCATGCTGGATTGGTGGTCCAAATACTTTGCCTCGATCGAGACACTGAAAGAGGTTATTTTACATTTGCCAGAAGATGCCTTGAAATCCATAAAAATGTATAATTCAGGGGGGTTTTTTTACTGATAAAATTGTATATTATTTTATGAATGATTTAGGTCCTTAAAGCACAAGAATCAGAAGCTGAGGAAAAGGAAGATTTTGACTCTGGAGAGGGGGGAGGTAACTGAAGCAGTGTCGTTTATTGTGTCTCTAATACAAGACGCCTGTAGAAATCAAATACAATCAATCAATGTTAAATTTAACCCTACAATGCCTGACATGAAGTATTGTTTTAAAATGGAACAGTTTATTGAACCATTAGACAAAATATATTTAAAAAAAAGTTTTTTGTTGAGTATCATATTTGATAGATCAGGTGTTTATGGCTAATATAGTCTGATAACAGTAAGAATGAAGAAAAAAAAAAAAAAAAAAAACATTTTATTCAGAGGCCAGAACTGAGCAAAAATTGGTCCAAATGCTGATATTTATATGAACTTCTAATGTGTGTAAATCAATAAGATCTTTATAACAGTTTAGCAGATTACTTACATAAAATGCTAATGAATATCAGTCATCTCTCTATATCCGCCAGTAATACGTCTTAGTAAGATGATATTTCAATGCTTAGGTTTATTATCCAAGCTCTGTGGTTTTAAAACATAATGCAATGCAATATATCAATGATTGAGAGATGTACAAATCATGTTTGAGACTCACATTTGACACATGATTTTTCTATAAAATGATATCTGGATAATCAAGTAAACCTAAACTGCTTCAGTCCAGTTAAAATGTGAGTTTCCTCATTAAACTGGACATATATTAATGCATAAGACAATTAATGATGTAAGACAATACATCTACAATTTCCTTATATATATTTAGTACAGCCAAGATGAAGTTAGCTGACAGATATTTATTTACATTTAATTGTATTCCCTCTATTCGCAATATTGAAAATCAATGCTTGTTTGTTCTCTTCTGTTCGTTGCACTGATGACCAAATATGTTCCTAATGCCTCTGATTTGAAAGGGACCAAGAAGAAGAGAGGAAAGGGAAACAAGAACAAAGGCATGACTGGAGAGGGCGGACCAGAGAAGAAGAAGCATAAAATAGAAGAGCTGAAGGTACATTTGAGGTTAGGTGTTTAATAGCAAAAGTACATTTGAAAAGGGAAGGCATAGGTGAAGTGGTTCATCTCTTTGGATAGCAGATGTGTTGGGCTGTTGCATTTCAAATTGTTTTGGGATCGACCTTCAGATTCTTGATTCTAGACTCGATTTCAAGATTCAATTCCTCACTGTTGTTTGTGATCATTTTTTGCAATTAAAAGACTGGAGGAACATGTTTACTTAATCTGGCCATGACCACAATATATAAAGATCATAGATAGTAGCCTTCTTATAAAATAAAGGCTCACAAATATGAAGATAGTTGTTACGCTCATTCAAAGACATGAGCTTACTGCAGGGATGGTGCAAGAAAATAACATCTAAAATGCAAATAAAATTTAATTATAAAGTTTACTTTGTACATTCTATGCAACAACATAAAGTTAAAGTAAACTGTATGCTAAAATAACCTCAACATTAGTGTAACCCCCGCTCCCCGATAGAGGGAACAGAGATCTTGTGTCAAAATACCGCCACTAGGGGTCACTCTTGGGAGCCCCAAACACCTCATTTCACAAGATGTAAACAACACTGGTCCAGAAGCACTTCCTGTTTCAGTTTTTTAACACTACATAAACGCTGGGATAAAATACAACCAACAGAACATTTAAAACTGCATCAAAAAGTTAAACAAACATCTTTAAGATGTTTTCTTTACATGTGAAATAAAGAAAACAGTTACAAACTGAAACAGGAAGTGTTTCCCCAGATAGCAAACTGACCTTGAATCAACGTGGAAATATGACATCGAAACAACGTTGATCTGACATTGTTTTGCTCATCGAATTAACGTTGAACCAACGTCAGACGCGTCATTCTTTCAAAACTAACGGAAAATCAACTTGAAATCAACGCGTTGTTTCAACGTTATGAAAGCAAACCAATTTTCGATTTTCATTTAGCTTTGAAGAATGCCGCGTCTGACGTTGGTTCAACGTTAATTCGATGAGCAAAATCAACGTTGTTTCAATGTCATGAGAGACGTCGTTTCCACGTTGATTCAATGTCAGTTTGCTGTCTGGTTTCTGGACCAGTGTTGTTTACAACTTGTGAAATGGTCTATTCAGGATAAGGCCAACTGGCCTGTGGAATTTGCATGTATAGCCACACCCCTGGAAAAACAGGTATAAAAGGCGGCCAGTGTGCACCACACACCACATGCTCAGGAGCTGAGACAACATCTCGACCACTTCAGCAGTAGCTCATAGTTGTGGCAGGAGAGACACCAAAGGGGCCTTGGTCAGGGAATGCCACAGTGTACAATGGTTGGATTTCTGTGAGGCGAACAGGTCTACCTGTAGTCTGGCTAACGCCAGACCACGTATCATTGAGAATGAAACGTGGTCTGGAAACCACATGTTCATTTTCACATACTTAGGCGTGGTTTATGAATGCCCAGAGCCGTATTATTGGGTGCTACGAATGTCTATCAAATACGCCTGTACGTCTATCCAGAGCCATGTATTAATAGAGTTCTGACAGTCCCATAGACCGCCATTGTAACTCAGGAATGCGGAAGTGACGCGTGTCATGGACCCGCCCATTAGTTCCAACCACTGATACTTCCAGCATTGAACCCCATTAATTTTCAGTGCTTCCCAAGTACGCTCGCTGGTAAATTAATGAAATTACTGTATTTTTTACTTTTACACACATTAGCCGACCTCTCGTGAATCTAGTCTGTAGTTATATGTTATGTAGCCAGATCTAGTAAATGTTTTTTGGAAGATAATAGGTGTAATAGGCTCTTAAAGAGGAGTCGATTTCCTTTGATGGATTGGATTTGGAATCAACTCTTGATTCCCTACACCATGGTTCCCCAAACTCGGTCCAGGGCCACTGTCCTTGCAGAGTTTAGCTCCAACCCTGATCAAAACACACCTACCTGTGAGTTTCTACTGATCCTGAAGACCTTGATTAGCTCGCTCAGGTGTGTTTGATCATGCAGCTAAACTCTGCAGGGACAGTGGCCCTCCAGGACCGGGTTTGGGGAACCCTGCCCTACACCTTGGAATTGATTCTTTTTGGAAATCGACTCCCAGGCCAGTCCTACATATGGGATGCCTAAAGGAGTGTGGGAATTCTTGTTTCCTCTACAGGTGTACAACAGAGAGCTTGAATACGAGTACGGCACCTTTGAAGACTGGCTTCACACCTTTAACTTGTATCGCGGGAAGTGTTCTGATGATGCTGATGTTGAGCAGAATGCAGCAGATGAAGACAGACTTATTGGCAAATTCAAGGTTTGTCGTCAACCATTACCCAATTGCCATCTTTCCTCTTGCTTCTGACTTGCTAATCCTCCATGTACATTTGGACACATCTACTCATGCTTATTATCATTACTAACACTGTTGTGCAAGTTACTTCCAAACTGTAATACATTGGGTATTACTTGTTACTTTTATTTAAAAGTAATTCATTACCTTACAATATTACTGTCCCAGAATTGTAATGCGTTACATTACTCATGTATTGTTACTTTCACCAAAATAACTAAGTAGAACTGAACTTTGGGGCTGTAACGATATGCAATATGAAACCGAAATCGCGATTCGCCAAATCCACGAACCTACAGAATCGTGACACACCTCTTCCAACTCCAGCGTTATTCTCCTTACCGTCCAGATCCAATGCTGCCTTATCTTTAAATTAGGCTATTAGTATTATTTGAAGTTAACATTATAAAATACGTAGACCTACACCACAAAACTAGTTGAGGATAAATTATTTAAAATTGGGGAAGTCCAGCATTATGGACATGACATTTGCAGTCAAAACTTGAAATAAAAATTCTCTGAATACATGCATTGAAACGTATATAGGCTACTTCCTTAAAGGACTCCAGACATTAGACAAATATCAGTCTATGTTTTATTTTTAATATTAGGGAAAAGACACACATTCATGCGTGACAAAAACATAGGAGGCAAAATATATTTTTTTGTAATTCTGTTAATTACACTGCGCAAATCGGATGAGGAAGGGTTGGCTCTCCAGTCTCCATAGAACTTAAAATATTCATTTTATTTTAGTTTTCGTGTTCGCATTTATGAGGAAAAAACAATGTTACAGACGCGACCGCTCTGAACTGGCACTGAAAGACTGCTTTAAAACTTTCACATAGTCTGTTGCCTTTAAGAAGTAAAATACACTGTAATACAACTGTAATACAAGCCTCACTAAACATGTAACGAGTAAAATATTACTGAAAATTGATTAGTAATGCCTTACACTACTGCGTTACAGCAAAAAGTAATATGTTACTGTAATGTATTACTTTTGTAATGCGTTACTCCCAACACTGATTACTAATTAGGGCCCAAGCCCTGAAAGGGCGAAGGCCCTATTGTTTTCCTTGGGATTATTATTCTTTAGTATTATTATTATTTTGCTACCTTTTGGGCACTTTTGGGGCCCTTAACGTGCTCGAAAACTCTTGAAACTTTGCACACGGGTCAGAACCCGCGGCCATCAGAGCCGGGCTGAAGATGGTACCCGGGCGTGGCAGGGCAGCTCGTCAGCGCCCCCTGGAACGGGGTCCGAACACTTGGTCCATAACTCAAACACGCTTGTATGTAATAATATGAAACTCGGTACACACGTTGATCTCATCGTTTCATCTATACCTCGCGCTCTTACTTTTTACCCCAGCCCAACAGGAATTTGGCTATTGAGGTTTGTTTGTAAAACGCTCGCAATGGAATGTCAAATACTCCTCCTAGAGCTTTGATCCACATTCGACGAAACTCGGTCAGCGTGAAGTCAAGACATTGAGGATGAAAGTTTGCGAGGGGATTTTTATATCTCGAACGGTTTGTCCGTGGCGAGGAAACGAAATCATGGCGAGAAACGTGAAACAGGAAGTTATAACTTCAGCATACATTAACTGATCTTGATGAAACTTCAGCAGTGTGTTCGCTGTAAGAGGACGATCACATGGATGTGACTATTGTGAGTCAAAGTTATAGCGCCACCAACTGGCAGCAGGAAGTGTGTCACTTTCAAAATGCTTAGATATCACCCTTTTATTTTTACCCGATTTGCTTCAAACTTCATATGTATAATGTAAACATACGGCAGATGTAGACCTGTGAATGGATTCTTGATATCTTTGAAACTGTTGCCGTGGCGACGCATCAAACTTTACCCTTCTTTTAGGATGCTTTTAGGATGCTTTTGAGACCCTTAGCATGCTTCAAATTGCATGAAACTCGACAGACACATCACATTTATTAGCCAGTAGACATGTGCAAAGTTGCAGAAACGGGGCGTGGTGAGGGCTCAGTAGCGCCACCTTTTGACAAAAGTGGGGTGGTTAGTTTTAACTAGAGTTACAAAAATTGGTATGTATATTGTACTCCTCGAGCCGGACAACTTTCTAATTGACACTTATTAGCTAGGACCCACAGAAACTCAGATATTTTTGTTTGAATATGGCCACTCTGAGCCTTTGGCTGGCTGGCTGGCTGTCTGTGTGTGTGTGTGTGTGTGTGTGTGTGCAGGGGGAGGGGGCTTAACCATTTCACTGCTGTGTGTATGACCTGCATAAAGAAAATACATTTCTCAAGCCTGGTATTTTTTAAATAAGTTTTTATTTTTATTTTTTATAAGTAAAGGCATATAACTAGTTTAATTGTAGTGAATTGACAATAGTTTTATATAATTAGTTTATTAATCAGAATTACTTGGTCAATAAACTTGGTCTGAAAATTTGGTCCATAAATCAAACACACTTGCATGTAATAATATGAAACTTGGTACACATATAGATCTCATCGTTTCATATATACTTCACACTCTTACTTTTTACCCCAGCCCAACAGGAAGTTGGCTATTTAGGGTTGTGTTTAAAACACATGCAATGTAATTTAAATTATTGCTCCTAGAGCACTGAACCAAATTCGACGAAACTCGATCAGCGTGAAGTCAAGACATTAAGGATGAAAAAGTGCCACGGGATTTTTGATATCTCGAACGGTTTGGCCGTGGCGAGGAAACGAAATTATGGCGAGAAACATGGAACAGGATGTGTGTTATAACTTCAGCATACATTAACTGATCTTGATGAAACTTCAGCAGTGTTTTCGCTGTAAGAGCCGATCACATGGATGTGACTATTGTGAGTCAAAGTTATAGCGCCACCAACTGGCAGCAGGAAGTGTGTCACTTTCAAAATGCCGTGGCAACGAAACAAACTTTAACATTATTTTTTGATGCTTTTGGGACTCTTAGCTTGCTTGAAATTGCTTGAAACTCAACAGATACATCACATTTATTAGCCAATAGACATGTGCAACTATGGCAAAAGATTAAAGTAATGTCAAAAAAGTAAACACTAAAAGCCTCATATCTTCTAAAATGTAATTATACATCATTTGTTTCTAAATTAAATTATACAAATATTATAACTTCCCCAATTTTTCCTTTTTTTTCATTTAAGAATTGTGTTTACGTTCAAAAACAGCCAGAATTGTTGTAAAATTCATAAAAAAATAATAATCTGAGTCATACGTAGTGCTATACTGCCCTCTTGTGTTCAATATCAGGTAGGCCTATTGTGTATATTCCCACCGGTTAATCAACGTGTGACTCCGCTGGGACTTGGGAGCTTTTAAATCGCTTACTTAAAACCGAAAGTCAAAATACGGATGTCCGCACAAGACATTAATGGTGTGGAGTAGAGCGAGCATTTTAAATAAATTCCTATTAAGTAGGATTGAACTAAACAGAAAGAATGTTCACTCTGTTCTGCTGGTTCCTCGCTGGTGGATCATATGATTACTTTGTCATAATCTATGACAAAAATGCTATTATAAACCATATTAATAATAGATAATACACATTGCTCTTATTTTTGAAAAATACATTCATGAAAAACAAGATAACAAAAATCATTAAAAAAAAATATAGCCATGGCTGCTATAAAGCAACATATAATTGAAAGGCAATTAATAATCTGTCATTACGTCACTGCATTATGATATTACGGCTCCAATACGGTGCAGCACAAAGCACTTATGTGCATCCCGAGCGGAGAATGATGTGCTTGAAGCCACATGAAGTTACAGCGCATTGAGTCCGTATTGAAAAGTTCAAAGCACAAAGGAAATACATATTTATGAACAGTGTATTATACATTATCTATCTATGCAATAGTTTATTGAGCCTTTTCTTTTAAAGGTTTTAAATTTCAGTTACTGTGTGCGTGAAGAACAATTATAGTGCTCTGACTCTAGTGTTGTGATCTAACCGACAGCGTCCGACACCCGGTAGAAAGTAACACGATTAAGTTACAGCAATAAAGTCCAGCAAGAAAAAGTTTCTTCATTCGAAAATATAGACCTTTAGACCTTTATCTTAAAGATCCAGTATAGGATTAACATTGAATCATTGAAGATCGTTTCATCATTGACTGTAACCGAATGTGACGTGCTGTTTGAATGCTGAATGGAGAATGACTGACAGGCGCAGAGAGGGAAAAGTTTGTGTCTTGAATTTAATGACTTAAATATTTAATTTCTTATATCACATAATAGCTTCAGAACACTAATAAACAGTACACAAAAACTTTATGGTACTTTAGAAAGTTTTTGTGCCTTTGTGCCTAACAGAATAGTATATGCACAATATAGAATTTGAATCAGCCTCGTCAAAGATGGCAGTGTCAGAGCCCGATACCGATCCTGGAGTATCATAATCGGCGCACTTTCTTTCAACAGTCAAATTGAAATTGAAATTGCTTGAACTCAACAGATACATCACATTTATTAGCCAGTAGACGTGA